>JABTXL010002944.1:511200-576773 GCA_025134845.1 Neodon shergylaensis | reverse complement strand
TATATATATATATATATATATATATATATATATATATATATCACATCGCTTCAGTGGAGTCCAGGAGTCTTTCTCAAACATCTGCACAGTAAGAGACTTTATACTTGAGTGGGACTGACTTTGTCACAGTCTTATAGACTCCAAAGTATTCTCACATTTTTACACGGTATTAAAAGTTCAGGGATACATGAAGACCAGTGATTTTTTTCTAGTTCACCCATTCTTTCTCATTAAAGCATCACTTTCCTGTTTATCAAATGATAAAAAATGAACGCTAAGGTGTGTGTGTCGTTACTGCACCTTTGAAGTCATCATGGCATGCTGGTTTTTTGATGTGGTTCATAGGCATCTCAGCTAAGTAGGACTATTGGTTGCCTCCCTCGTTTAGAGCCTTGTACGATGCCTTCTGGTACTATAAAAGATAGTAACACAGAAAGGACATTCAGGTAAGTTCCAACTCAGGGATCTCTGGGTTTTTGTTTCAATATTGCATAGTGTCTTGAAAAATGGGGATATCTTTCCATCTCTGGGGTTAGCCCTGACCAACAACTCAAAAGAGGGCTTCTCAGGTCTGGTATTTTTTAAAGGTGGTTTTAGCTCTCTAATTTTACTGAAGGCATGCTTAACAAGAGGGAAGTCATGCCTGGAACTAGTGACCTGGCTAACTCCACAATGCTAGAGCAGTTGTGGTTATTAGAGAATATAAAAATATTAATTTCCCAAAACAAAAAAAAAAACTCCCTAAAAACAATTTATAAACATTTGTCCTTATACCCACAAGTAAGTGTAGTATTTACCCCCAATTCAAGGAAACATCTCTTAGCAACAGAAAGAGACCACTACAACCAATAAATTTTAGAGTTGTGGAGACATGTCCCAGGGGATACATCTACAAAACACTCCCATACCTGAGCTTCAGGGAACACTGAAGAAGAGGTGGTCTACCCCAGGGAAGAGCACACCAATTCATTGTCCACTGCCAAATCACAGCTCTGAAAACATGTATTCAAGTGACAGGGTGAAACGTCATATTTAGGAATACATATGTACATACATACATATAGTGTGGGAAGTCCATGTATAGATATATGGAATAGCAGTGGTAAAGAGGGCATGCGTTTGAAAGAGTAGGGAGAGGTATAATAGAGGGTTTAGAGGGAGGAAAGAGAAGGGAGATGTATTATAGTTCTATTGTAATCTCAAAACTTTTTTTTAAACAAATAAGAAAAAAAGAAATACAAGGGTTCCTTATATAGTCTAAGTAAGGCACAGATTCCTTCTGTCTCTTTGCTGTTTGTGATTTCCTCACTCATTCTTCTTGGCTTTCCCATCTCTCCATCTTCATTGATTTTCTACTTCTCACGAACATTTAGGGTTCCTTTCTCCTAACCCTGTGGAAGGCCTCACTGATCCTCTGTTCTCAGGCTATCACCAACCCACTGTTTATTTCTCAGTTTTTACTTTGCCAGAAATTTCTTGCTCATTCTCTTCCTTCTGGCTCTAATTGTGTTCACCACCGCATTTCTAAACTTCCCTGTCATTCCTGAATCTGTAAATGCTGGGTCTGTTCGCAGTGCCCTGAAAGTGCCCTGTGAAGAGTATTCAATCTCAAGGCCTCTCTGCTACCTTTTCCTCGGTGTGGCTTGATAAATGGCCCTTCAGTATTAGTTAAGAAAAGCTCACTACAGTATCAACAGGCCTTTCTAATTTACTGAAGACCAAATACTGGAATCTGAATTCTCACTACTATAAAGGACTCATGGGGAGAAACAGGCGATTTGACATAACGAAGGTTGTTCTACTGTCTTCACAGCCGTGCTAGGGCTCAGGTTGAGAGCAACTCTGCCGGCTTGAATATTTACTTTCTTCAACATATGGTCAACACATCTTAAAGTTTCACTCAGCAGGACAAACACAGCTTACCGCAGGTGGCATTCTTACGGTGCAGGCACCACACTGGGTTTGCTCACATTTGGCTATCTAGAACTTAATCTTTCTGGCTTGTTTAACTGGGGCTGGGTATATGTTCCAACATATGGTTCAAAAATAGGAAGCAGAAGTTCAGAGAGAGAACCAGGAAGTCTCTATATCTTTTGAAAAATCTGTTATTTTAGCTCCCTGGTTGGTATTCATGATACTTTTATGTCTTTGTTGATCTTTTTTGGTTTTACTTTTCAGTCTCTCTCAGAATGAACCTGAAGGTTTGAGATATTTTATGTCAATTGTACACTCATAACTGTCAATGATTATTTAATTCTATGGCTTCAAATAACATGAGCATGGTATAAAAACATGTTTCTAACTGCTGGCTACATATATTGCTATTGATAATTTCAGGCTCCTGAAATCTAATATACACCCATCAGTGTTTTGTTTTTCTTTCAAACTTAAGTTACAGGAATCATATTATTCTTCTTGTTTTGTTTTTTCTCCCACAGCTCTGTTTAGCACAGTGTCTTCTGTTTCCAACAGACAGGTGGGTTGTTATTGTTAGGTTGCACTTTTCCAAATACCTACTGGATGTGCTGATTTCCTTCTGATTTGATTATGTTAAGCATTCCTTCATGCGCTGTCCTTAAACAGTATGAGCTGATCCACTTTTCAATCAAATCTGAATTACACACTATAACTTAAAGTATACAATCATCAAGCTTTATTTTTGGCTGTGTAGATGCACAAACCACTTTGAGGTAAGAAAGTTGACTGATTTAAGTGCCATGAATATAAACAATATTATTTTAACTTTAAAATTAATAGTGATGATAGCAAAATACATCTGATGCCTCTATAGAGGACAGGCACTGAAGTAATAGCATCAGATAAAAATAGCTCATGATCCCCTCTACAGCTTTATTGCAGTCAAACGTTTTCTCTTATGTACATAAGTGTGAAGATGTTAACATGCCTAAATTCATGCTGATAAGAATCTCTAGATTCTTTTTAAAAATACTTTTGCCTCTATAAAAACATAAATGTCATGAAGAACATTCCCTTGGTCTCATTTGTCTAATACTGGAAATTCAGTTATGACTTATTGTCGCATACTGCCTTTTTATATAAGTCTGTGGCAGTGAGAGTAAAGAAAGATGCCTAGAATGTGGTGGAGACACGATGAATAAACATGTCATTTGCATGGTTTGATATATGAGTACATTAAATATTAGAAACCAAAGAAGTACTGGGGATATATTACCTAGAGGACTCTTATGGGAAAAGACATCTTTTGGGAAAGTCAAGTGATCCTAGTGTCATAATTGGAATAAAAGGCTAAAGAAAGTCATTATAAAACTAAGGCAATCACTAACTATAATTTCATCCAGTGTGAATTTATACAGGATCATGACATCAGGTTTCCTGAGAAACAGATATTCTTTGGTTTTCTGAACTGCTATGAAGCTTTTGATAGGACCCTGTAACTCTGAGATAATATATTATTTTTGTAGGAGGGGCTTCTAATTTATTATTTTTTTTTACTGCCCAGCAGCTCAGACCCAAAATAACCACACAGATACTGTATTAATTAAATCACTGCCTGGCCCATTAGCTCTAGCTTCTTATTGGATAGCTCTTACATATTATTTTAACCAATTTCTAGCAATCTGTGCATTGCCACATGACTGTGGCTTACAGGGTAAAGTTTCGACTGGCTCCAGTGGAGCTACGTGTTTTCTCTCTGACTCTCCCAGCATTCACTTTAGTTTTCCCCGCTCTGCTATAGGTCCAAAGCAGTTCCTTTATGAACCAGTGATAGTCACAGCATACAGAGGGGAATCCCACATCATATTATGGCCTGTAAAAACATTTGCCATCTTTCTGCCATCTACATAGCAAACCTACTTAAGAAAAGTAGTATGTGTGTACATTATTAGCTATCCTTCATTAATACTCAGATTCAAAACAAAGCTAGACATGCAAAAGTAATGGCATGATGATATCATCTTGGAAATTTCAGTCTGGCAATATGTTTATTTATTGTCTTCATGGATTTTCTATCCAAGAGAGTGTCAATCAGCCATGCTTTCTTTATGTATGGATTCCTAAAATTTGTGTGGATTGATTTTCTTATCTCATGAGGGGATTTGATGATTTTTACTTGTGTTGTAATTACTTACCATTGTTTCCCTAAGATTGGACAAAACATGATTTGAACATAGTATTGAGAGTGTTACTTATGGCAGTGAGGTGAAGGGCAAAAGTTGAGCATCTATTGTTCAGGAACAATTCTCTCCACAGAGAAAAGAAGATGACACAGAAGAAAATGGCAAATCTCACTATCTACAGACGGTTCAATGGCAGAATCATTTCCAGGTGATCTTGTAGCTTTTGGGCCATGCTCAGGTCAGGCACTCTGTGTTCTCTATTGTCAGGAAGTTTCAAAGCTGTGCTAGCACGTGGGGAGAAAGACGGAATGCTCTCATGTCTGACAGTGAGCTCCATACAACTCCAGTCTCAGTGTTGCGTTTCTTTCCCTCTTCCCAAGGCTTTCCCACCTGCTGTTTTCCTGTTTCGTGCATCAGTACCCTCACCTCTTTATCGTGCTGCCATGGCTCTGCCTGTGGCCTCAATCAATGTCGTGTCATTACTCAGGTCTGTGAGCATCAGCTACGATGTAGTTCCCTTGAGAGACCCCATTTTATTGAATACTGGCAACAACCTGGAAGTGCTGATACTGTTTTCTCTGAGGAACCTGGAGTTCACCAAAGCCACCGATCTTGTTCGAAAACCACAGACTTGAGGTGGAACTGGAATTCAAATGCTTTTGGTTTGACCAGAAGTCAGAATTGTGTTTAAAACTCTGTGATAATTGTGGAATTGTAGATAAGGTTACCCTGAAATCAAGGCAGAGCATGGGTGTCAGGAAGAAAAATAGGCCAAGATAGGTTATAGCGTGTGACCTTTCCTGAGAGACATAGGCCACTGAAAAGGCCTGCACTGGGGCCAACTGAGAAACATTGTGCATCGGCTGTGGTTGTATCTTTCACTGTCTAATCCACTTACACTCCTGCGACTGCTAACCGTCTCACACTGCCCGATGCTTCTCATGTCTTGAACAATGTTCAGTAAACTCATTTTCCCTACAGTGCATGTGCCATTAAGGGTTTATCAGTTGCAGAAAAGTTTCTACTTTCAAAGGAGATATTAAAAATCACAGATGTTAATGGAAATAAATTAATCATATTACTCTCAAGGCGGGGTTTTCTTCCTCACTCTTTCATTGTGACAGACAGGTGGGAGTGCATTTAAGTCTGTGAAATCCTTTGGAAGCCACAGACTCTGAGCTCTGCACTTCCTACAGTCCACGCTGAGGCCCTCTCACCATTCCTTTACGGTAAATGCGCATTTTGTTCCATTGCATTTTGCCTTTTATCATCATAGTTGTGATGTCATAATTGTTCTTTCTTTAAAGATTCACAGAGACCCTTCCTGGAAAGGATCCAATTAATAGAGATTTACACAATTTTATGCTCTTTAGAAAACATATATCAATTGAAGATTTGTTCTTTTGAAAAGAACACAAATACACACTGGACAGTGTTTATTTTATTTCATGTCTATTTGTTACAGTAGCTGGTAGGCAGTTTTTATGCAGCAAAATATTATTTTCTATGTGTTTTTCTAGCCATATGGGATCTAAAATATGTTTTCATTGTTGACATATTAAGAAATTTCAGAAACAATAATTTATTCAGATGCATGTTAGTTAGGTGTGTAAGGACTAGGTATTAGTAGGTATTAATGACAGCAGAAGAATCCCAGTGAAATATGTTTAGTCAGATGAAGAGATTAATGTGGATTCATGTTTGCCATGTCGTATTCAAGTTGTAGCAAATTATGAGAAGGCATAAATTCAAGAGAATCATTTACTTTGTTTTAAATATACATATATCAACTATAATTGTGGCTATAAGTAGGGAATTTATTCTCATCTGCTCAGAAAAAAAGAATATTTAATTCCTCAGTCGACATCTTGAAGAAACACAATGTTACTTAAAAATATTTCTGTGACAGGAAAGTAGAGACAAGGTGCTGGAAGTAGCCTGGGTAAGGGGAAGCGGGGGGAGTGAAGAGAAGATGGAGGAAAGTTAACAAAAAGAAGTGTATGAAAATGCCAGAATGAAATTAATATTTTGTATGCTAACTCAAAAAATGAAATAACAACTTGTAACTCAGTCCATAAAGCATCTCAGTAGCTGTGTTATCGTTAGGTAATGCATTAGCAATCAGTTGTCATCAGAAGGAAGCAGAGAGTTCTAACCTGGGACTGGTATTGGACCTGTCCATGAATCAGCCCCCAGGAAGAGCTCCCTGCCAGTCAGTCACTCCGTGTTAGTGCACTGTCAGTAACAGACTATGCAGGATGATCAGTGTGTCCAAGGCCGAGAAGAAAAATTGAGGTTTGCTTTTAAGATTCATGGGGAGAAAAAGAAAGAGAGAAACTTTTTTGGCAGCAAATGTTAGGCCCACTGGCAATGAATCTGATTCCTGCCTTGGTGAGAGAAGATAATTGGTTCAGGAAAAATGTGATTAGATTTTGTCCCTCTAGAAATCACATAGGATGAACTTCAGCAATTTGGCCTTTATAGGAGACATATACAAATCTGAGAGACCCCACAGCCCTAGGCATGCTAGTCTATTCGTGGACATGGCTAGGAAAAAGGCTCTGTCTGGATGGAGTCTGAGTTCACATTACCTTGGAACTAACTCCTGCAATTAGCAGGGAGCAGACAGATCACGAAGAACCAGAGGGGAAAAAATGAGGTGACATGACTAGGTCAGAAAGAAGTACAGAAAGATGGGGAACGGGGAAGTGCAAGGAGCTGGGAGAGAGAACTCATCAGGGCAATGCACAGTGGACAGCATAAAAAAACAGGCAGACAAGTGAGCAGAAGACTGATGATCAGCCTGCCTGTTCCTCTGCTTTGGACAGGCAGTAAGTTTGTAGTATTGAGTATATCAGAGATATTGTTCTGGGGCTATAATATTGGGAATTTTATATTGTGGTGGCAGGAAAAGCATTAACTAGTCTGCTTTTATTCTTTCAAAGATGTGGCTTGAAGATGCACAATGGTTAAACTTTATGTTACATTTCTCATTGATCACATGTCTACTGTGATCCATTGCTAGGTTGTCTGTCTTCCTGAAATGTCTATTTCTCCTTACTAGCAAACATCTGAGAGCCAAAGTAAAAAGTAAATTTAACAGTAAATCTAAAGGTGGTAAGACAATGACCCCCATTAATTTAAATACTACGATGAGAAAATACTCCATCCTTCCTCACTCTGTCTTTAGTCACCCAGGTTGACATATTTTATTTTAATCATTCTTATTACCCACAGCCAGCTAGATGAACAGAAGGCCACCACTTTACTCTTGCTTTCCCCCTGAGAAATGAGCCATACAAACTTTGAGTACCATATGTACTTAGAAAAATCTCACCTCTATTTCACCCTTAAAATGAACTCCCCTTGCCATTTTAGTGACATTGATTTATTAAAATCACAGCCTAAGACAGAATCAGTCATGATTCTTGACAAATATAAAAGACCTAGAATATAAGAGAAATCATTTTTTATGCATGGGTATGGATAGATATGAATCTATTTTCATTTTTATACACGTTGACAACCAGTTATGCCAGCACCATTTCTTGAAGATTATTTTCTTTTTTTCCATTGTATAATTTTAGCTTCTTTGTCAAAAATCAGGTGTTCTGAGGTATGTGGATTAAGAGTAGGGTCTTTGATTCGATTCCATTGTTCAACCTCTTTGTTTTTATGCCTTTACCAAGCTGTTTTTATTATTGTAGCACTGTAATAGAGCTTGATGTCAGGGATGGTGATGCCTCCAGAAGTTCCTTAATTGTGCAGGATTGTTTTGGTTATCCTGGGTTTTTAGTTTTTTCATATGAAGTTGATTATTGTTCTTTCTAGGTCTGTGAAGAATTCTGTTAAAATTTTGATATGGATCACATTAAATCTATAGATTGCTTTTGGTAAGACTGCCATTTTCACTATGGTCATCCTACCTCTCCAAGACCATGGGAGATCTTTCCATTTTCTGGTATCTTCTTCAATTTCTTTCTTCAAAGACTTAAAGTTCTTGTTAATTAGGTCTTTCGCTTCTTTGGTTAGTGTTATCTTAAGATATTTTATATTATTTGTGGCTATGTAAAAGGTGATATTTCTCTGATTTCCCTCTCAGCTTCTTTATTATTTCTATATAGGAAGGCTACTGATTTTTTAGTTGATTTTATATCCTGACACATCACTGAGGGTATTTATCAGCTGTAGGAGTTCTATGGTAGAGTTTTTGGCATCACTTATATATACTATATTATCTGCAAATAACAAAAGTTTGACTTACTCTTTCCAATTTGAATCCCCTTGATCTCCTTTTTTGTCTTACTGCTATAGCCAAAGCTTCAAGAATTATGTTGAAGAGATATGGGGATAGTGGACAGCCTTGTCTTGTTCCTGATTTTAGTGGAATCACTTTGGATTTTTCTCCATTTAATTTGATGTTGACTGTTGTCTTGATGTATATTGATTTTATTATATTTTGATATGTTCCTTGTATCCATAATCTCTCCAAGACCTTTATAATGAAGGGGTGTTGGATTTTGTTGATTCCTTTTTAAGTATCTAATAAAATGATCATATGGTTTTTGTCTTTCAGTTTATTTATATGATGGATTATATTCATAGATTTTTTTTGTATGTTGAACCAACCCTGCATCTCTGGGATGAAGCTGATTTTATTTATGCACAAAGCTCAAGCCCAAATGGATTAAAGACCTCAATATAATTCTGACCACACTGAACCAGATAGAAGAAAAAGTGGGTAGTAGACTTTAATGCATGGGCACGGAAGACCACTTCCTAAATATAACTCTGGTAGTACAGACACTGAGAGCAACAATAAATAAATGGGACCTCCTGGAACTGAGAAGCTTCTGTAAAGCAAAGAACACAGTCATTAAGACAAATGGAATGGGAAAAGATCTTCACCAACTGCATATCAGACAAATAACTGATCTCCAAAGTATATAAAGAACTTAAGAAATTAGACATCAAAATTCTAAATGACTCAATTAAAAATAGGGTCCAGAACTGAACAGAAAATTCTCAGTAGAAGAATCTCAAATGGCCAAAAGATACTTAACATCCTTAGGCATTAGGGAAATGTAAATCAAAACAACCCTGAGATACCATCTTACACCTGTTAAAATGGCTAAGATCTAAAGCACCAATGATAGCATATGCTGGGGAAGATGTGGAGTAAGGGGAACACTCCTCCATTGCTGGTGGGAATGCAAACTTGTACAACCACTTTAAAAACCAGTATGGCGGTTTCTCAGAAAATTTGGAATAAACCTACTTCAGAATCCAGCAATAACACTCTTGAGTATATACCCAAAAGATGCTCAGTCATACTACAAAGACATTTGTTCAACTAAGTTCATAGCATTATTTGTAATAGCCAGAACCTGGAAAAAACCTAGATGTTCCTCAACCAAAAAATGGATAAAGAAAATGTGGCAGTGACATCTTGAATTTTGCATGCAAATGTATGGAATTAGAAATCACTATCCTGAGTGAGGTAACCCAGACCCAAAAGGATGAATACTCACTCATAAGTGGATGCTAGCTATTGACAAAGAATATTGAACCTATAGTTCTTGATCCTAGAGAAGCTAAGTAACAAGGTGAATTCTAAGAAAAACATACATAGATCCACCTGGAAATTGGAAAAGGACAAGATTGAACTTTCACCTGTGAAAAGATAAAAGCATTGCATATTTTTCTCTAACGCAACAGAACAGATGACAGTTTTGATAGGAACCTGGGAATTCACTTCAGCACCATCTCTAGGGAAAATAATCTCATGTGTAACATGTGATGCTCATTATCTGTGAGCTTCCCAAATCATAAGATTCTGAATCATAAGTCCAACCAATGAGTTTTAGAGAGAGCCACATTCAAACTGAATGTGGATTTATTCTGCGTCAGTTTGCATAGGTAGCCTGGCATTATACTTCAAAAGTTGGGAAAATTTACATCTGTTTCAAGGCAGTAAAATATTTTAGAATCAACACAATAGAAGAGAGAAAAGACACAAGATACATGCTCTAAGAAATGCTTATAATTGTCCTGGATCAGAGGGTCATTCTTCAGTGATAGGGTACTGCAAAAAAATGGACAGATGATCAGAGATAAAGGAGAGAAAAGAGGTAAGATCTGGAGGGCTTGCTTAAACTGTCTTATGTCAATAAGTTTCCCAGAATCTTAACTTCTCTAGGCCCTGAGGTCCACTCCTAGGTAATATTTTGCCAAATCTGCTCTTAAACAAGGACAAAATACTTGATTTCTTTGGTCCTTTCAGCAAAACTTCTGAGAAAGTCTTTCAGTAGCTTGCCCACTAGTTTATTACAACCAAAATCAGAGACACCACATGTCTTTCTCCTATTCAGTGACTGTCTTCACTGACCATGGCCTAGAAGTCCCATGTTCCCAGTTGTCTTCATTCTAGCTGCCTCATAGAAAAGTGTCAACTAGACCATGTTATAAGTGTTGACACTGTACTCTTCAAGTGTTAAGTCAGGTCTAAAGATGATAAACATTTTTAGATTTGGAAAATATGAAATTTCTCCTAGGATGCCATCTCTTTTGCTTTTTTATATAAAGATCCTTTAAATGCAAGTGTCTCTTTGTTGTTCGATTCCGTGATTCCTGTTGGAAGGTTTTCTTCATGACTAAATTTTCAGATCCAATTGACTAAAAGTGATAGATATATATATGCAACATATACTTCATATTAGTTACATGCTCACCTCTATAGTTGATTCTGAGTTCATTTCACTGATGAAAGTACGATTTTTCTTCTCTTTTTGTTTGTCTTCTGAAGACAAAATATCAGCTTCCTCATGTCCTTTCCCCCCCATTTTTAGAGTGGATACCTTGTCTACTCTAATACCTTTTGCAGGTATGAACAGTTTCAGTGTAAAAGGACTAGTGGTCATGAGGGTCTAAAGATGCTCACCTCTATCTTGTAGTTTACAAGGACCCATATGAGTCAGAGCTGTACTTAGTCTGCTTTTTTTGGCCCTCATTATCCAGTGCTATATGTTCAGAGCTAGAAGAATGGAGAAAGCATAAGAAAACAGCCAGTCTGATTCAGAGAGGGTCAAAGGCCTGAGTATGATCTGTTCCTTTAGTCTAGTTGAACAATTAGAGAAATAACTTCTTCATTCTGAAGAAGTGAGTGGGAAGGAGAGAAGGGGGAGGAAAAAACCCTTGATCTTCCAACATAACTTTTCTTCTGGAGAACTGGAAGGAAAACACATTTTCTCCTCTAGTGTAATATATGTGGTATATTGTATCTGTAATCACCTGCTATGGTTTGAATTTTGAATGTTTTCCAAAAGCTCGGATATTTGGATATTAAAGACTTGTTCACTTTTGTAGGGTTATTAAGATGTAGGGATTAAGAGGTCCCTGTGGAACCTTGGGTATACCAATAACACAAGCGACTAGCAGGATACAGAACTGGAGAACCACAATGAACGGACTGCTCATGCATGTTTAAGCATTGCTGGGGCATAAATGATGATGATGACAATGATGATGATGATCCAATGGAAGCAGGTTAATACACTCTGGAAGATGAAATTTGGACATGGACTCTTTTTGTGTCTTTCTTTGCTTTCTGACAGCCAAGAGGTAAGAAGGATCCAGCAACCATGGAATCACTGTGATGTACTTATACTGACATAGGCCTAGAACTGACACATGCTCCAAGCAACCACGGGCTAAAACCTGTGGAACCCTGAGTCAAAACAAGCATTTTGTTTTACTAAGTTGACTACATCCAAGTATTTGTCACAACAATATGAAGCTAACACATGATACAGTGAGAACTTAAGTGTGCTTAATTCTCATTTCTTTTATTAATTGCAAATTGTTTCTATTTCTTTTTGTTGTTATGGTTGTTTGTTATTTTTTTAAGGATATCACTATGTATTTGTGGTTGGCCTGGACTCACTATGTAAACCAGCTGGCCTTGAACTATAGAATTATGCCTGCCTCTGCCTTTGTCTCCTAGGTGCTGAAATTAAAAGTTTGCACCAATGCACCTTGCTAGTTCATATTTTTTAACAGAAAATAGTTATGTCCAAAAATTAACTAGAAGAAAATATTTAGAACTTTTTTAAGTAATACAATATTAGGCAAAATAAATAACAATGACAAAATACATTGTAAAAGATATATAGAATTATAAAATAATAAAGACATAAACATGTAAAACATTGAAGAGGTTTAAAAATGTTGGAAAGCTCATTTTTAGTTTCTCTGATATTATAAAACATCTATGTCACTTATATATAAAGCAAGCCCTTCTGTTCGCCAGGACTATTGAAGGCAATATACCCAAGGTTATTTATTCTCAGTTACAGGCTACTGGTATATGGCCTTAAAGTATTTTCATTCTTTTACAGAGAGGAGAAATTCCCAGAGTGACACCTGAGAACTTATGGATTAGGAGAGACGAAGTTCTTTCCTTTTTATTAAAGAAGTGAAGTAGATTTACGGAAAGGCTCAAGCTGGCAGCTAGATTGCACATCAAAGCTGTGTGATTTGAAGTGCTTTGTGTAAGGATTTTTGCATTGTGTCTTTCTAAATCTCATTTAGTTGCATTTTAGCAAATGTAGAGTCTAAAAGCCAAGCAAGTCAACAGGCATCTTTGTATCCTCCCTGGTATCTCTATCCAACCTCAAAATTTGGAGCAGAAAGATTCTTTTTGAGAATGCTTGAAACATCACAGAACACTCAGAGCCAAACTCCAAATGCATTATTTCAGCACTCATTGTGTGCATGTTTAGATGACAAAAAGCTGTACTCAAGCACGTGTCAACTGGCTTCCATTGTGCAAACCCTTGTCTTGAAGCATTTCCTTTTAATTTGAGGCTTCATTAGATGAGCTCTATAGTGACTTGGCAGTGGAAAAGAGAAATTAACTCCCTCAGGCCAGAAAGTGAAATTTTATATCAATTTATTGTCAAAAATAAAGATCCCAGGGCTGAGGAGATGGTTTAATGAGTAAAGTGCTTGCTGTGCATGAGTGTTGAGCAAACTGCTAGACACACAGATACACAGGGACACACAGATCCTGGGGCTCTGTGGCCAGCCAGTGCAGCTACTCATGGTGGTCTGTGCTGATACACAGGAACACATGGATCCCAGGGCTTGGTGGTCAGCCAGTGCAGCTAGACACAGTGGCCTGTGCTGATATGCAAGGAAACATGGATCCTGAGGCTCTTTGGCCGGCCAGTGTAGCTAAAACGCAAGCTTCGTATTCAGTGAAGAAACTGCCTGAATATCTAAGATGGAAAACTGATTGAAGAAGATTTCATCTTGTCAAACTCTGACCTATACACATGCTCACATTGGGAAATATACCCACTCAAACACATGTTTACACATGCCTATATACCACGCACATAGTAGACAAAAGAAGACAAGCATATCAGCAAATCTAAATACAAGTTATACATCAGCAACTGCAAATGTATGATAGATTTGGAGATGATCCAAACACTTAGCCATGTATAGCTTGTCTTCCTTTGGAATACCAGCTCCCAAATAATGACACAGAGACTTTTATTTTTTAATTATAAATGTTTGACTGGTGGCTCAGGCTTATTATTAGCCAGCTTTTACATTTAAATGAACTCATTTCTACTAATCTATGTATTGTCATGTGGCATGCTGTTCCTTGGGCAGCTGGATGGCGAGAAACTTCTTATTCAGTGTGAAGGCTTGCCTTTTGTTTAGGGTTTCCCCCAACTAGCTTTTAAAGCTTGAATTAATCCATTTTTATAAATCTAAGTTCTGCCATGTGATTCCTCACCCCTTTTCACTCAGCATGGCATCCTCTGATCTAGAGCTTCAGATTTTTTCCCAGAATTCCATCTCTTCCCAGAAGTCCTGCCTTTTATCTCCTGCATAGCTATTGGCTGTTCGGCTCTTTACAAAACAAGTCAGAAGGTGCCATAAGCAGGCAAGGAAGGACAAAGACACATCTTCACACACTGTACAAAAAGCTCATCCCAACAGCCAAGATGAACTCACTTTGGTCTCATAGCATTTTGATAAAGATTGCATACTTTTTATACTGTGTCTCATTTCTTAGCCTACAGAGAGTATTCTTTAGTTCAAAATGGCTCTCCCATTCTGCATGAGAGTGCATAATTTAACTTCTTTTTTTTCTTTCTGATAAAAGGTTTCATGTAATTCAGGATAGCCTCAAAATTTCTATGTTGGTAAGGATGACCTTGAACTTTGGATTCTTCCACCTCTACTACCCTAGATTTAGGATTATTGGAATTCTGACTCTTTCTGCATCTTAGGCCAGACCCTACCAACTAAGTTACAGCCCAGCAAAAGAGTTGTTTGTTAACAGAGAAGACCACTATTCAAATACTCTTATATCTACATCCATCTGCCATTCTGCAATAATGCTTACTGAAAAAAATGCTAAACCATGGGTGGTCCCAGGGATTATCTAATCAAACGTGAATAGAAAAGTACCACATAAGTTGGCTACACATACCTTCTTTCACCTCCTTGAAAAGTATTTCTGTAAGGAATTTTGTTTTGATTACTGTTGGTCTTTCTTTGCCAAGTCTGCAGTCACTGCAGGAGGCAAGCTTTAGACCTTTTTCTCTACTAGGCAGGAAAAACAAAACAAAATGATTGGAAACCGTGTTTGCTATTTCTATAATTTCCCCCTAGACTTGAATCCTAAGTTAGTTTTCTTGCTACCAAACTGGGTGAAAAACTTGCAAGAATTTGCTGTATATAGTATAGTGCTCAAATTTGCTCTGTTTATTGTTATTTTTAAATTTTACATGCTAGTTAATTTTTACTGTAAACTTCACTGGGTCAAAAAGTACATAGTAGGTTATAAAATCACTCCTCTGTGTTTTTCCAGAGATTAAGAAAGGGGCAAGGAAATCACCCTCAACATCAACACTGCCAACCCAGCCTCTTGGCCCAGATAGGATAAAATCAGGAAGGAGAAAGCATCTAACAAAGGCTTTATTTCTCTCTTGCTCTGTTGGATAGGGATTCCTAGGACTTTGAACTCCAGTAATCCTTCCTACCTGTGGGTTAGCTATGTCACAGTGGTGATAACAATATCATACTTTTCAAGACTGCTTATTCCCAATTGAAATTGTTGGAGCTGTGCTTTTCTCCCAGTTAAGTGGAACCTGCTAAATACAGAGAGCATTAGAGATGTTCCAGGCCATGAGGGACTCTTTGTTCTAGCAACTCCCTCCCATTACAGTCTGCAGAGGACACCAGATGGCTGGTGGTACATTAAGAATGATATTAATTTACCTTGGCTTCTTCCGCATTCTCCTCCAGAGCTTTTGTGATTCAGAATTATTTTTTACGTAAGTGTTAGCAATTTTGAGATGTAGCAGTTTCTCAAACTTGACAAGATCAAAATGGAAGTTACCATCTTCACTGTACTCTCTGCAGACCCACCAAAACCACTGCTTCTTCCTCCTTCATTCAAGGAAATGGCATTATTAGACTCATGCAAACCCCAGGAAGCCATCATATTCTTGGTGAGTAACATGAGCTATTGCTGAAGCAGCCCATTTTGTTAATAACATTTAAGGAAAAAGGCTTTCAAAGCCTCTGCTTCTCTGATCATCCCACTGAGAAGCACGGTATCCCAGATGCTGTGGCTAATAGCCGCTCTAGGAAACTAGACCCCAGATTCCTTCTTTTTTTTTAATGCCAACCATGAGAACAGTCTTTTTGTTATTAAGCAATCGAAGTAAGATTTCTGACAACAGACTGTGTCAGATGTCAATAGAGTAGGACTTTCTTAAGCAGCCTAGTTGCTACCAAATGTGTCTTTGCGGACTCGAACTGCTGGGTAAAGAAAGTCCTTATTGATGAAAAGCTATATTTGGTAAAGATTTTTAACTGGTAAATACATGGTCATGGAACCTAAGAGAAGGTAGAGCTAGGCAAGACTGAATTTTGAGAGATAACTGAATGAACTCTTTTATTTGTTCCTTCAGTAGAGGACTTGGCAATGATAAATCCTTTTGGCTCTACTCTAAAAATTCTTATTCAAGTAATTTTCATCTCATCTCTTGGCACCCTAGCAAAGCTACCATTATATTTTGCCTTGGTAGTGATTGTTTTTCAACTGGTCTTTTTGCTTTTACCTGGAGTCTATCTTCACAACATCAGTTAATTATCCATTTACCTACCACACGATAAGTTCATAATTCTTTCTCAATAGAGGCAAACATAGATCATTGCATAACACTCCCAGATAACACTATGATGATTTTCTGGTAGGCTTAGAGTAAAATACTGCCTAATCAATTAAAAATTTGATTCTCTCTGCTTCCTGCTTGGCCATAGTTTAGTTGCTCTAGTCACTACTGCCTTTCTTCCATTCTTTAAACAATCCGAAATTTTGTTTTTATTAAAATAAGTTCTTGTATTTGTTATCTTTCTAACTGCTGTACTACCTCTAATTATTTCAGCTTAAAGATTATTAATAGGGCAAAGCCCTCCTTAAAGAAAGGAGTTCCCATCCCCAGCCATCTCAATGCCTCTTTGCTGTAGCATTAGTTATTCTCTAAAATTATCAGGCTAATCTATTTCATTTGCATGATTATTGTACGTGCTTTACCTCTGGTGAAATATAGGTCCCTTTAAATATGAAATATGATTATTTTCTTATAGGCGTAGTTTGTACTATAATACTTCAATAATATTCAAAGAGCATTTATTAATTTTGTGACATAAGTATTTTAACTACATGTCATTAAAATTTTGTTGCGACTTATGGTGATTTTAAACCATAGCCTAATTTAGTTGACCTTCTCATTTTGAAAGATGGACATACAAGAGTTTTATCACCTGGGCATAGCCAGGTGAGTTCAACTGGTCATACCCTCCACCCCACCAAGACCCTCCTTGACTAATCATCCTCCCACAAACCCTCCTTGACTGATCAGTACCCCATAGACTCTCTTTGACAGAATATACCCCATGGACCTTTAATAAATCTCTAACCTAACCATGGTTCCAATGCTGCAGCCTATTGTGGAATATTACTTTTACTAGGGAAAGATGGGTTACATTTATTTATGCTGTGGAATATTATTTAAATTGTGTGAATGTGTGTTATATTTGTTTATGCTGCATATGATTAATTATGTAAAGATGTGTTGCTGATTCATGTTCATTTCTTGCTAACTCGTATAACTTAAAATGTTTTTCTTCATCTTTGTTTTACCCTGGGGCTTTTCTACCTTTGTTTCTTTCTGTACATCTTCATTTTCTGCTCTCTCCATGTCTGGTGAGTAGCCACCTGACTTCTGGCCATAGGCATGTCCCTCTTTTTCTCCCTTGTTCTTTTCTCTCTTTCTCTTATTCCTAGATTTCTCCTCCTACTTACTCTCCCTGTCTATCCCTCTCCTGACTATCTGCTAACCATTCAGCTTTTCATTAAACCAATCAGGTGCCTTAAGAAGATAAGGTGAAGCATTCATATCTAACATTAAGTCTCTATGTCATGATTTGGGAGCAGTTTTGGTGGCCCAAGAAGAAAAAAAAAACCTATCACACTAGCCTAGTTTAGAGATCTCTGCCTGTGATTCAACCAGTTGTCTAGGCTTCCACCAGGACTCTCATGCAGCCTACAACTATGTCTATGTGGCAAACATAGACAGATTCTGCACAACCTTCTCAAGGGTATAGCCTGGTGAATCTCCATGATCTTATCTTCTGCATATCCTTCCCCATTCCGAGATCTATTCCCAAAATCTGGGTTTGAAATAGAACATGCTCCCCATACACCACCACAGTCTCCTGTGTCCAACTTACTTCATTCTACCTAAGCCCTGGCCAATGTGCAGACTCAACTCACCCACACAGTCTTTCTCCTGTCCAACATATCAGACACAGAACTAACAAATCCACATACCATTATCTCACTGTAAATAATACTAACGATGTGAAAGACCAATCCTGTATCCTCTCTCCAAAATTAAGCAAACATGTAGATGTGTTTGATAATGGGGATTTTCTATATAAATCTGGGAAACAGAATTTAAAAGAATAATAATACATTTCAACAAATAACTCAAGAGTATTAGAAGACAAAAAGAAACACATCAGTGAAATTAAAGAGACATAAAGAATATAAATGCCTGTGTTATATTCCCAAATATATAAGGATGATAGAAATGACAAAAACACAGGATTTAAATGGAATTAAATAGACATTAAACAGTAAGAAGATTCAAGATGAATTGAAGTTAAAATGTAAAAACCCGATATTCCTAATAGAAAACCCAAAGAAAAGCCTTCCACTTACAATTAATGAAGCCGTAGGTAGAGTAACAGGAAATATAAAGTAATAGATCGAGATGAAATAACAAGAAATATGAAAGATAAAAATAAAACACAGAAAAGAAACACAAAGGAAATGTGGGAAACCATGAAAACATAATTCCTTAACATTATAGGCATAGATGAGGGAGGAGAATCTCAAATCAGGGGCATAGACCAGATCTTCTACAAGATCTTGAGGTAAACTTCCCCAAACTGAGAAAAGACATACTCAAACAGACACAAGCAGCACCTACCCTATAGACAAGGCCAATAAAGAAAAACCCCACAGAATATCATTGTTAAACCAGCAAGTATACAGAACAAGCAAAGAATATTGGAAACTGCAAGAGAAAATCATATGGCAAATATAAAGATAAATTCTGCAGAATGAATGCTGATTTCTTTATATAAATGCCAAAATTCAGAAACAGTGCATTCCAATTTTTAAAGGACCATGATAGCCAATCTTGTCTAATATACCTAATCAAAATTATCTGCCATCATTGAAAGATAAAGAAAAAATGTTTCATAAAATAAGCAGCCTAAAACAATAAACATATAACAAAGCAAACATAAAGAAAATAGAAGAAGCAGTATTTCAGGCTGAAAGGAGGAATAAGTGTAGCCAAAAGACTATAAAGAAATATGATATCATAATTACTAAAAGAAAAATATCCGCTGTGAACATAAACAGCAGTATCCCCAACAAATAATGTAATGATTCCATACAGTATCTTTGCAGTAACACGTATGTTTCAGTAGTAGTTTTAAATATCAATAGTCTCATTCTCTGGTCAAAAGGAGTGGGATAACTGAATGGGTCAAGAATCAAAATGCATTTATCTGTTGTCTACAATAAATACATAACTTTAAAGGTAGGTAGTACCTTAGAGTCAAAAATGGAAGAAAAAGTGCCCCAATTAAATGGTACCAGAAAACAAACAAGTGTCACTATAATAATATCTGACAGAGTAGATTTAAACAGATAAAGAGAGACACTTCATTCTTATCAAGTAATTAACAAGTAAACAAGAGACCATTCTACTTAATATATACGCTCTAAATTTCAGAGTATCTAATTTCACTTAATAGAAACCTACTTTTGGATTTAAAGATACAGATTAACAACACTCCAGTAATGGTAACTTACTTCAATTACCCCTCTTTATCCAATAGACAAGATATTTGGACAAAAAGTAAACAGAGAAACATTAGTATTAATTGATATCATACTTCAGATGAACTTAACAGATATTAAAAGAATATTCTATTGAAAGACCAAAAAATACACATTACACTCAGAAGTACACAGGTGTTTTTCTAAAATAGACCACATCCTGAACACAAACCAAATCTTTCCAAATCAAAAAGACTGAATTTACTCCTTGTATCTTTATGGTCACAAGACAGCAAAACTTAAAACTGACATGTTAAAAAAAATAAACTCTCATAATTATACAAACTTGTGGAGATTCAGCAACTCATCACTAAATGATGAAATCAAAGATGAAGTCAAAGATGAAATCAAAATAGAAATAGAAAAAATTCCTGGAAGTAAATGAAAATGAAAACAAGCAAACCATTCTTCAGAGGAATCCAGGGCTCTAAGTGCCTACACCGAGAAATCAGAAAGAGTATAATTAAATGGTTCAATAAGGCAACTCAAGGAGTAGTTTTAAAAAAGCCAACCATTTCAAAAAATATGATAAAAACGAAGAAAACAATGTGAAGAGTCAACAAATCTAAAAGCTGGGTCATTGAAAAGATAAATAATATTGATAGGTCCTTGAGTCACCTAATCAAAACGAATAATCAAAAGTAGCTGGCTCAGAAGTGAAGAGGGAAGCATTACAGCAGACACCAAGAAATTCAAAATATTATGAATAAATGTTTTTGAAACTTGTGCTCTATTAAGCTAGGAATCCTAAAATAAATGGATTAATTTCTAGATTCTTCCAAAACACCAAAATTAAATTAAGAAGCCAATAGCCTAAACAGACCCGCAAAGAAAAAGGTGATTTGTATAGTAATAAAAAGCGTTCCAGCTGAAATTAAAATTTAATTTAAGCCGGGCGGTGGTGGCGCACGCCTTTAATCCCAGCACTCGGGAGGCAGAGGCAGGCAGATCCTGTGAATTCGAGGCCAGCCTGGTCTACAAGAGCTAGTTCCAGGACAGGAACCAAAAGCTTTGGAGAAACCCTGTCTCGAAAATAAAAAAAAATAATAATTTATAAAATATAATAAAGTTCTATAAGTTTATAATATATTATATATTCATATGCATTATAAATATATAACGTATATTTAATATGATATAAATATAAAACTTTTTTTATAAATGTAATACAATTAATTTAAAATAGAAATTAAGTCCAGGGACAGATGTATTCTATGCAGAATCCTAGAAGACATTCAAAGAAGACCTATAGCATCTCTAAGCATTCAAAAAGATGAAAGAAAAAAGAAACAAAACAGAAGAAACACTCCCACACTCCTGTAAATCCAGTATCACTTTAATACCAAAACCAGGTAGAAATGGAGCACAAAAAGAAAAATACAGGACAACATCAGTGATGAACATAGACTTGAAACACTCAGTAAAATACTTGCAAACAGAATACAGACATACATAAAAAGATTATATACATTGATCAAGTTGCCTTTATTTTTGAAATGCTGAGATGCTTCAACATATACAAGTCAATACGTGTAATAAATTACAAAGATGGAATTAATGACAAAAACATATAATCATCTCAATAAATAGCAGAAAAGTCTTTGAGAAAAATCTAAATTGCTTCATGGTAAAACTTCCAGGGACTATAGGATAAGAGAAAGCATGCCTCAACATAATAAAGACTATAATCAACATCATCCTAAAGGAAGAAAAGCCTGAAGCAATCCCAATGAAGTCAATAATAAGATATATGTGTCCACCTGCTCCACTTGTTTTTAATATAATGTTTGAAATACAAACTGGAACAAAAGGCAAGAAAAGGATATTAAAGGGGTACAAAGTAAAAAGAAAAAGTAGTCATACTATTCTTATTTGTAGGTAACATGACACTATTCATAAGAGATCTCCAAAATTCTACATGAAAATTTCCAGAAGTAATAAAAATTCAGCAATATGGCAGAATATATAATCAATTTCCATATTCCATTGCTTTTCTATACTATGAAACAATATACAGAGAAAATGATAATGGATACTCAACCTCAAAGAAAATAAAATATTTATAAATAAACCTTACAAAGAGATGAATGAATATACACTGAAAATTTTAAAACTCTAAACAATGAGATAGAAAGGGTCTAGAAAGTAGAGAGAGACATCCCATGCTTATCGGCTGATAGAATTAATATCATCAAATGACTATTCTATGAAAAGCTATTTACACAGTCAATGCAATCTCAATCAAAATCCCCATCTCATCATCTCATTTTTTACTGAAATAGAAAAGAAAAAGAAAAAGCAAACTACCTTAAATTCATATGGAAACACCGAAGTCACACTAAATAGCCAGTGTAAATACCAAGTGTAAAGAGCAATGCTGTAGGAGTTATCATTTTAAATATTAAGATATATTATGGAGTTATATTTAAAAACAACATGATACTTGTATAAGCATGGACATGAAGACCAGTGGAACAAATTTAAAGTTCTAAACATGAATGCACATAAAAATGCCACTAATATGAGCAGAAAAAAGAAAGCATATTCAACAAATTGTTTTGGACAGCTAATGTCCACATGCAGAAGAATGAAATTTATAATTACAAAGTTAACTCCAAATGGATCAGAGACCTAAATGTGAAGCTGAAACACTAAACTGCTAGAAGAAAACAAAGACGATTCTCTGAATAGGACTGTATTTGCCCTATAATTGAGGCCAACAACTGACAAGTAAGACTTCTCAAAACCAAAAAGCTCTGCACAGCTGCAGCTGAAGAAATAATCAAATGGGTTAAGAGGAGGCCCACATGATTGGAATTTTTGCCACATATACATCTAGCAGATGATTATTACCCACAATATGTAAAGACCTAATGATAGAGAGACAGAAAAGACACACACACACACACACACAGAGAGAGAGAGAGAGAGAGAGAGAGAGAGAGAGAGAGAGAGAGAGAGAGAGAGAGGAGAAAAAAGAAGTGGGGGGAAGCCAACCCAACAACCTATTTAAAAAACATGGTCATGAGAGCTAAACAGTAAGCTCTCATGAGAAGGGGGAAACCACTAAGAAATATTAAGAAATATCTCAAAAAAATGTTCATTGTACCTAGAAATTAGGGGAACAGAAATCAAAACAACTTTGAAATTTCGTCTTTGCACTAATGAGCGTGTCATCAGCTGATAGAACAAAAGCAAACCAATGCTGGAAGGGGTGTAGTCAAAAGGGAACCCCCATTCGCTGTTGGTTTGACTGTAAACTTACGTAACCACTTTAATTCACAGTGCAAAGATTTCTCAAAAGGGTAATGGTAATCCAGGCCGTGATGGCACACGTCTTTAATCCCAACACTCAAGGAGGGCAGAGGCAGGTGGATCACTGTGAATTTTAGGCCAGCTGGTCTATAAAGTGAGTTCCAGGACAGCCAGAGATACAAAGGGAAATCCTGTCTTGAAAACAACAGAAAAGAAAAACAAAGGTAATGATAAATCTATTATATGACCCAGCTATACCATTCATTGGCTTATGCCCAAAGGATGTGCCATCATACTCAACAGATTCTTGCTTAGCCATGTTCATTTCCATTCAATTCATAAGCTAGGGAATAGAAACAGTTTAAATGCCCTGACAAATGGATAATGCAGATGTGATATGTTTGTGTGTGTGTGTGTGTGTGTATCAGAATACTTTTTAATTGTAAACTAAAAATGCAATTTGCAGGGAAATAGAACTAAAATAAAATAAAAGCATCATGAGTAAGGTAACCTAAACTAGAAAGATAATTTTTGAGTACTATATTCAGATGTGATTGCATATCTTGAGTAAATGCAGACTCCAAGAAAGCTAAAATGGATCATTCCTCAACTAGGGGTTGGGAAAAAATAGAGACAGGACTAAAACAGGGAAAAAATGATCTTATTTAGAAAATGGAAAAAAAAACGTATTAGAGACAGCAGAAGAATCTAAATATAACAGAAGGAGAGAGGCAAGGAAACTAACATAAGGATTTCTGAAAACATCATAAGGAATCATATGATTATCTGTTTACCTAAAAGCACCTACTAAGATAGGAGTAAGAAAGATTGTGTGGAATGTAGATAATCCTCTAGGGCGTCTCTTAGGGTTATGTCCAGTTGTCATAATTGTTGGGAAATTACAATAATCCAATCCAGGTAACATGAGAAATGACTCAGATGCTTTAGGACTGAAGGTATGATCTTCACCTCTTCAGGTAAAGAACAAAAACTTGCTGACACACTTGCTGAGAAAATATAGGATTGTTTCCTAGTAATCTGTAAATTACTGTGAAGAGGAACCATGACCATAGTAACTCTTATTAAAGAAAACATTTAACTGAGGATTGCTTATGGTTTCTGAGGATTAGTCCATTATCAGAAAGGTAGGGAACCTGCTGGTGTACTGGCAGACTTGATTCTGGGAACGAAGTTCAGAATTCTTTATCTGTAGCCAAAGGCGGCAGGAAGAAAGAAGCACTGGACCTGGTTTGGGTTTCTGAACCGTCAAATCCCACCCCAGTGACATACTTCTTTCAATAAGGCCATACCTCCTAATCCTTTCAAATAATGTCACTTTCTGGGCATTCAAATATGACCTACGGGAGCATTCTTATTCAAACCACTGCATTTTACTCCCTGACCCTGTAGGCTTGTAACCATATCATAATGCAAAAAATGCATTCAATTCAACTTCAAAAGTCCCCATAGTCTATAACAGTTTCAATACTGTTCAAAAATCCAAAGTTCAAAGACTCTTCTGAGACTCATGACAATTGCTTTACTATAATCCTCTGTAAAATAAAAAAACATCACATTTTAACATAAAAATATTATATACAATACCATTTAAAAGGGGAAGAAAGGAAGCATAGTGAGGAAATACTAGACCAAAGCAAGACACAAAAACAGGTAGGCAAACTGCAAACTCTGAATCTCCATGTCTGGTGTGAAAATGCTCTTCAGATCTCCAGATCCTCTCAGTTTTGCTGATTGCGGCACAATTATGTCCGCTCGTTTGGTTCCACTCTTTGTAAGCTGCTCTCCTTCGCTCATCTTGACAGGTATCCCACAGCTATGGCCTTTCTAACACCTTAGGGTCTCCCGTGAAATCCCGGCTTCACACAATATCTTCTCTGGGTCTAAATGCAGAAACAACCCTAACAGAGCCCTGACCTCAGTGGCTTTTCTTAGTTGCGGAAGAAAATTCCATAACCCTTTTCTTGAATCTTCCACTCCGAAATCAGAGCCACGTAGCCAAAACGACCAAGTTCTGCTGCTTGCTAGGCTGGAACATGCCCTCTTCACTCAGTGCCATCTGAAGCAGCTTTCTGGTTTCCTTCACTGCTTAACCTTTTCTTTAATTCCTTTCCACAAGTTGAAATCTTAGCTGGGTGATATCTGGGTAACATACAGAACCATCAATAAAACAGGCCCCAGTTTTTTCTTCCTCCGTCAACTGTCCATAGGGAATATAGCCTTTTTCCCATTAAGGCTATAGTTGCATACTTGGCCACAGACGGCATTGTAACAAGAGTAGGAACCACAGGTATTTCAGCAACTTCTTATGTAACATGCTGTGCTTTCAGGATTTGCTCAAGCCCAGTCATGTACATATCACTTGAATTTGATAATAGATTGCTACCGTGAATGTTGTACCCTATGACTTGATGGAGCAGATAACACCCAGCTCATGATCGCAGCTCTGGTTTTATGGTAACTTGATTGTCCATTGTCAGATGTTCAATTTCCAATAAGGCTCACTAACAGGCCAAGAGGTATCTTTTGGAGAGAGAATAGTTGTCTGCAGATGATGGTAGATCCTTGCTACAAAAGTATAAGTCTGCAACTCTAGAGAAGCATATGTGTAGTAGAGGCATGTTGTTATAAATACCAGCTATGATCATGTAACCAGTTACAGAAAGAAGGATTGAGACTGACATGCTTTCATCTTATTTGTGAAGAATATGCTTATTTATGCATTAAGTAGAAACTTAAGGAGTTATTTAATGCAACATTGCTTGAGATCATATTAGAAGCTAAGTGTTATAAATTTATATTATCTTGTTAAGTTATAGAACACTAAAATCCCTCAAAGGATTTTGCTATAAAAGCTCTTTGGACCTGCTGAACTTTGTTTCAGATTCCAGCCACTAGAGCTGTGATATTTGCTACTTTTCTTTTCTCTATTTGACTTTGCTTTGGTGTGATTGCTATTTGTTTTGGCCTTGGTTTTCTTTTTTAAATAAGGATGTTTGCTTATCACCACAATATGTTGTGTGTGTGTGTTTGTGTGTGTCTTGATTTTGATATTCCTAGGATCCTATAATTAGATTTAAGACTTTTAAACATTGATATGTTTGTAAAGATTTTTGAAGGAGCTTTGAAAGTAGATTATATTTATAGTTTGAAACAAACACTAGTATTTAGCTTTCTGTTATCATTACTCAAATATGTTGTCCAGAAAGTGGTTATAAAACTATAATTAATACAAAAGTCAAGTGGATAAGGCTATGTTTCAATAAAACTTTACTTGCAAAAAATGGACAGTGGGCTAGATTTGACATACAGCATGTCCATTAGACAGTTTTAACAAAAGTAATACAGTTGCAGACAGCCTGTATTCTCTAGTTGATGAAGTCTTGGATAAAGCATCATTTACTTCTCCCCAAACCTTGTCTAATCAGCAGAGTTTTCAGATGCTTCTAATATATAGTTCTTATACACTAAGACTGAATTCATTTGCTATTTGCCAATAGGCAATTGGTACACATTACAAAATCACTCATATATTTCATGTTAGATGAGAATTTATATTTGCAATATTTCTATACATTTATTTTACAAGGACACTTCAAATGCTTTGCAAAACCTATGGATCACCATATTTTTTTTAAAGATAATGTTTTGAGTCAAGTATCACTATTTAGTGTGCCACTATTTAGTCCTGACTGGCCTGAAACGTATCGCACTCCTTGTACCAACTTCTGTCTTAGTCACTGTGCTATTGCTGAGAAGTGGCACTATGACCAAGGCAATTAAAATAAGAGAAACATTTGATTGAGTTTGCTTAGAGTTTCAGAGTTCGAGTCCATTATCCATTATCATCAAGGAAGGAAACATTGTAGCACACAGGCAAGTCTGGAATAGTAGCTGACAATGATACTCTGAAGCACAGGCAGAGAAAAAGATTCTGGGTTTGGCCTGGGCTTGTGTGACACATTTCCTCCAATAAATCCTCCCTTCCTAATCCTTTTAATCGTTTCCAGTAGTGCTAGTCCATGGTGACTAAGCATTTAAACATGAGCCTATGGGGATCATTCTTATTCAAAACGCTGTATTATGATCCTCATGCCTCAGCTTCTGAAGTGTGACCACCTTGCCAAGTTTTAATTATTCTTTATATTATTATCACATTATTTATATTAAGTATGGCTACATATAAAAGGTGATATATAGCCTCAACTACTTACCTGCAAAACAAAACAATTCGAAGCAACCAAAGCAAAAATAAAACAAACTTGTATTATTTCCCACAAAACATGTTTGTATAAATATCTTAGCCTTTGGGAAAATAGTAAAAATATGATCATTTATAGTTCAATATAGAAAAATTGAAATGGTTTTCTAGGAGTTTCATGCCTCAGGCATATCTTTTAGATGAAATATGTATGTATTAAATACATTTTTATGTACACATATGTATAAAATACCTCCAGCATATATTAGGCTTGTGAATAGACTCATATTTTCACTCTATTGCATATGTAAAGAAATATGAAATATTAGTGGTTTATGTGATTTTTTTCAAAAGTTGAATTTCACCATTTCTGTAGTATAGAAAAGGGAATGGTGTCATATCTTTGTAATGCCACACTGGATAGACTGATACAGCAGGATGTCTAAAGTTAGCCTTGGATACATAGTGATTCCCAACCCAGCTTGGGCTTCATAGAAAAACTGTCTCAAAAATAAAACATAGTAAAATACAAAAGCAAAAATACAAAGCAATAACAACAATCAAAAGCAAAGCAAGCAAGAGAGAGTGCAGAGCAGATGGCTCAGTGGCTGAAGAGATGAAGCAGTGGCTACGAGGGCTCCTTGTTCCTGATAGGACTAGAGTTTGGATCGCAGCACCCGTGTTAGACTCTTCACAGCTTCTATCAAGGTCCAGAGAGTGTTCTCTCCTGACTTCCTTAGAAACTTGTACACAAGCCGGGCGGTGGTGGCCCACGCCTTTAATCCCAGCACTCGGGAGGCAGAGGCAGGCGGATCTCTGTGAGTTCGAGACCAGCCTGGTCTACAAGAGCTAGTTCCAGTACAGGCTCCAAAACCACAGAGAAACCCTGTCTCGAAAAACCAAAAAAAAAAAAAAAGAAAGAAACTTGTACACAGGCAGCAAAATGGACGGACACACACACAGAAAAAAAATATAAAAAAAAGATTATTAATAGGGATATTTTACTTTCCTCAATAAATTAACATTGTATGAGAAAGAGTGACATTTGAATATTTGTCTATGGGATACAGTGTCTCAGAATTGCTTTAGTATGAACAACGCTTGAACTTCAATTGGTTGTGATGTGAATTTCAAAGTTACTAGTCAGTTTTCAGTCTGTGAGGATAATTTAAATTATTTTCTGTACCAGTGTGTTCCATTATGTCATGAATGGGCCAGACACATTGGTGGAAATGTTACAGACACATTTTTCTTCTTCCTAATGTTACATTTTAATAGAAGTTGTTCCTGATCTTCAAATCTTTTGTCCTGAGAGACACTGGCATCTACTTTGTGTTTGTAAACTGAGAATGAACATTCAGGGGGAAAATACTAAGCTGGAAGCACACAGGAAGAATCACAGCTTTCTCAGCCATGATAGTAAAAAAGAGGTATGATTATATTAATCGTGATATCAAAAAAAGTGATATTATTAGAAAGTATCTGGCATTCTTCTGTGAAATTAACAGGAAATATAACACAACATCAAACGTAAAAGACTTAATTGCATGCCCCATCTACGCACACAAACATCACAGAAATATTCCTCCATCCTCAAAATGGGATGCACGTTTCTCATTCCTTTCAGTGGAAATTCAAGCAAGGTGGGAGGTGGCATCAAGGTTACCCGATATTCACTTTTAGTGCAGGTCAGACATGTGCTAAGAAGGAGGTCAAAGGAAACCACTGGAGATCTCACATCTTTCTGATTCCTTCAAGTGTCACCTTCATGGCTGTCTGTTCCAGTGCCTGAGGTTTCTATTTAATCGGAAATGTGATAACAGATATCAGGCCCTCAGAAAAGCTTTTCCTAACCTCCTTCTGCTGCTGTTTTAGCTTCAGGAGCCAAGGCGACTGACTGCCTTTCACTTCCACAACAGACTAGAAATCAGCTTGGTAACTTGTTCATGTCCTTCCCCTATAAGCTTGCTAGTCTCAGCAGGTTTGGCAAAGCATAGATTGAAGTAAACAAAAAAATTGCTAAGTGAGGAAAAACAAAAACAACAGAACTATTCTACTGAGCTTCTGACGGGTGATATCTGCTCCACAGTCAGATCACATCTTTCAGCTCACTACCTCCTGGTGTATGTGTGCTGGGGTGGTGGTGGGGAGGTAGTCAGGGTTCCTATTTAGTCTTCACCTGTTCTGGAATGCCTGCAGGCAAAGGTTTAATCACTCATCTCTGTATTTCTTGATGTGTGTCTTACATAGGCATGGCTCTTTCTTTCTTCCTTCCTTCCTTCCTTCCTTCCTTCCTTCCTTCCTTCCTTCCTTCCTTTCTTTCTTTCTTTTTTTTCCCAGAAACTCACTTTTACGAAAGATATCATCATACCAACAAGGCCTAGCCTCTTCTGTTTTTTTTATGTTGTATTTGAATGTCACGTGACTTGACTGCCTTGCATGACCTGGGTCTGGTCACTAGCACAAGATAAAAGAGCAATGGTGCACTTACAGTGATAATTTTCTTCCCCATAATCAGGCCTCTGATTTTATATTGTAAACCACCGACTTCAACCAAATTCGTTTAAATGACTCTGGGTATAGATTTATCCAACAGTCTTTGTGAGCTCCTCAGAGAAGCACAATAGTATACTTGGAAGTCAATATCTCAAGCCATTACATTTGGTAACGGCTTGGTATGCATCCACAGATAGCTAACACATAGTGTTTATCTCAGGCCTTGTAATTCATATTGGAACATAGCTACCTTATACCAGAAGTATGTGGCAGTCTAGAGAGATGACTATTATTATTATTATTATTGAAGTATTATTTATTTGTGTCTAGGCCTTTGGTATCTTCTTTCACAACTTGGAAAAGTACTGAGTATTTGATCTTCCATACCCCCATGCAGTCTTGCTTTGGTTCAATCTATCCTTGTTCTTCTCCTATTCCTGGCTAAAATAGGAATGTTCACTTTGTGTCTTTGTGTTGTGTAACTTTGTTTTTCACAATAAAGGGCATAAGGAATTGCCTTTTTCTTAACTCTCAAGAAAGACTTTGAATTTTGGTTGAGACTTCTGAAGTCTATAGGGAATAATGAAGATAAAATGATTGAATTTGTCTAATAATAAGGCCGTGAGTCTATGGAGCCTGTGGCAAAGCCTTGGTATTTCATTGTTAAATGTCCTCTACAGGATCTTGTGTTTTAACGCTGGTGCTACTTTGGTAAAAGGTGGAAGATTTATATGACCTAAAGAGAAAGCAGAATACTTGGGGTTGTTTTTGAAGCTTGTGGGTTGCTTGGGAAATGTGGTCTAACCAGTAAAAGTGGGTCTTTGACCTTTAGAAACATTGTCCTTCTGGTCTGAGCTCTCTGCTTTCTGTCTGACTAGCATATGAGTACCCAAACTCCTGCTTCTGCCCCTCCAACCATTATGCCTTTCTGTCAGGATGAAACCATTCTCCCTTAAGTTGACTCTGTCAAGTATTTTGTCAGTGTAATGAGAAAGGGAACTGAAAAACACAGGTAGACTCACCAGAAATCGTGAAAAGACTGAAGAGTTGGTGGCTAATAACAGGCAATAATGAACTAAGTTCTCAATCAAAAGTGCTGGTGGAAAAGGAATGCAGATTCTTGGCATAACATTAGTTCCTTCTTACCACCTTCCTTAGTATGCTCCATTTTTCTATTCTTCTTTCTACCTCTGAGTATTCACTGCAATAACTAATTTAAGCCCTGCTCATTTCTCCTACATAATCTCTTTGGTATGAGGCTATATTTCCTCTTTGATTTAAATAGCATTTTATAACTAGATTTCCAAGTCTGAAAATACATAAATATTTTGTATTTCTGCTCAGCAATAACACTAACATGTAAATATGTATATGCATATTAAAATATTGATATTTATTATTTTTAATTTTCTTATAGTCATTTGTTTTTTCCTTAGCTGGAAATAAACTTCAAGTCACAATTTAAAATTTAATTCTCTCCAAATTTTGATGCTATTACAGCTAATTCATACGATATTGGTCCAAATCACTTTCTTCTGCAGACAGATTATTCTCTTTTTCAGATGTATAATTGGAATAAAACACAAAATTGTCCGTCTTTGTAATTTAAAATTACCTGCTTAAATTAAATACACTTCTGGGTAATATTGTTCCAAATGAATATGGCAACCCCTTTTTTAGTACAGTCAGAGTTGGAAGGAATATTTAAATTTTGGGTGCACTGAGATAAGGACATGGAAGGCTTGAGAGTAAATGAATTTCCCCCAGGCCAGAAACAAAGCCCAAATCAATCTGTTATGCCTTCATGTCTTCTTTCATGCTGATGCTTTCCCTTCCTTCCTCCTCATCAATTGCTTTATGATTTTTTTTTCAGGTCCTTCTTTCCTGCCTTTGAATTTTGAAAACCATCATTGCCTTTATGTACAACATTGAAAGGGAGATATAAATATATAAAAAAAATGTGTGGTAGATGTTTACAGTTCTGTTCTGGTGATTCTGCCCGTGTTTTTAGGCTGTAAGTAAAAAATAACTTACTCGTTATCCTTCTTCTATCACCTTTTCAAATACTGACCAAAACTCTAAGCATCCACTTGACCACTCTAAGCATTCTCATTTCTCTCTCTAAAGCTCTCCCAATGGCCCCTCCCAACACAATCATCCTCAGATTTTTACTGCTAAGACTGCCCTCCTGTCTGTCTCTTTGTCAGATTTAGCCTGAATTCACAAGCCTGCTTGCCTGAAGGACCTGGTGTTGTTCCACTCTCTCGATGAAGAGCTCCCTCCTCTTTTATTGCCACCTCATTCATCTGCTCGCTGGCCTGATTGCAACTTAACTGACCCCTAACTCAAAAGGCATGATTTTCTCTATTCCTCATATCCATCACCTTTCTCCTAGCAGTGGTTAAAATTACAGCTTCCCTGTCCTGAAATGGTCTTGGAGCTTCACAGACATGTGACAGAGAAAGGTGGGGGGAGAGGAATGGAGGAGCATAATATCTCACATTATATCAACTTATTACATTATGTACTTCTGTGAGTGCAGGACACAGAGATAATGGCAGATAATTCTAGAATAAGAATGATATGTAGGTAAGACATGTGAGGACAAAATTTTGCAAATTAAAAATGCATTCACTTTCCTTTTTATTTTGGATTCCAAAGGACTCATGTCTTTTCTTTACAAAAATTGCCTTGGCACAATACTATGTTTTGAAAAATCCTTATGAAGGGGTTAAATGCAGCCTTTTGCCAGTGAATGATACTTGGAATTTTAATAAGCCTAAGCTCCTGCAATTCAGCCGATAACAGTCACCAGAATCGCTGTGCATATAGAACTGAATGGTGTCATGTTTTTGTTGCTGCACAGTTCTTGTTGGAATTGCTCATGGAATGACCCAGCTTTACAGATGACAAATCCAAGAGGTATTGGGGGAACAAGCCCAATGTTAAAATTCTTGCTAGAGTCGTAACCTTTGGAGTGGGAAGCCAACTGAGCCGGAAGGAAAGCATCAAGGACTGAAGGCTGCCAACAGTACAAGACAGATAGTCACCAGGAAAAAGAAATGTCTCAGAAAGATGGCAGTTGAGCTGTCCTTTATTGTGCCACAGCTATCACTCCATTCTGTGTTTCTGGTTGTATAAACTTGCGAAAGTTTTGCTTCAACATATTGCATGGTGCAGGCACAATTAGGGTCATTCTGGTGCTTAGAGAAATGGTGCTTGAGTAATTGATGCCACATGCTGTGGCTGACTGAGCCTCAGCCAAGTGAAATGATGAGGTGCCCAGCCCTAAAGGGTTTACTTACTCGAATTCCTTATGATCAACACAAGGAGAAAGTAATAGTTTGTGTGGTATGGCATTGCTGAAACCCTATGCAGGAAATGAATTCTTATGAATTCTGTGTGATGTTTTTTTTGTCCCAGGAGTGTAAGAAAACTGCTCTTTTTATATTACTAAGTGATGCAGTGTGTAGCCTAAACAGATGGAAACAGCTTGACTTTAACATAAGTGTTAGAATATGCAGCTTAAGAGTAGAAACATACAAGGTGCAACTAACAGAAAATCTTTATCATGAAATCATTAACTTTGCATGGATTTATTCTTTTAAAATAAACTTTCCATAAAATTAATACCTAATGCCAAATACCCACACTTCACTAAAATAAAACACAAATAACCTAATAAATGGTATGGAATACATATCAAAGATTGGGTAATTTAAAATTGTTTTTATTTATGTGCACATGTTTGTGTTTCTGTTAGAATGTATGCCAATGGGTGTAACAGCTAGTGGAGAACTGCAGGTGGTGTCAGATGCCATGGAGTTGGAATGATTGGCATCTGTGAATGAACTGAGATATGGTTGTGAGGAGCAGAGTTGGCCTTTGGGAGAAACAGTATTCTTTTGTAATTGCTGAGTCATCCTTTCAACCCAAGATCTTGTTTTTCTCTTTTCTTGCAAAAAGCTCCCCAAAGTAACAACAACAACAAAATTGAACAAGCTCTTTTGAGCATGAGGTGTTTTGCCAGTGCAAGCCAAGGACCTTTTAGTAGAACTTAATAAACCATCATTCTATAAAACACAGTTTTTATGAAAAGATGTTGAATAATCATTTTTAACATTTGAAATGTTGCCCTATTTAATGTTATAATATTCAATCTAATTATTATTTTCATCTTATTAGCAAATATCCAGAAAAGGCAAGCCCATTGTCTAATGCAGTTGAGTACGCTCTTAGTGAAAGCACATGTGTTTTACAAATGACTATCACCCAGGAGAGTTGGGCAATTGCAGCTGGAATGGGAGACACAGTTGTATGCTCCAGCTGGAAGCAGCCTGCCGAATTATTTCCTAGACCCCCACTCAGGTAACACCAGCTTTCTTGACTTTGTTGCAAGAAAAATAAATAATCAGAATGAATCAACATGAAGCAGAGGATGTCTGTATTAACAATAATTTTCTTTTACCATAGATTTAATGTGGGTTTTAAAAGACAGGCAGAAGCCTGGGGAGGGGGCACAGAAGAAATGGAAAGTACACACCCAAGAGAAAAGTGTAGACTTCTCCAGAGAGAAACTGGATTGAAGTGTCTTAGCAATGACCATGTGTTATTTGGTTTTCTGAAGTTATGTTGTTTTGGTTTCTAAGAATACTTTTACAGATTTTTTTTGTAAACAAGACCATAGGTGATTTCTGATGAGCACAAGATTGCACAGGATTGCAGACTGACAAAATAACAACATAAAGGGGCAAAAGAGGGACCTTTAGTACAAAATCATCAAGTTACAGACATGTTTTTATTATAAAATGTTTCTTGTATCATTTATAAGATTTTCAGAATGTTACAATGGTACAGCTTCAAAAGGAGTAAGATTAAGCACAGAGATCATATAAGTTTAGATCCTGTGTCCCATTACTCTTTAAACGTCTTTATATGATATATTTCCAGGCAAGGGTGTTGATTATCGCTTATAAGCAGGTAGCCTTTATGGTGAATATTGTTAGTTTTATTTAAATCTTAACTCTAGGTCTAAAAGAAAGCTATCAGTTCTTTTCTCTCTGATGCCACTTTACTTTTGCTTGGCTTTCTCTGTTGACTAACAAAAGTTTGAAGTTTGGGCTCTGAAGTTTCAGACCATTTCCTTGCAGTTCTCTGCCTCCTTCTACTCCCTATTTGTGTTCCTTTATGTTATTTCTGTGTGTGGGATGGGGGGTAGGAGCTTATTTTCTTACCAAGTTTTTCCTCAGTCTATAACTCCTCAGGATTGTTGAGTTTTCCCCAAAGGTTTTGAATGTAAGAAAGATATTAGGTAAATGACCAAATTTGAGAGGACTATTTACTTATTACTAGGGTAATAAACTAGTTTTTCACTACTAAATATCATCAAAATAAGGAATGATTATAACTGTAGGTAAAAGTAGTTCATATATAAAACTCTTACCTTAGTATTAATCACTAATTAATTCAAAACACATTTTATTTCTTATATTTTATTAGAATGTTATTTTAAATGGAAATATTAATTTGGAAAAGTCAAAAAGCCTTGTTTTAGACATATGACTAAAGAATACACCAATCAATGAATTTCAGTCTTATTTCAAAGACCTATTGAGGTTGATTGTGCTATTAGAAGTATTTTTGACATTGTGTTAGTGTTTTTATTAATAACTTAACAGCACTTTATCGTAAAAGTAGGTGAACAACTGTCAACAGGCATAATTATTCTTTTTATTTATTTGGACATTTTACTTTATGTGAATAATTGCTAATTTGTCTTTAAAGTAGAAAATTTCAGTATAGTGAGCTAAGAAAAATGGGTAGCCCTCATGGAATTCCTCTTCTATGATTATTAATGAATACTTCAAAGTGGAAGATAGGATGTATGGTGTGATATTGATGGTTATTAGACTGTTATTTGAGTGTATAAAATAAGATTTTAGCCAGAAACAAATAGTTTTGTGCCTATTGTTTATACATACTCTGAAGCAATAATTTGGCAATGTTAAAACCACATAAATAGATTTCATGATGATCACTTACCAATAATGATTATCAGTCTTGGACCTAGTAGAATTTGCATTGATTCCACTGCAACACCAAAATTCCCCCCCCCCCACTGGTGGGCAGACCACTGGAATTAGATCAGGCTGGACACAGCTGAGCACAGAGTGCTTGAGTTATTGTCTAGGAGAAGTTCCAGGTCTTTTCTCTAGTGATGCCTGTCTGTGGCTTATAACCTGATGTGTAAAACTGACATCTTCAGAGAGTATCAGGTTATCTGGATGAAATCACCAGCTCAAAAATTGACCATGGAGAACAAAGCCCTCCCTCAATGACACATGCTTGTCATTCAACAAACACCTTCTCCAGTGTTTCTTCCTGAAAATTCTCCCATTAATAATGGATTCGACTGGCCAGTTTCAGCTTTATTTCCTGGATCTTTCAAAGGTGGGCCATGTACCACAGTGGTTATCTTTTGTAAATTCATGGTGCCGTTGCTTTGGCACCTCTGTGGATCAGAAGTAAGCTTGCTCATTAACCCTCTTTGGATAAAGAATTTCTGTAAATCTCCTAATGTCACTACCTTTAGTGACAAGAAAGTAATAATCAACCAGACAATAAATAGTATGCATGCGTTATTTGTGATTCTCGGAGTTAGGGACACATGAGTAAGGAAGAATAAAGACAAGGCCAACACAATGGCCGGTTGAGGCTGGGATTCTAAGCAACCCAAACATCTTTCACATAGAACAAAGAAACATGAATTCATACTGTGAGTAGCCTCAGCTGAGCCTTAAGTTAAACATACCTTTTGGGCTTTTGCTTTAAAATACACAAGACTGTTGCATTTTAGATGATGGTGTTAAATTATTTTTACAGTCAAATGATAAATAAATCAGTAAGTAAGGTGTTAAAAATTGCATTCTGTTTTAAATTGTCTTTCATTCACTCCATGATTTTTGCTCATGTGAGATTTTTTCCATATATTGTATTTATTAATTGAAAATGTGTCAGTATCTAAAATGCTAACTAAATTTTTAGCAACAGTCAGGTTGAAACTGGCTTAAAAATACTTTTCAGGTGAATTTTGTATCTTTTTGTGTATCTGCGCATTCATATATAGAATGACCTTTCCAAAGAAAAAAATAAAAGCAAACACATCAAAATCTTCAATACCCCATGGCATGGGGTAATCTACCCTAACAGGTAGCCTGGGCTCCCTTGAGTCTATAGGCTAGCAGCTGATGCTTGAAAATTCAACAGCATCTTAGTGATTTGAGTGCCTATTACTTTTACCTTCCCATTAACCTATTTCTGACAGTTTACAAAATAGTTTTTCTTATAGCGATACTTTGGTTACAAATTATATCAATTTCTTCTTTAATGATTGCCAGCAGCAAGATATTGAATGGGCTACTATATCAACACATTCCATGGCATTTTCTTTTCCTAGGGTATTCAAAAAATGTGTTATATAGACTCACATATTGCTTCTCCTTGGTCCATATATTCTATGTTATGGACCTATATTTCATTTCACTGCTTTCACTACAGAGTAAATCCAATCTTAGAAAGTTGAAGCATAATACAACACTAATAGTATGATGTGGATTTTTTGCTAAGTTCAGGGAAAGAAAATTGGATAACACCACTGTATCACAAAGTATCTATCACATATTGCTTTAAGTAGATTTTTTTCTTATCTAGTGTATCTTCCTAATAAATCACAATTACGAAGTTTCTGTTATATGTTTGAAATATATGTGTGCAATATTTTCTAATAAGTTAAAGTACAAATAGCATAAATTAGCTTGCTCAAGAGGTTACAGTATTTTGTGGTTATATTAAGAGATAGTTTACCAATATCGTATTGCCTGACTATTATCTATCCAAATTTTTTCTGGACATAAAGATATTTTGATTTTAAAAGTAACTAACACAATCCAAGAGAATTTGGCAAAGTATTGCAAAATTATGTTTAGGAAAACATTTTATTCAAGAGAAAGTAATATTTAGACTTTGATTAAATGATTAAGATCTAAAGATCATAAGTCTACCTATCCATCGTGGGTTGACTACAGTCTCCCTTACCTTTCCATTGTTCATTCAATCACCATCCAGCAAAAGCTACTGTCTTAACAGCTTCCCACTCAATTTCTTTTGCATCAAAAATAAAAAGCTTAGGTTACTGTGAACTTTTCCCCATAAATACCCCTGTTTTTTTTGTGGCATTTATGTAACAGCAGGAGACCACTATCCAGTGACACCTTCTGTCCCACTGACATTATCACTCAAAGACGGTCAATTTCATTTCCAAGGAAGTGCCGGAGAGCACAGACAATTTACGATCAATCACACAACCACAATTATCAGCCAAGCCACATTATTCTTATAAAGAAAAAGGGAAGAAAATATAAACGTACTAATGCATATGTAAAATTCTTATTTCAGTTCTAAGGAACTGAAGACTCATGGTATATGTTCACATTGACAATATCTTTTTGTTTAATATACTTCTGCTTTTTCCTCCTATCTGTAAATAACAAATGAATTTAAAGGCTTTGTGAATGTAGAATACATCTGTGACAGTTGTGCTGGGAAAGTGTGCAGAGATTACATATGTCATAGAAGACAATAAATGAGAGGAAGTGATGTGGAACTTTGAAATTATCCACATAAAGTTAGATACAGACTGATTGGGTTTTATGTGGCAGTTTTAGTTTTGAGAATGCAGACTGGAACAAGTGTCAGTCGTCAAGGGGTAAATGGCATCACTGCCCAAATCTCAGAAATCTGAAACACCATTGAAATTGAATGACTAAGACAGGGTTGTAGATCACAGAACTTCCTGAAGAAGTCTAGCTTACACTTCTCAGAGAGCACTTTCCCTGGGAATTGTGAGGATGTCTGTAGAAAGTGTAGGTCCCATTCAACAGCTTTCCATCACTGTCTTCCTAGATAAAGTGACCTAATCCTAGAGTAGTTCAAGTCCTTCGGTTGCTGTGAGATGACCTTTCCTTCTCCTGATAGTTTCTGTATCGGAAGTTAGATTGTGTCCTCTGACCCAACGGGTGATTATTTTAGTCTCTGGGTGTCATGTGGTGACAGACAGAACGGATGACTCCTGTTAGTCTTTTATGATTGAGAAAGAGGGTTAGAAGTTTATTTGGTCTTCAAATACAACACTAGGTACCAGGCATTTCACTAGTAGGAAAACAAAACTCGACAAAATAAAAATAGAAAGCCATGTCGGAGTTCATTAGTATCTAAACAGGTCCCACTGGCCTGGAGGCTTGCAGTCAAATGACTGAAATTTTTGCCTTATCAAATGACCTTGTTATGCTGCTGTTACTAGCCAACACTAGAAACAAGCCTGGTTAATATTAAGGTACAAGGAAAAGACAGTTTTTAATGGAATTAAATTAAAGAAGTATTTTCTGGAATATTGTTAGCTTTCCATTTGTAATATAAATGGAAGGCTATCAAGCTTGGTTAGCTGCATAAAGAAATTGAATTATCATCAAGTCTTCCCATTGTTAGCCACATAATTATGGAAAGAGCTAAAAATACCCAACAATATTGTTATATTCCATATTACATATAAGGTTGAATGAGTTCTTTATGTCATTCAGGATGCCTATTCTTTTAATTCTCCAAGAAAGGCTCCAAGAACTCAACAACACTTTCTGGGACTGGTCATATTTATCAGTTAAAAATAAGAACAATGGTATGACTGAAAATAATAGTAAAGCAAGATTTTAAAGTTCTAGGGAATTAACTTTTTTGAATTTCCTTTCTTAATATAAAAATGAGACACAGTAGATTAAAAATAGAATGCTGATTAAGACAGAGACTGATTCTAGGTCTCCAGACTTAAGACAAAACTTGGCCACTTCCTAGGCATGCTTTGTTTAATAACATTTCTGTCTGTAAAGTTGGGCTAAAAATAGACTTTGGCTCAAAAAGATGTTCTGAAAATAAAATGTATTAATATATGAAAATATTTTCCTACAATAGTGATTAGCCCATGCAAGTATTTTGTTACATTTATGTACCATTGTTACATTTAATACCAGTAAATATTCCTATACCACAATTTGATAATTTACGAATAAATCATACATGTTATTTTTCATGGAAACCTGAATTTTCTAAGTAGAAGCTCTTAAAAGTAGAATAGATATTGTAAGCATTGTTATCAGAGGCTGCTTGTCTGTTTCCTGACCACCCAGACTCCTGAAATAATCACACAGAAATCTGTATCAATCTCAATACTGTTTGGCCAATAACTTAAGCGTATTTCTGGCTAACTTTTTTTGGTTTTGTTTTTCAAGACAGGCTTTCTCTGTAGCGTTGCAGCCTTCTGGAACTAGCTCTTGTAGACCAGAATGGCCTCAAACTCAGAGAGATCTGCCTGCCTCTGCTTTCCAAGTGTTAGAATTCAAGGCGTGAGCCACCACCAAACGGCTATTTTTTTTAATTGATATTTATTGAGCTCTACATTTTTCTCTGCTCCTCTCCCTGCCTCTATTCCCCACCCCCCGCTTCAACCCTCCTCCAAGGTCCCCATGCCTCCAATTTTACTCAGGAGATCTTGTCTTTTTCTAGTACCCATGTAGTTTAGATCTATGTATGTCTGTCCTAGGGTACTCATTGTTGTCTAGGTTCTCTGGGATTGTGATTTGTGGGCTAACTCTTATATGTTAATTTAACCCACTTCTATTAATCTGTGTATTGCCATGTAACTGTGGCTTACTGGCAAAATTCCTATCAGCTCTGGCAAAGACACCTATCTCCTGTGGGTGTCTACATGGTTTCTCTCCAACTCTGTCTATGTTCTCTGCATTTCTGTTTGGTTTTCTTACCTGGTTTTAAGCCATTGGCTGAAAGCAGCTTTCTTTATTCATTTACCAATAAAAGCAACACAAGCAGCCACTCCTTGCAATAATTAGTGCCAACGTGATAGACTAACTCCACTTAAAAACCTGAGAAAGTTTGAAAAGGAAATCTAGAACAAAAAATACAGAGTTTAACACCGCTTTTTGCTGTTTGCTGGCGACATGCCACAGCTCCTTTAGGAGAATTTTTTTTTTTTACTCAGCAGCAGCAGCAGAAAAAAAAGTCATGCTATCTTAAAATGCAGGCTTTCTGGGCCAGGCTGCCAGAGTGACCTCTAACTCTTTTAGGCAGGAGGTCCGGCTACATTTGAGTTTGGGTTTGTGAGCAGAGTGCGGTGGCTTGCTTGATGGTGTTGTGGACTGGCTGTGTGCCTAGGAGTGGGGCAGTGCGTATGGCTCAGAGGTGTGAGCAGCTCTGCCATGCTGGGCTGGGCAGGGCAAGCAGGCACTGATGTATTAGCCCAGCAATGATGCAGCTTAACTTTTTAAGAAGTGCTTAGCATTTTAAGAAGAGCTCATGGACAGTAAAGAATTACAGATTCACAATAGAACCAATTCAGACTTAAAGGACCTCTAAATGGGTCACAGTGTTGGATAAATGTATGTATGGTTGGAAGAGAGAAAAAAAGAGTATAGAGAGTCATAAAATAAAGCTAATGCTTTTTTTTAAAAAGGGTAAAGTCTTTAAAGAGACAAAGTACAGATAGCCATAGATTAAAAGGAGTAAAGAAAAATAAGACACATAAAAATAGAAAATTCACAGAGAGTCTGGATTATGGATATTGTGTTTTCTTTGAATTTTTTGACTGTGAAGGAGGTAAGTACAGAGACGTTTCATTGTATGGGCTGCTAAGCTAAACCAGCATTTATGTTCTAAAAGTATCTTGATTCCAAAATTTGAGTCTAAGGATATGTTGCTTTGAAAAAAGAGGTTTTTCTTTTGTTTCCACAGAAGATGAGAACCTGTAGAATACTTTCAGACAAATATGATTTGATATACCATGCCCCCCTTGAAAGGTCACCATGAACACCCTCAAGAAATCACTTTGCCCAACTGCTGACTGAGATAAGCCAGGCACACAGGATACACCATAGAAGACCTGATTAACAGCACCCCTAAGCAGCAGGAAGCAGTATGTACAAAATTTTGCCCATATTCCCAAATATTGTTTGTAATTATTTCTTTACATTTGAAGGCAGATATGCTATAGAGATTTGCATTGGTATGGATCTTGCTTTATTGTTACAAATTTAAGGTCAATTTTGTTATACGTATATGTATTTCTGATCTTGATTAAGGTATTGTGTTTGTGTAGTTCATTTAAATATGTAATGTATAATTAAGAAATATAAGTTAATAGAGAGTCATCTTTAATAGTCAAGCTTATAGTCATGTTAGTTAGATTTTCTAGCTGTTTAGAGATACATTTCACTTAGGTATTCTTCAAATCTTTCAGAGACCTTCAGAATATGGCATTTCATATATTTAAGAACTTAATATGTTTTATGACACATCTGTTCCTGGTAGCACCAAGCTACTTCAAGAAGAAGATGGGCATCGAAGATGCTCCTTAGCCATTTGGGCAAGAAACTGCTCTTGCCTGGAATGCTTCAATGGACATGCAGGACCCACAGAGAAATGACTGCTGAACTTGCCTAATGGTGAGATGCTCCTTCGGAGTTCCTGCTTCATGAAAGACTCTGCAAGACATTCCATAGGATATAGAGGAAAGTGGCTGGCAAACTGCCAATATAGGCAGACCTGTCTGAATTTTTCTGCTCCAAGGAAAAGTCTTCTGGATACTTTGGGCCTGTAGGCTGAAGGTGGATGCCCCAATGTTACAGAAGAACTTTGGGTGACTGTCCAGGCAGTGAGATGTCTCTGTCAATTCTACAGTTTTGGTAGTTGCTTACAATGCACTTCCTATTTACTTAGGTAATATTATATCCTTGTGGAGTCTTTGATGGAGTTGAAGAATAGATACATAGTTATAATTTTCCTTAGTTATGATAAAAGATGAACTAAATAGAAATATTGTAACTCTATTGCTTGAGACCTGTTATATGTAATTTTACTATGTTAAAGTTAAAACCTTCCTTTTTATTTAAATAGAAAAGGGGAGGTGATATGGAGTCCCCTCTGTGTCTTGCTTGTATTGGTTAATGAGTAAAAAAACTGTTTTGGCCTGATAGGGCAGAACTTAGGTAGGCAGAGAAGACAGAACTGAATTCTGGGAGGAAGAAAGCAGAGTTAGAGGGACACCATGGATCCACCTCTGGAGATAGACATGCTGGACATTGGCTGGTATCCCATGACCTTGTGGTGATAGACAGATTAATGGAGATGGGTTAATTAATGTGTAAAAGTTATCCAGTAAGAGTTAGAGCTAATGGTCCTAGCAGTGTTTTGATTAATACAGTTTCTGTGTGATTATTTCAGTTCTCGGCAGCCAGGACAAACAAGCAGCTCCCCTGCTCCCTGCAACACAGAAGGACTTCCCACACCATTTCCCCTTTTCTATTTAAATAAAAGGGAATGTTTTTACTTTAACATAGAACAAGATAGGTATCAAGCAAGAATTACAATTACAGTATTTATATCTACTTTATCTTCTATCATAACTAAGGAAAACTGTAACTATAACTATCTATTCTTCAACTCCATCAAAGATTCCACAAGGATATAATATTATCTAAGTAAACAGCAAGTGCATTGTAAGCAACTTCCAAAACTGTAGAATTGACAGAGACATCTCACTTCCTGGACAGTTACCCTAAGTTCTTCTGTAATGCTTTGGGCACCCATCTTTAGCCTAAAGGCTCATAGTATCTGACAGACTTTTCCATGAAGCAGGACATTTCAAAGTCTGTTCCACCTATATTGGTACTTTGTCAGTTACTTTCTTCTGTGTTCTGAAGAATGTCTGGCAGACTCTTTCATGAAGCAGGAAACCTAAAGGACCATCTCATCTTTAGGCAAGTTCAGCAATCATCGCTCTGTGTGTTCCCTATGTCCAGCTCATGCAGCATAACATCAAGAAGTCCGGGCAAGAGCAGGCTCTTGCCCAAATGACCAACAAACTCCATAAAGAGGCTCATTGGTGCCCATCATCTTTTTCAAGTAGATTGGTACTTCCAGGAGAAGATTAGTCTCACTGTCATGAAAAATTCTCAGTTTTTAAAACATTTTAAATGTCATAATATTCTGTAAGTCTTTGAAAGGTTTGAAGTTTATACAGCTAACTGAAATATATCTCCAGTATCTAGCAAACCTAACTAACATGACTACAAACTTGACTATTATAGATGACTATCTATTAATCTTACATTACATTTTTAAGTGAGCTGCACACACACTATACCTTAATCAAGAATAGAAATAAACATACAACAAAATTGACCTTAAATCTGTATCAATAAACCTAGATCCATACCAATGCAAAGTATCCATCTCAATAGTATATCCCCCTATAAATATAAACAAACATTTATAAACAATAATTAGGGAATTTAGTTGTAGTTCTTTCCAAACTGCTTCCTATTTTTTGTTGGGCAAAATAATTTTGGGGGGTGTTCATGACAACCTTTAAAAGGATATTGGCCTACCAAACCACATTAATCTGAAAGGAATCCACAGGTTCTCATTCTCTGTGGAAACAAAAGAAGAACCTCTTTTCCAAATCAACAAATCTTTAGACCCAAATTTGGAAGTCAAGATGCCTCTAAACCATATTTGTTGGTTTAGCTTAGCAGACTGTACAATAAAATGTCTCTCTGTACTTAGCTCATTTACAGTCAAAAAATTCAAAGAAAACACAATAATATACACAGTCCAGACTCTGTATAGTCCATCTTTAAATGGATTATTTTCTTACTTTATTACTTTTTCTACAAGTTTGCTCTATATCTTTAAAGACTTTGTTTTATTTTTTTAAAAAAACTATTTACTTCTTTTATGACTCTCTATACTCTTTTTCTTCTCTCTCCCAAGCCTACATACATTTTTTAAACACACTGTGACCCATTTAGAGCTATTTTTATCTAAATTTGTCTTTATTGTATATCTGGAATTCTTTTCTGACAAGGACTACTTCTTAAAATGCTAGGTGGCTTGGCTAGGCCTAAGGCTGCTTAGCCTTTTGACTCTGCCCAGTCCAATATGGTAGAGGCCCATCACTACCTCTGTGAGCTGAGCACACAGCCCTGGTTCCAGGTATACAGAGGGTCTATGTGGTACCATTTAGCAGTTTATAACAAATTGCTCACAAACACCATTTAAATATTCCATAGCTGGACCTCCTGAAGCAGTCAGAGTCTTTCATATTGGCTAACCAGGAAGCCACCATTTTTAAAGAAGCTGCATAGTTTTTACTGCTAAAACTGAGTCTGGAAATATCTTAAAGGAGCCACGTCTCTGCTTTTCACTAGCAGACCAAAGCAAGAAGCTGTGTTAAGCTCTGTCTTTTTGTGTCTAAAACTCCTTTACAACCTCTCTCAGATTTTTAAGTAGATTTACTTGACTACATTGGTGCCAATTTGTTGTCAGCGGCTGCTTGCTTGTTTCCCATCAGTCTTGACTCTTGAAATAATCACTCAGAAATCTGTATAATTACAATAATGTTTGGCCAATAGCTTAAACATATTTCTGCATAACTTTTATATCTTAACCCATTTTTAATAATCTGTTTATTACCACGTGGCTGTGGCTCACTGGAAAAGTTCCAGTGGACGGTGGCAGAGATGTATGTCTCCTGCGGATGGCTGCATGGTGTCTCCCTGATTGCTTATTCTCTTTCTGCAACACTGTTTGGGTTTCCCACCTGGTTTTTCTCTTTTAAGCCATTGACTGAGAACAGCTTTATTTATTAACCAATAAAAGCAACACATACACAGAAGGACTTCCCAACTAGTCCATGATTCTATAATTAGCAGTTGTTACATGTCAGTCTTACTGACCACAAATAAATGTCACTTTAAATCAGTATTTTCCCAGAACCTGGCAAGATGAATATCTGTGCTAAAATTTTATTCTCTTTCCTAATTGAAGATGAATAGACAAACCATGTTTGTTTCTGTTGTCAATATGACCTGAAGGGGAAGAATAAGTCCCAATTGAAGAATTGTCTCAACTGGATTTGCCAGTGGACAGACATGCATGAAAACCATTTCTTTATTGCTATTGATGCAGGAAGTCCCAGTTCATTGCAGGTGATACCATGCCTGGGAAGGTGGTATAAACTATATAGAAAAGATATCTGAATTTGAGACTGAAAGCCAGGAAACAGTGTTCCTCTATGGTCTCTCCTTTAGTTTCTGCCTTCTGTTTCTTATCTTGAGTTCTTGCCATCCCTTTCCTCAGTGATGGACCGTAACCTGTAAGACTGAAATAAATTCTTTTCTCTTCCTAGTTATGTTGGCTCATGGTGTTTATCACAGCAGAGGAAAACAAACTAGCAGGGAAAAAATGGTACTGTAAAGTTCGTATTTCTGTGATGGAGTTGACTGAGTGTATTTTAGGCTGGTTTGTGGGAGAAAAATTGAAGATTTTGGAGCTTTGGGCCAGGAAAGACACTGAACACTCAAAGCTTAATGAGCTGCTCTCATGGGAGTGCAGAATATGATAAATGAATCTCAGATACCTGCCAGAGAGGTTCACACTGTGTGATTGCATTTCTGCTTTGTTCTCACCATGATTCTTCCCTTCTGGAATAGGAAAGTATCTTACTAGTTACAGGTTTTGTTTGTCTGTTTACAGGATCCCACAGTTAGGAGATTTGGACTTTTAAAGAAATCATGGACTTATAAAGCATTTTAAAGACTGTGGGAGTTTTAAATTCCAGACAGTGTTTTCTACTGTGATATTAATATTGACCTGAGATTTTACAACTAGTCTGAATACTAACAATAAAATCAAAGTTATGGCTTGAATTGATGTGTTTGTAAAGTTGACATAGAGTGATGTGTCCTGTTCAGTTTTGCCATTTTTATCTCATGTGTTCTGCCTGTGAGGCATTTTCTTGACAACTAATTGATGCAGGAGGGCACACCCCATGGAGTGCATTACAATTCCTGGCACATGGGCCTGTCTTGGATAAGAAAGGTATCTGAGCCAGGTGGCGGTGGTGCACACCTTTAATCCCACCACTTGGGAGGCAAGTGCAGAGGAATCTATGTGAATTCAAGGCCAGCCTGGACTACATAGTGAGTTCCAGGACAGGCTCCAAAGCTACACAGAGAAACTTTGTCTTGAAATGCAAAAAAAAAAAAAAATTAAAAAAATAAGAAAGCTAAATGAACTGGGTGCAAGCCAGTAAGAAGCATACCTTATAGATTCTTCATATGTTCCTATCTCCAGATTCCTGTTCTGAGCTCTTGCTGTGACTTCCTATGAAGATGGACTGTACACATTAGCTAAAAAGAAACCAGATTCTTTCTCCAGGTGCTTTGGATTATAGTGTTTACTATAGCAACAATAAAGAAAATTGATGCACTGTGCTAGACTTAAAACCAAATTAATCTGTTACTTTAATAAAATAATAGCAAAATATTGTAAAACAAATTACTGTTCTCATTTTTACAAAACTTTTGAGAGAAAGTAGAGAATTCAATGGTTTATTATAGAATACTTGTCATAACTGATAAACCTTCACCAAACATGGACAATGCAACTTGCTAAAATACTCACTGATTTATTTTTAATTTCATCACTCAGATTTGTCCTGCCTAACAATCTATTTCGGCACCTCATGTCTTCCCACCCACTCTGCTTTTGTACTTTGAGACAACTGGTCAGCATTAATCACTCAGCCATGACTGTTAGGGAATGTGCACAAAGTTCAAATACACACTTTGCTTTGGGAACACAATTAAGAAAATAATGAATCTCCTTGAACATATTGTCATGTGGAAATTAACAAGCAATTGGCTTAAGTGAAATGATAGTGGCATAGTTTGCCTATTTCTGCAAACAATGACAGATGAGTCAGAAAAATGATAAAGAATGCTGACATCTAGACTGCAACCCACACACACGAGTAGAAGAAGCATATTCCAGATGTAGGAAACAGATTTCCACAACAGTTAAGCTTGTGATGTAGACAAAAGCTAGCAGTTCCCATTACTGGAAAAAAGACTATGGAACTAGAAAGTATGAGGATGACAAGAGCTCAGGCATGTGGTGCTTAAACCAAGACAGAGAACTTGGAAGACATCCCAAACTCTGAGAGTCTAATAGAGTAATTGACATAATCAAATCTGAATTTTATAGTATAAGTCATATTGCAGTGGTGATATTGAGGGCTGAGGATATAGATAGGGACAGCTATTGAAAAAGAATTTTATTCATGACAGAAATGAGTAATTGATAGCTCCATCTGAAGTGATACTGATGGAAGTGCATGAATGAACACGAGGGACCTATTAAGAAAATGGAGTTCATAAGATTTAAGGAGCATAGACATCATTTGGGATGCTAGCTCTCTGGAATTAAGTCTGAATAGAAAAAGATAGGGTTATTACTAAACAGGATTCTTAAGGAACAGGACAGTTGGATGTGACAGATGAATATGGATATTTGTCATAACTCACCTTTTCTTTGTAACTTCTTCAAACAATCCATGGTAAAAACATGAAGATTAGAATTATTAGGCAAAAGGAAGATAAATATAGGAGAAATAAGAGACAGAAATGTAGGATAGTATCGAGAGGGACATCCAGTGAATACCAAAAGTCACCTGCATTTAATTTTCATTTGCCTAAATACCCAAACCCCCAAAATAGAGGTAAGATTTAAAAAAACTGCATATACATGATATAAGGAATAAACAGACAAGTTGAAGAATTATGGGCTACATTCTTAGTTAAGTATTCTGTTACCAGAACAAGACAAGTAATGCTCAAACCCTAGACCAAAACATTGTGTAGGCAAACCACTCCTTGGGGAGAATCCATACTTATCTCCCTAAGGAAGTATGAAACTAGTTGGATTCTTAGGCTTTTGTTTGAGGTAGAAACAGATCTACTTCTTAATACCTGAAATACCAGGATATTAGACACACCTGTTGACAATAACCGTGAGAGAGCAAACTTTCTGGTCTGTTATTTGAACTGTTGACAATAGCCTTGAAAGAACAAAAGTAAGTTCCAATTCTCTGACCTTTAGTCAAGATAGAATAACTATGGGCTCCATCAGACATTTTTATATGCTATGAACAAAGAGTATGGAAACTCTAGAATGAAAGATGTTCAATACAATTAAATATCCATGTGAAAAAGAAAGAAATCTTTTTGAGAGGGAACGTAGATTTGGCAGCTCTCAACAGATTGATAGTAACTGAGGTGGGGGTGGTGGATGAGGTCAATCCTGGGAAATACAGTATTTTTTTTTTTATTGAAAAAAAAATTCCTGCCTCCTCCCAGCCTCCCATTTCCCTCCTCCTCTTCCTGCCCCTCTCCCCCTCCCCCCAATCCTCTCCCCCTCTCCTCCTCCCTCTCCAGTCCGAAGAGCAGTCAGGGTTCCCTGCCCTGTGGAAAGTCCAGGGTCTTCTCCCCTCCATCCAGGTCTAGGAAGGTGAACATCCAAACTGGCTAGGCTCCCACAAAGCCAGAACATGAAGTAGGAACAAAACCCCATGCCATTGTCCTTGGCTTCTCATAAGCCCTCATTGTCCGCCATGTTCAGAGAGTCCTATTTTATCCCATGCTTTTTCAGTCACAGTCCAGCTGGCCTTGGTGAGCTCCCAATAGATCAGCCCCACTCTCTCGGTGGATGGGTGCACCTCTCGTGGTCCTGACTTCCATGCTCATGTTCCCCCTCCTTCTGCTCCTCATTGGGACTTTGGGAGCTTAGTCCGATGCTCCAGTGTGGGTCTCTGTCTCTATCTCCATCCATCGCTAGATGAAGGTTCTATGGTGATATGCAAGATAATCATCAGTGTGGCTATAGGATAGGGTCATTTCAGGTTCCCTATCCTCAGCTGCCCAAGGAACTAACTGGGGACATTGCCCTGGGCACCTGGGAGCCCCTCTAGGTTCATGTCTCTTACCAACCCTAAGGTGGTTCCCTTAATTAAGTTATGTGATTCCCTGCTCCTCTATCCAACCTTGTTTTATCCCCAATCATCCTGTTTCCCCAAGTTCCCCCTATCCTCCCCTTCTCACTTTTCTCTCCCCATCTCCCCTTACCCCCATCCCATCCCACCCCCAAGATCCCAATTTTTTGCCCAGCAATCTTGTCTATTTCCCATAGCAGGGATAATAACTATATGTTTTTCTTTGAGTTCACCTTCTTATTTAGCTTCTTTAGGATCACAAATTATAGACTCAGTGACCTATATTTATGGCTAGAAACCAATTATGAGTGAGTACATACCATGATCCTCTTTTTGGGTCTGGGTTACCTCACTCAGGATAGTGTTTTCTATTTCCATCCATTTGCATGCAAAATTCGAGAAGTCATTGTTTTTTATGGCAGAGTAGTACTCAAATGTGTATATATTCCACACTTTCTTCATTCATTCTTCCACTGAAGGATATCTAGGTTGTTTCCAGGTTCTGGCTATTACAAATAACAACTTTGAGATATCATCTTACACCTGTCAGAATGGCTAAAATCAAAAACACCAATGATAGCCTTTGCTGGAGAGGTTGTGGAGAAAGGGGTACCCTCATCCATTGCTGGTGGGAATGCAAACTTGTGTAACCACTTTGGAAATCAGTGTGGCTGTTTCTCAGGAAATTCGGGATCAACCTACCCCTGGACCCAGCAATACCACTCTTGGGAATATACCCAAGAGATGCCCTATCATATGACAAAAGCATTTGTTCAACTATGTTCATAGCAGCATTATTTGAAATACAGTATTTTAAGGAATGAGAGTAAACCACAATATGTAGGAGAAATAACACTGTCAACATTGTAGGTCCAAAGAAGAAAGGGTGTCAAGACAGAATGCCCTGCTTTTCTCTGCTCCTTCACTACAATCCAAACAGAGAAGTGATATTTCCTCAAAATGTGTGGGGTCGATTTGTTTACTACCAGAAAACAAGTCATTGTGCTTGGACACTGACAACTGAATTCAGTTTTGAAGCTGCCCATCTGGAAGCAGCCCCAAATCCTACAGATAGGTGCTTCATTTCCAACAATGACCCCATGGACTTCAAGTCAGTCACTGGTGGAGTGCACAGAACTGGCCAGCTGGCTATATCCTGAAGTTCCTCTTACCCCTCTTTTTTTTAAGTTAATGTTCTTGAGTATCAAACAGAATTCAGGCAAACACATTTTCTGGTTTATAATAAATAAAATTTCAAAGGATATAGTTATGGAGAAGCATAGGACAAGGCATTAGAAAGAGAGGCACTGACCTTGTGTGCCCTGATCCTACATATTACCCTTCACAGAAATACACATCCATCACCCATGGTTCAGCAATCTGGAAGCTTTCAAAAAACAGCTATTGGATTTTTTTTTAAAAAAATAAGGACTAAGTACCTTAGGTATGCTTGTTAATGGACTGGTTGGATATGTCCATTTAAAAATTTCTTGGCCTTGCCAAACATTCATTTCGGAGTGTACCCACTTAAAGAGAAAAGTCTTAGGATTCATTATTATACAAGATATGTTAAAATATGTTTGTGGAAATTGCTCTTTGCAAAGAGTATATTAATAAAATGTTATTAAAAAGTTAGATTAAGAATTTATTGGATAAGGACTAGGATGTAAAATACAATATTCAAGAAATTTAGCAGTGAAGGAAAGAAAGAACATTAAAATGCTCTAGGCTGAGTGAAGCAGTTAAAATAAAGACACAGAAGTTATTTAAGGTACAAAAGGCAAAGGAAAATAGAGATTTTGATGATTATGAAACAAGAAGATGAAGAAACACTAATTATGATAAGCTTCATACAGAGAAAAGAAAAGAGGGAAGAGGGAAATAGAGAATTTTTTTACTATTTTTTTAACAAAGAAAACGAACTATCATTTGTCACTTTACAAACCAATCCCAGTTCCCTCTCCTTCCCCTCCTCCTATCCACTCCACCTAATTCCCCTATGCCAACCCCAGCCACTCATCAGAGAGGGTAAGGCACATTGCTTTGGGGAAGGTCCAAGGCCCTCCATACTAATCAAGGCTGAGCAAGGTATCCATACAAATAGAACAGATTCCAAAAATGTCCATACAAGCAGTAGGTTTACCTGAGCTAACGGGGACTAACCAACTCTAACAAGACAGGGAAGGAAACAGCATAGGTCCAAACTAGTCCCTCTGGATGTGATAGTTGTATGGCTGGGGTAGACTGTGGGACCAGGATTTATACCTACTGCTTGTACTGACTTCTTCTTTTCTTATTTTAATCCACTTGATCTCCTTTTGTTGTCTTATTGCTCTAGCCAGAACCTCAAGAACTATGTTGAATAGATATGAAGAGAGTGGACAGCCTTGTCTTGTTCCTGATTTTAGTGGGATTGCTTTGCGTTTCTCTCCATTTAATTTGATGGTGGCTGTCAGATTGCTGTATAATACTTTTATTATGTTTATATTGTTCTTTCTATCCCTGAACTCTCCAAGACCTTTGTCATGAAGGAGTGTTGATTTTATCAAATGCTTTTTCAGCAGCTAACGAAATGATCATATGGTTTCTTTCTTTCTGTTTATTTATATGGTGGATTACATTTATAAATTTTTGTATGTTGAACCATCCCTGTATTTTGGGATAAAGCCGACTTGATTATGGTGGATGATTTTTGTCATGTGTACTTGCATTCGGGTTGCCAGTATTTTTGAGTATGTTTGCATCTATGTTCATGACAAAGAGAATTGGCCTATAATTCTCTTTTTTGGTTGAGTTCTTATGTAGCTTTGGTATCAGAGTAGCTCTTAAAAAGAGTTTGGCAATGTTCCTTCTGTTTCTATTATGTGGAACACTTTGAGAAGTGTAGATATTAGCTCTTCTTTAAAGTTCTGGTAGAATTCTGCACTAAAATCATCTGGCCCTGGGCTTTTTTTGGTTGAGAGGCTTTTGATGACTGCTTCTATTTCCTTTCTGGTTATAGGTCTTTTTAAATTCTTCTCCTGGTCTTGATTTAATTTTGATATGTGGTACCTATCCAGAAAATTGTTCATTTCTTTTACATTTTCCAATTTTGTAGAGTACAGGTTTTTGTAGTATGCCTAATGATTCTCTGGATTTCTTTAGTGTCTGTTGTTATGTCCTCCTTTATTTCTGATTTTGTTAATTTGGATATTGTCTCTGTGTCTTTTGATTAGTTTGGATAAGTGTTTGTCTATCTTGTTGATTTTCTCAAAGAACCAGCTCTTAGCTTCATTGATCCTTTGTATTGTTTTTTTTTGTTTCTATTTTTATTAATTTCAGCCCTTAATTTAATTATTTTTTGTCTTCTACTCCTCTTGGGTGAACCTGCTTCTTTTTGTTCTAGAGATTTTGGGTGTGCTGTTAAGTCACTACTGTGAGCTTTCTCCAATTTCTTTATGTAGACACTTAGTGCAATGAACTTTCCTCTTAGCACTGCTTTCATAGTTTTCCACAGGTTTGGGTATGTTGTGCCTTCATTTTCATTGAATTCTAGGAGGTCTTTAATTTCTTTCTCTTTTTTTTTCTTTGACTCAGGGGTGGTTTAATAGAGCACTGTTCAATTTCCATGTGTGTGTTTGGGGGGCTTTCAGTATTACTGTTGCTGTTGAATTCTAATTTTAAACCATGGTGATCCTATAAGATACAGGGAATTAATCCAATTTTTTTGTATATGTTGTGGTTTCCTTTGTTACTGAGTATGTGGTTAATTTTAGAGAAGGTTCAATGAGGTGTTGGCAAGAAGGTATATTGTTTTCTGTTTGGATAGAATGTTCTATAGATGTCTGTTAAGTACATTGAGTCATGATATCTGTTATATCTCTTATTTCTCCCTTAGGTTTCTGTCTGATTGACTAGTCCATTGGGAGAGTGGGGTTTGAAGTTTCCTACCATTAGTGGATGGGGTTTGATGTGCTATTTAAGCTTTAGTAATGTTTCTTTATGTATGTGGGTGATCTTGTATTTGGGGCATAGATGTTCAGGATTCAGACTTCATCTTGATGGATTGTTCCTGTTATGAGTATAAAGTGTCCTTCTCCATCTCTTTTGATTGATTTTAGTTTGAAGTCTATTTTGTTAGATATTAGGAAAGCTACACCCCCTTGTTTCTTAGGTACATTTGATTGGAAAATTTTTTCCTAACCTTTTACTCTGAGGTACTGTTTGTCTTTGAGGTTGAGGTATATTTCTTGTATATAGCAGAATGCTTAATCCTGTTTTCATATTTATTCTCTTAGCCTGTGTCTTTTTATAGGTGAATTGAATCCATTGATATTAAGAGATATTAATGACCAATGATTGCTAATTCCTGTTATTTTTTGGTGGTAATGTGTGTTTCACTTATTTGGGTTTTGTTGGTGTATGGTTATCTGTTGCCTGTGTTTTTGTGGGTGCAGTTAGTTTCCTTGGGTTGGAAATTTCCTTCTAGTACTATCTGTAGGGCTGGATTTGTGTGTAGGTATTATTTAAATCTGGTTTGTCATGGAATATCTTGTTTTCTGCATTGATAGTCACTGAAAGCTTTGCTGGGTATAGTAGTATGGGCTTGCATCTGTGGTCTCTTAGTGTCTGTAGCACATCTACCAGGACCTTGTGGCTATCATGATTTCCGTTGAGAAGTTAGATAGTCGATGTAATTCTGATAGCCCTACTTTTATGTTACTTGGCCTTTTTCATTTGCAGCTCTTAATATTCTTTCTTTATTCTGCATGTTATGTACTTTTAAAAAAATTATTTATTTATTTATTAAAGATTTCTGCCTCCTCCCTGCCACCGCCTCCCATATCCCTCCCCCTCCCCAATCAACTCCCCCTCTCTCATCAGCCCAAAGAGCAGACCAGGTTCCCTGCCCTGTGGGGAGTCCAAGGACCTCCTACACCCTTCCAGGTCTAGTAAGGTGAACATCCAAACAGCCTAGGCTGGGAAAATTTTCTTCTATGATTTTGTTGAATATATTTTCTGTGGCTTTGAGCTGGAGTTCTTCTCCTTAATCTATCCCTAGCATTCTTAGGTTTGGTCTTTTCTTGGTGTCCCACATTTCCTGGATATTTTGTGTTAATAATCTGTTGGATACAATGTTTTCTTTGACCAGTGAATTTATTTTTCCTATAGTATCTTCAACCCTGACTTTCTCTCTTCCATCTCTTATATCCTATTGGCTATGCTTACCTCTGTAGTTCCCCTTAATTTACCCAGATTTTCCATAACCAGAATTCCTGCTGTTTGTGTTTTCTTTATTGCCTTTATTTTGTACTTCAAGTCTTGAACGGTTTGCTTCACCTGTTTGATTGTTTTCTTGATTTTCTTGGGTTTCTTTGAGAGATTTATTAATTTTGTCAATTTTTTGTTTGTCTTTTTATCCATTTCTTTAAGAGTCTTTTTCATTTCCTTTTTAAAGGTTTCCATCATCTTCATAAAGGTACATTTAAGATAATTTTCTTCTGTGTCAGGATGATCAAGTCTTCCTGTTGTGTGACCATTGGGTTCTGGTGTTATTGTGTTGCTTTTGGTTGTTGGATGAGTTCTTGCATTAGCTCATACCATCTCCTCCTTCAATTGATGCTGGCAGTGTCTTTGTATCTTCGTCCTATCCTTGCAGTATCTGTCTGTGTCTTGGGAACTGTTCTTGGTCTGCTCTGTACTCTCACTATCTGTGTCTTAGTTTTGGAGCAGACTACTTGCATGACACTCACCTGCTGGCTTGGTATAGAAGTCAAGGTAGGTGGGGAAGGGGCCCAGGGTTTTGTCCCAGTGTGGGGGGCCTAGAAAGTGGAATGTCTCCCTGGGTGGCTGGTCACTCATCTCTTGGTTTCTCTGTATAATAGCAGGCTGTGTTTCAGAGTTTCACTGAGGTTTCAGGGGGAAAGGGAGGTTTGGGGGTGGTGTGGGTCTGGTAGCTTGTAGGGTCCGATGGTCAGGATGGGTGTAATGGAGCAAACTACCTTGGGAAATAGAATATTTAAAATTGAGGAATTCACATTCAATAGGAAAACAAGTATGATGAGAGTGATGACTGTCTCGTAAGCATATATAAGAGGAAGATTTGAAGTTTATTTTCTACCTTATTTATCTTAGCTCTCTTGTACTATGGGTTGTGTGACAGAAGTTGGTTAACATTCTTTCCTAAACAGTCAGAGAACCATGGCATTTCAACTTCCAGGATAATGAGTATGGTCAATAGAATAGAGAATGATGGAGAATTTACAGATGAGATTATAGTCAAGAGTGAAATTAAACCATTGGATAACAAAATCCAGACTTCTAGGGGAAATAAATGAAAGAGTTGAGACTAGTTTTTAAAGATTATCTACAACAAAATCAAGTTGCAGAAACTAAAGTGTATAAACATGCAGTAAGAGAATGAATAATTTATTCATAGATTTTCTATTTATGAATTCTGAGATTTAAATTGAATTAGTTAATGGGACATAGCTATTATTATAAAATGATTCATCTACAATGTGAAATAGCACTTCTTTTTGAAAAGTTTTCGGCATGGTATTGGATCATAGTCATGTGAGGACTAAGCAAGCGACCACTACCTAGCATGATTTCAAGCTGACTGGTGAGAAACCATGTGAAGCTGAGCTAAGCTTTACGACATGCCATTTATGTCTTCTAAAGTCATCGATGCTTAGACTTTTAGTTAGTTATTCATTTAAAAAAAATTAAAGAGTGAAAGTCCTGATTTTATTCCCCAGGACATTTTTTGAGAGTCCAAGGTTTCATCGTTCTTCTGTCCATTGCAGGCACACTGATGAGTGAAACCATCAGACAACCAGGTATTCTGTTCTGGGATCATTAGAAACATATTAAGTAGGACAGGAATATATCTATGTGGCTTGTGAAATCTGGACAAAGGGACACATTTATTGACAAAAAATAAAAATAAAATAATTAAATGATGAAAAATAAAGAGGAAACAATTTTAAATAGAAATACATTTTCATGTATGTTTTACAAATTAATAATATATACAGATACAAATATTAGAACAATTTTAGAAAATTTGCTTCATGTTATTAATTCTATTTCAATTAAAGATTGTTTACTAATATATAACCATTGTACAAAATTATTAATTTCATTATGGCAATATAATATATATATGCACTATATATATTATACATACATTCATATATTATGTACTTTGGCCATACTTATCTCCACAGTCCCCACTGTTGATCCTTCCCTCTTGCCTTGAATCCTCTTGTAATGGGATTTATTTTACCCTTTATTATTTATAAAACTTAAGGACTAATTTAAGATAAGAATCTGAGATGACTGAGATACACCTGCCACAGTGCTTTCAGGTTCAAAAAGAAAAAGTGCAACCTTCTGATTCCTTCTGTTCTTGCTAGGGCCACTCTCTCTCATCCAAGGTCCTCAAAGGAATTGTGATCCATTCCAGGCAGCTGAATGTCAATCCAGTTTCTCAGACCAAACTCCTTATTCAATTGCATAAGGGACCATGACAATAACAGAATTCCCAAAACACTCTTGCTCTTCCTACATAATTCCCTCCTTCTTTCGTGTCTTGAGTTTGTTAATATAGATTCCATGTATGAGAGAAAATACATGATATTTGTCTTCTGATATTGAACTAATTTACTTCACAGATTGATCTCCAGCTACAGAAAGGAACAATGTTTTCAACTATTCATCTAACAAAGATTAATATCCTGAATATTGAAAGATGAAGAATTTTATTCCAAAATATTCCCCAAATGGTCCAGACAATAAAGAGGCAAATTAATTGAAGTTTTCAAAAGAAGAAACAAAAATGACCAATAACTCTTTGAAAACCAATGTTCAATGTGGTATTAAATTTCTAATGAGACCCAGTCAGAAGAGTTATTATGAGAAAAGCAAGCAGCAGCAAATTCTGGATAAGGTGCTGTGGTAGATGGCAGAGGGATAGGGATAAGCCCATATATAATGTTAGTGAGATTTCCAAATCTGTGCAGATGCAATGGAAATATTATGGAGTTAAGAAAAAGCAGAGAAATGCAAATCAAAACCACTCTGAGATTTCATCCTACCCCTGTAAGAATGGCTGAGATCAAAAACACTGACGACAACTTATGTTGGAGAGGTTGTGAGGTAAAGGGAACACCCCCCTTTGCTGGTGGGAGTGCAAGCTGGTACAGCCCCTTTGGATATCTGTATGACAATTTCTCGGAAAATTAAGACACAACCTTCCTCAAAACCTAGCAATACCACTTTTTGGTACATGCATCCAAAAAATGCTCAATTGTACCACAAGGACATGTACTCAACTATGTTCATAGCAGCATTGTTTGTCATAGCCAGAACTTGGAAACAACCTAAATGCCCCTCGACCAAAGAATGGATAAGGAAAATGTGGTACATTTATACAATGGAGTACTACATAGCAGAAAAATAATGACATCTTGAAATTTGCAGGCAAATGGATGGAGCTAGAAAACATCATATTGAGTGAGGTAACCAAGAATCAGAAAGACAATTATCATATGTACTCACTCATAAGTGGTTTTGAAACATAAAGCAAAGAAAAAGAGCATACAATTCACAATCCCAGAGAACCTAGGCAACAATGAGGACCCTAAGAGAGACATACATGGTTCTAATCTACATGGGAAATAGAAAAAGACAAGATCTCCTGAGTAAATTGGGAGCATGGGTGCCATGGGGGAGGGTTGAAGGGAAGGAGAGAGGAAGGGAGGGAAACAGAGAAAAATGTAGAGCTCAATAAAATCAATTAAAAAACTAAAAGAAAAAGAAAACCCTAAGCATGGAAGTACTATATAACTAACGAGTGTACTCCTAGGTGAGCATCTGAAGGTATCTACTCCAACATATAACACAGACACTCTTCCTATGTCTGTTGTTCCACCACTCACAATAATCAGGTAATGGAGTCAGACCATCAATAATAGATGGATGAAGAATGCATGATGTATGTAGATAGTGTAGTTTTACCTTCCATCAAGTGAAAAAGGCAAAAATTGATAAGCCAAAATAAATATTTCAATTATGTAATAGTACAACAATATAGAATTAATTTCTAATAAGCTACTCATCTTACCCAATTTTCATTAATAAAAAATTGTAGGAATCTGTGTCAGTTGAGAATGATAAATGCCTTAAATTCAGAGGAAATACGTGATAAAATAATACATATTAAATATGTGTTTTTATTTAAATATATGCATTTATGCATATGTGCATGTATATATATATCACATATATAAGTTGATGCTGCAATATGCTTCTTTCATAGTATGCACAGTGATGAATCTGTAGATGAAGCAATTACTTAAAAATTTAGGATCAGTAATGTAGCTCAGGGGTGAAATGCCTGCTTATTTTCCAGGCATCACATCTTAAAAGTCCAGTATTATTTCCTGACACTGCTACTACACTAGGAACCATATTTCTAATGCATGAACATTTATGACATCCAACCCATATTTGACAGTTAACTCTTGAATTTCGGAGGTCGCCTGAGGACTGGCCTGAAGTTAGGAAGGGATGGAAACATTCCTAAAACCCTAAATTTTCTCACCCTGAAATCAGCAGGAGTTTGACTGCTCCCCCACCTTGCTCAGGCACCAACAGACCCCAGCAGGTAGCCTTTTCCAGCCATGCACAGGCCTGGTGCATGTAGCAACTGAAAAGTTAATGTGTCTCTAAGGACTGGTTGCTATTTATCTGACCACTGAAACATCTGGGACTGGACTTCCTTTCTTCTTATATGATTTTATAAGGCTCCTTTCCATGCTCCCTGCTGCTCCTGATATGCATGTTCTTGCCCCACCCAACATACCACCATGAGGATCCAATGGATCAATTGTCCTGGGGTATAACTATCTCCTGCCTCCTCCTAAGAAACGAGCTGTCCATCTCCACAGTCTCCTGGGTTGTTTCTGCATTTAATACCCACCGCCGCTCAGCATCCTCCTTGGACCTGGTCATGCTTGGCACTGTTTCCCCCACCCCACCCCAATCCACCCAAGGGTTCGGCTAGTGAGCAATAGTCCGGCCATACAGGGACAAAGAATTATTCGAGTCCAGCTGGCACCAACTTTTAAGGGATGGTTCAGTTGAGACCCTGTGTTCTGAAGTTTTATAGAAATGATGGATCAAATATATCTTGCAATAAAAATTGATATGTCTATTACCTATTTATCTGATCATCAATCTATATTTATAGTGGATAATTCAGGGTCATTCAACTACCACATTTTGGATACTACTTAATTTTATTAATTTGAATAGGTTCCATAGCAGTGCTATTTTCTATAGCCAATACAGAACAGAATAGCATCCCCAGGCTGTGACATTACCTTGCAGTCTGCCTTGTTCTGGACAGTGAGATCCTATCATGACTAACTGATTGCAAAATGTGGTTTCAGGTGCTTGTGTTCTAACTGATTTGTTTTCAGAAGAAAATAATATTCTAATCATTGTTATGGAGTTTTATGTTTGCTGTAATTGCATTCTTTCCTTGATCAGGGAGAAAGATTAATTCAAAACTTGTTTTAACTGCATTTCATTAAACCATAACGGAATTTCATGGGGTTAAATTTGATAATTTTCCAATCTAAGTGTGTTTTAGTCTGATGCCAAGACTAATTCAATTGCTTCACTTCTAGATTCATAGGTTTCATAAAAAGTTCATTTTATGTTAGCTTAGGGCTTTTCTGCCTACGGAGGATTATTGCATTTGTCACAAGGGTACACAGATTTGTTATAAGAAAAAACAAAATGATTTGTGAATTTTACAGTTGAAATGACTATATTTAGAACACTTAATAATGGTACTTAGGAGACAGGAGTGTTTGTACATTCTTATGCTAATTAGCCAATTTGTTGTTGCTTTCTCTTAATTGCAGAAGGTGGCTTTAGCTCAGGGTTCTGTAGCATGATTTATAGGACATTAAGACCTTCACTTTTATGGGTACTTTCCACGTAAGTAGGACATTTTCTTGTGCACAAATGCTGTCACAGCACAGACGGCACAACTGACCACTTTTTTTATTTTTATTTTTTATTGGCAAGCAGTTTTGTACAACAGATAGAGGAGAGAGGGAAGGGGAACTTTTCCAGTGTGTTTCCACTGTTGGCAGGGGAGTTTAACTGTATTGCCATCACCATTCTGGTCACAGTGCTGAGAGAAAGCTCTGAATTTTAATAACTACCCTGCTCAGTGAATTATAGCCCTGTCATGTAGCAATTGTGATTAGCTAGCTTGGGCTACCCTGTCCCTCTGGTGTTCTAATAATGCTGCTCCATGCAGGCCTGTGGGCAGCTTGGATGCTGTACAAAGAGGAAAACGTCATGATGAAGTGCTGTATTTTATTTATAGCCTCAGTTTGCTGAAGGAGCTTGCTTTGTGTTGGTTTTGTATGAAGGGAAAGCTCAGGTAACTCTAAATGATTTCCATTTTTGTCCTCTGGGTATTGGTGCTCAGTTCACTGCACCCTCTAATTTAAAAGATGGCTTAAGCTCTCAGATGAAAGCGATTGTGCCAGAACTTGGCTTGAAGCAGCTGTAGAACTAACTGAGAAGCTGGGAAACTATTGCTGCTGCAGCAGCTACTACTATTAATAACATTATTATTATTATTATTATTATTATTATTATTATTATTATTATTATTATTATTAGATAGTAAATACTTTAACACTTCCAGTGAGTAACGTTGGCCAAGTTAGGGCCTATAAAACGTCAACTATGACAACTTCTGTATTTATTATTCTAAAAGAATTACTGACTTTTGTCTTAAAAAACACTCCAAGTGAGCTTTATAGAATGCTCAGGTTAGCAGTAGTATGATCGCTCTTCATCTAAAGGAGAATTTTATTAGTCCATCTAGCATTCCATCTGTCTACCCTTAAGTGCATTTATTTATCAGAGTATTTGCTAACTAACCAATGGTAGTTTAATGTCAGTTAGATGCCATTTATCCAACTCTACAACGTGTTGTGTTTATTAGGTAATTGGATGCTGGATGATAGCAATGTGAAATGAAGAACAGGTATTTCATATCTGAAACTTGGGGCTGATCCACCTCATAGTGAGGCATTTCACAACGGCATGGTGAGTAGTCTAACAGTGGCATAGAAGATGTGCAGACAGAGGGAGGACATCTAAGTCAATCAAACTGGGAGAAATGTTTGCTAGATGAAAGGGCTCATCCCTGCCCGGAGGCTGAGGGGTAATGCGTACTGTTGAGACACAGAGGGAAACACAGCTTTCCCGTCATACAAAGCTTTATGCTTAACCAACAGGAAGCTCACAAGGAGGCAGTTGCTATGGTTGACACTACAGGTGCAAGTGATAAACATGAAGTGTGATGCCGATAATTTGTCAGCAGTCTTCCAATTCAAGGAGTGTTTAAATGACTTAGTGAATTGGCTACATCCGTAGTTGAGAGCAGTATGATGTTAACTGTGCCTGTGTTGGCTATTGGGAATAACACTTAATCTTTCCTCATATCTTTTTGGTATTCAACCCAGGATGAATGTGATTCTCTGGAATATTTTGCAACTAAGAATCTCAAGGAAGAAAAATATGTTTGGTACTAGAATTAGTGGGTATATTGATTAATTTTGATTATCAAATTAATTAGATTAAGAAATGCAGAGGGTGTTTCTGAAGGATACTTCTGTGTGTTTTCATGAGATGTTTACTCAAATAACTGACTGAGGTGAAAAGATTTGACCTGAATGTGGGCAGGCAGTCTCTGCATGGTGTACAGAAGATGGTCCTCCTACCTGTCTGACCTTACATGATGAACTGTAATATTCTCAACCCAAGAGTTGAAATAGGTGCCTGTTCCTTACATTATTTTCTTGATAGATAATTGATCAGTCAGTAAGAACAGTAACCAATAGAGTAAACTTCTCCACAATACTATAGTTAATGATGCTTACTTCTAGAATACAGCAATATATAAGTACTGAGCTGCAGTGCAGGATGATTCTATGCAATAAATATAAAGAGTGGTTTTGGTTTCTTTTGCTTTTGTTTTTGTTTGGGGATTATATGCTAGACTAATATACCCTGGGGTCAGATTTCATAAAAGCAAGAATATCAACAGGGATTAAATGGTGTTGTAATTTAATAACCATTTGTCTAAGAATTCTTAGAATGTTTTTGCATGATCCAAAAGGAATTCCTGGTCAAATGTGTTTGTTTTGTTTTCTTGTTTTGTAATCAGAGCTCCTTTAGGCATTTGAACAGAGACTTATTGGAAGCAGGTTTCTGAAGTGAGCCAAAGAACTTAGTTTAAACCGAAAGCTTAAATTTAAAATGAAAAAATTTGCCTATGGCAATAGAACTGGTACAAACCTATGATAACAGAACAATTCAGAAATATGGTGATTTGAATACATTTAACTACAATAAACCCTTGATGTGTATTATGACATCTTTATTAAGAATCAGGTTTTAGATATTAGATTTTTTTTTAGAAATTTTGCATTCTTATTTGTAGTTGGGTAAAAAGTAACTGTAAAATTTAGAAGTTTTACATTATCTGTATTTGGGTAAAATGTGAGTATAAATATGAATTTTTTGAGTTAACAATGTCAGCATCAGGGACTCAGAGTTTAAGGACAGATGGAAAGTTAAATCTGAAGGAAGCAGTTGAGGTGGGATTAGTTAGCACACACTAGGCAGGAACGTACAGTATCTACGCACTTGTACATAGACACACATTTCAAAGGATATATATTTGATTTCATGTCAAATATAGTTTTGAAGATTCAGTAATTAAAAATATATTATAAATGAAAATTGTAAAGAAAATAAAATGTCAGACTAGGAGAAGATCTCAAAATTTGTGTATCTCCTCAACTTATCATTGTTTTTGTTATTTTTATTATTTCTCTATGCCTCATTCACTGGGATGAAATTTACCCCATTTAAATAAAAGACTGATAAGCAATAATTAGCATATTAATACTAAATGCCAAGTGAGTAACTTGTGTGAACGTAATATACATGGATTGTACATGATATTCTAATCGAAGGGTGTTGCTTCCAAATGCACTTAGTAGACTAATTCATTTTATAACATCTCAAAGTGTCTTTCATATACTTATGACTGTCATATCATAGTTTCATATTTGCCAACTTATTCCTAGACACCAGAATGCAAAATGAATAGAGCTTTCAAAAATATCACAAGTGAATAGAGATTATAAAAATTGATTGATAGACAACAAGGTCTGCTGGCCATTGCTATTGAAGCCCATCTGTTTGGATGGCATGATGCCCGCTAGTGAGGTCAGTGAGTGTGTGAAGCGGGTCTGTCTTTTAATAATGAACTAAACTTTGATATCTCTTTATTTTGTTCACTTTCTGAGAAGTGGTAAAGGAATCTTTATAAAAATGAATGAAAATAATATCAGTTAATAAATAGGAATTAATAAAAGGTAGAAAATACAGGCATTAGTAAGTAAAAAATCTACTGAGTTGTTCATAGGCAAGGGGACAAGAAAGACAGACAAGTAGTGATACTGGTTCAGAAGACGCTGTAGACGTATGTGCCAGAGCAGTGGCAATGCAAGTGCAGAGTGATTGCCCCTTTCTGAGAAAGTTAGATGGAATTACAACAATCAGGAAATGGGAAGAGGAGTGGCTAGCCACCTTTCCGGGCTGGAGAAATCACTTCAGTTAAAAGCAGACCATTCAGATCAGAACTCATAATTCAAAATCTGAGATATTCAGGTGTTGTCAGGGCTTAAACAGTCGGAGCTTTTAGATCAAAGACTGAACATCAGGGAGGGCGAGGTTGGTACTAATCAGAGAGGCAAGCTCAATACATGCTTAAAGGGACTTTGGGAATTTAGAAAGACAGGTACAGCTTTTGAGGAACTAAAGACAAAAGTGGTCATCAAAATTTTGGAAAACAACACCACCACCAATCTGGTCTTAGTAGGAAAGACAGATCTAGAGAAGAAGAATGTTCTGCAAAGTAGAGGCCATGACCATAGTAATCATCACTCTTTATACCAAGCAAAAGAGACCTCCAAGTAAACTGCTTACTGCTGGTAATGAATTCCTATGAAAATGGAGGTTTAAGACATTTACCAAACTCTTGAGTTCTAACTTTGCAAAGGATTTTCACTGCATCCTTTTCTGTATAGCTCTTTTGAAACTGCCAAGAACAAAACAAAATAAATCAGTTATTAGACCAATGGGGTTTTACAAAATTGTGACGGGCCTAAATACCAGTTAATGGCTACCCACAAGATAAAGAGGAGTTGAATGATAACATGAATGAAAACACACATACACACACGAAGCCAAAAACATGTTGCTAAAACATGTTTAAGAAGCAACAAAATATTGAGTGTTTTGACAGTCACATTCATCCATTGAAGGGAATATAAATTGGTGATCTTTAGATGATGCCATATACAGAAAATGTTGCAAAATACCTATGATCTCTTTCATGAGGATGGGCTCTGTTAACTGAGAAATAATGCTCAGGATTCTGATTAATTCAGTGAGGGTTGGTTTTATAGAATAGCAAAGATTAACATATTAGCATGTCCATTTCCAGCCTTTGGGATGGAAAACAGATGTCAATATTGTACATTGAACTTCAAAGTCTGTGTATTTAACAACTCTCATTCTCTGTTGCAAACAGTAGCCCCATGTTCTACAACTTCACATGGGTGTACTGACATTCAGGCAGAACACCCATATGCATAAATATAAAAATAAATCAATCTTTACAAACAATCCACCAGACATTAAGTGGCAAGGACAATATAGAACTCTTAGCACACCCAATTGTATGTGTTTGTTTTTTGCAGCAGCATAGTTGGGTACTTATTAAATGATATTATAATAGAGAATTTATCTGGGACATCAAGAGTTTGAAGGAAAGATAGTGGCTTATCTCTTTTATTCTTATTTTTTTTTCTTATATATTTTTTATTCTTATATTTTTTTATTCTTATATATTTTTATTCTTATATATTTTTATTCTTATATATT
>JABTXL010002944.1:462689-511190 GCA_025134845.1 Neodon shergylaensis | reverse complement strand
TTATTCTTATATATTTTTATTCTTATATATTTTTATTCTTATATATTCTTATATATTTTATTCTTATATATTTTTATTCTTATATATTCTTATATATTTTTTTATTCTTATATATTTTTTTATTCTTATATATTTTTATCTTATTATTTATCAGAAATAAAGATAGTGGCTTATCACATAGAGCATCCTGATCTAAATTTTTACTTCCATATATTCCTAGTGAGACTTAGACTATACTCTACTATATACCCTTTGTCTATAGAGATTGCAAAGATGACCAGGGAGACAAACATGAATTGTTTCAGACACTTTCTAGAATCACTTGTATATTTTAATCATATAAATACATCATCTGTGACTGCCTAGATATCATTAGGCAGAGAGACAGTCCAGGTTGGAGGTCTCCATTGGGTCCCTCCTCATGGAGCTCTGGGAATCCATTGACCAGGAGGAGAATGAACTGTGGGAGTCATAAGGGGCTAAGACACAAGGAGTGCATGTCCTACAGAATCAGCTAAGCAGAACTCAATATGGGATCACAGAAACTGAGGTGGGAACGGTGAAGCCTGCATGGGTCTGAGCAAGGTCCTCTACATATATGCTATTGTTGTTAGCTTGGCATTTTTGAGGGGACTCCTGGCAGTGGGGGTGCATTATTTCTGAATCTTCTGCTGCTTTTGTGACCTGTTTTTTCCTAGTAGGTTGCCTTACCAAACCTGTGTCTGGTGTTATTGTATCTTGTTGTGCTATGTTCAATTGATGTCCTGGGAGGCCTGCTCTTTTCTAGGAAAATACAGGTGTGGCAGAGGAGTGGGGAGAATCTGGGGCAGAGAGAAGACAGTATGTGAGGGGTAGTGAAAGGACGGGAGAGGGGAAGCTGCAGTGGAGTCTGGATGTATTGTATAAAATAGAAATAAATAAAAATTTTTAAATTGGAATTTTTTTCAATTAAGTGTAAAGAAATTCAAAACTGTGAAAAAAGCATCATCTACTCTCATGGTCAGTGTCTTTGCTCAGAAACATGTTGGCAAAGTTTATTTTGACTCCTCAATGTAACAGTCATTTCTCCCCCTCCCACACAAACAACTCATCCCATAAGTTTCCTTCCTGACACTTATTACCACCTGACATCACCGCATTTATTTATTTGAAAACTCATTGTTTGTCCTGGATTTCATCTCCAAGGGGCTTCTTCACAATTGTTCTCAGCAGTCGGGCATCCATATAAGATTGTTAAGAAAATATATATGAAATGGTTAAAGAGATAAAAGAATAATTTAGACACAAGAAGGAAGGAGACTCCTTAATAGAGATGCTGTTTGGAATGGTGATTTAAGTGAGAAAAAAAAAACCCATTTCATTAGTCTTCATTTATCTTTTAAATATCTAGAGAAAGGAGAAAGAAACCTTCCAGTTGCCTAGAGAGAAAGAAAATATGGATTTTCCTTGTTACCATTAAATTAAAACTTCTTGACAAAGAACTGCAGGAAATACTGTATCAGAATGGAGATACTAGAAGTATTTTGTAAATGAAATCGCTCTGTCACATGGAGAACCTTGACAGATGGTGGCATAAATCATCCTTACAGCAGTCTTAGCTGGGAAATTTCATATAAACCTTTGTTGGAAATCAGTAAAATTCCAGACGCAAGGCCACAGTCTCCAGGGAACAATTAGCAGTTGTGCTGAAATCACAGAGACTCTAGCATAACCAACTCATAATATTCATTTCTGAGGCCCACTCAGGGTAGGAATATCAACAACATTATGCTCAATTACAGAGTATTTGAGATTCTCGCATAACCAACCCATACTATTCTTTTCTGGGGCCCACTCAGGGAGGGAAGTATCACCAGCAGTATGCTCAACCATAGGGAAATTTTTTAGACAGTCCGAAAATAGGGACTGTTACATTTTTTTAAATGTTAATCAAAGCTTTTGGTTTCTGACTGATGTGCAACCCCTCATCCCCTTGTGCCTTCAGAGACATTTCACGTGTTCACAATGTGAGACTGTCCAGTCAGAGCTCTCTGTCCCATATCAAGGTTCATTTTCTAGATTTAACAAATTTCTTCATTCTTTCAGTGTTGTACCCTTGTCGAGTACTTGCATTCCATTATGTTGACTTTTGCTTTTATTCTATGCTCTGCACATCTGGAGTACATTCCAGGGACTTAAGTTTTGAGCCGCTTTCCTTTCTCTCATTTCACCGCTCCCCACTAGACACAACAATCATTATTACTTACACAGCATTGCAGGACCTTAAACATTTATTTTGGACATTTATTTTCTGTGTATGGGTATTTTATTCACCTGTATGTTTTTGTATCACAAGCACACAGTACCTGTGGAGGCCAGAAAAGGGAATCAGATTTACTGGATTTACAGACAGTTGTCAGCCACTATGTGGGCATCAGTATGGAACCTGGGTCTCCGAAGAAGCAGTCAGTGAGCTTGGCCTATGAACCATCTCTCCGACCCCATTTCAATTCTTTTTTGTTTTGGCTTAGGACTCTCTCATCATAAATAGTGCGTGTGTGTGTGTGTGAGTGTGTGTATGTATGCCTATATCTGTGTGTTCATGTGTATGGAAACTAAAGTATTTCCTCAGGTGCTGTCCACTTATTCGTTGAGACAGACAAGGTCCTTAACTGCCCTGGAACTAGACAAACAGACTAACCTGCCTTGTCAACAATCCTGTGATCCATCTGTCTCTTCTGCTCCAGCTAGGATTATAAACTACACCACTGTGCCTAGTATTTGTCATGCAGCTTACATGCTCAGTACCGAACTCATGTTATCATGCTTACGGTGCAGGCCCCTTAGTGATAGAACGACCGTCACAGCACTATTCGTTCCTGTGCCTCACTGATACTCAACTGTGGAAATCCTATAAGTAGTGGTGACTGTGGGTATTTTTGATTCCGTGGTTTCACAACATGATGTCTGCTATTGAATATTAGGTTGATATTCCTTTTCATGTAGAAGGTAAGAGTCTGGCTGCCTAGACCTGAAATAATCACTCAGAAACTGTATTAATTAAATCACTGCTTGGTCCATTAGCTCTAACTTCTTATTGGCTAATTTTTATATATTAATTTAAGCCATCTCCATTAATCTGTGTATCGCCACATAGCAGTGACTTACCGGCAAAATCTCAACATGTCTGACTCTGGCTGCTGCTCCATAGTGTCTCTCTAACTCTGCCTTCCTCCTCCCATGTTATAGGCCAAGCCAGTTCTTTATTCATTAACCAATAAAAGCAACACATAGACATAAGGACTTACCACACCATATCCCCTTTTCTGTTTAAACAAAAATGAAGGCTTTAACTTTAACATAGTAAAATTACATATAACAAAACAGGTATCAAATAAAAATTACAGTCACAATATTCATATCTACTTCATCTTTTATCATAACTAAGAAAACTATAAATTCTTCAACTCAAAGACTCCAGAAGGATATGAGATTACCTAAGTAAACAGGAAATACATTGTAAGCAACTTCCAAAACTCCAGAATTGACAGACACATCTCGTTTCCTTGATAATCACCCGAAGTTTTTCTTTACCATTGGGGTATCCATCTTCAGCCTATAGGCATATAGTATCCAGCAGACTTTTCCATTAAGCAGGAAATTTCAAAGACAGGTCTGCCTATATTGGCAGTTTGCCAGACACTTTCTTTTGTATTCCACAGAATGTGTAACAGACTCATGTAGCAGGAACCTCGAAGGACCCTCTCACCTTTAGGCAAAATCAGCAGTCATTTCTCTGTGGGTCCTGCATGTCCAGTTACGCAGTCCAGGCAAGATCAGTTTCTTGTTCAAATGGCTAACAAACTCAATAAGAAGACTCTTTGATGCCTATCTTCCTTTTGAAGTAACTGGTATTGCCAGAAGCAGATGTGTCTCACTGTCATGAAAAGTCTTAAGTTCTTAAATATTTTAAGTGCCATATTCTGAAGGTCTCTGAACAATTTGAAGAATACCTATTTAAGTGAAATATATCTCTCTATATATAGAAAACCTAACTAGCATGACTACAAGCTTGACTATTAGAGATGACTATTTATTAACCTGTATTTCTTACTTATACATTACATTTTTAAAATGAGCTACACAAACACAATACCTTAATCAAGGACAGAAATATACATATACACTATAACAAAATTTACCTTAAATTTGTATCAATAAACCAAGATCCATACTAAACCAAATTATTCATCTCCATAGAATATCCTCCTTTAAATGTAAAGAAGCATTTATAAACAATATTTTGGAATATGGGTGTAGTTCTGTCCAAACTTCTTCCTGCTGTGCATTGGGTGAAGTAATTTTTTGAGGAGTGTTCAAGGCACCCCTGCAGGAGATCACGTTCCATCAAACCACACCAGTCTGGAAGCAATTCAAAGGTGTTCATCCTCTGTGGAAACAAGAGAAGAACCTCTTTTCCAAAGCAACATATCCTTCGACCCAAATTAGGAAGTCATAACACATTTATAATATATATGCTGGTTTAGTTTAGCAGCCCATACAATGACATATCTCTCTGTACTTAGCTCATTCACAGTCAAAAATTCAAAGATAACACAATAGCATACATTATCCAGACTCTCTGTGAATTTTCCATTTTTACATGTCTTATTTTTCTTTACTCCTTTTAATCTATGACTGTCTGTACTCTGTCTCTTTAAAGACTTTACGTTTATTTTTAACCATTTACTTCTTCTACAACTGGCTATATTCTTTTTCTTTTCTCTCCCAGGCCTATGTACATTTATCTAACACTGTGACCCATTTAGAGGTCTTTTGTAAGATCTGGATTTATCTTTATTTCATATCTGTAAGTATTATCTGACCAGAAACCCTTCTTAAAATGCTGTGCTTAAGAATCTAAGCTGTGACATTATTAGGGTACATATGGTACTGCCTGCTTGCTATGCCCATTCCAACATGGTGGAGCTGCTTGCTGCTTCCTAGAACCAACCCCACCACACCACTGCCAGGCACACAGCCCATCCATATTGCCATCAAGCAAGCTACAACACGCTTTCACAAACCCCATCCAAATTCTTGGTCTCCTGAAAGAGGTAGAGTTCATGCTAGTAGCATGGCCCATGGCAAGGAAGCTGCCATTTTGAAACTACACATTTGCTACCATTGAATCAGGAAAGCCTTTCTTAAGGGAGCTGAGGCACATTATCAGCAAACATCAAGAAGCTGTGTTAAACTGTATTTATGTGTCTAGAATTCCTTTTTAAGAGTTCTCAGTGTTTATGTGGATTTTAGACCAACACGTTGGCACACCAATTTGTAGAGGAGAGAGCCCAACCTATTAGTCCTGAAATAATCACTCAGAAACTGTATTAATTAAATCACTACTTGGCCCATTAGATATAGCTTCTTATTGGCTAACTCTTGCATATTAATTTAACCCATGTCTATTAATCTGCGTATCACCATGTGGCAGTGGCTTACCAGCAAAATTTCAGCATGTCTGACTCTGGCCATGGCTCCGTGGCATCTCTCTAACTCCACTTTCTTCCTCCTATGCTACAAGTCAAGCCAGTTCTTTATTCATTAACCAATAAAAGCAACACATAGACATAAGGATCTCCCACACCATTTTTATAGCACTAACAGGGATCCTCAATATTCAATGGAAGAGCGAGAGAAAACTCTTTCTGATCTTAGATATCTACACATATAATTCTGAACAGTCTTCAACTGAAGACATTAAATCATGTGTTTTTTTCCCCTTAAATTGTTACCTTTCAAAATCACATGAAAATGATTCCATGGCTAGAGAAAAGTGCTTTGAATAATTATGGGAAACACATTGTGACCTTTCTCATCATTAACATCATAACAAACTTAACCATGGAGATTTTCTAAATTAGTAGCAAAATGTAGGTCTTTCATCTAAAACAAGTGCATTTGTCTGAACTTTCATAAATCAGAGAATTTGGAAGTTGGGAGGGCTGTGCTCCTAATTTCTCAGGTAATAAAAGTGATATCCAGCAAGATTACCCCTCTTTACAAAGGCAGACAGTTTTTTTCCATTCAAATCTAAACTCATTTCACTATACATTTTGGGACCTAGTACACCTTGTACATGACTGGTCTTGTGATAAAAAAGTGGGTATAGACCAATAATAGCAAACACTACATGTTGGTGTGTTTATCAAGGTCTGATATGTCTATATCTGTCAGAGAAGTGAGCAAGAAGTAGAATCTTGTGTTGTTATTTTTCTCATGGTCTTTCTTAATTTGGGGTGCTTGCAGTGCTTTTTTCCCTTTATTTTTTATAGATTTTATTGAACTATACAGTTTTCTCTGCTCCCCTCCCTTCCACTCCTCATCCCTTCAGCCATCTCCCATGGTGCCCATGCTCCCCAATTTAGTCAGCAGATCTTGTCTTTTTCTACTGTTCATGTATATGAGATCTATGCAAGTTTCTCTTAGGGTCCTCATTGTTGTCTAAGTTCTCTGGGATTGTGGTTTGTGGGCTTGTTTTCTCTGCTTTATGTTTAAATCCACTTATGAGAAAGTACATGTGATAATTGTTTTTTAGAATCTGTGTTACCTCACTCAATATGATGTTTTCTCGCTTCATCCATTTGCCTGCAAATTTCAAATGTCATTATTTTTTCTGCTGTTTAGTACTCCATTGTGTAAATATACCACATTTTCCTTATCCATTCTTCAGTCAAGGGGCATTTAAGTTGTTCCCAGGTTCTGGCTATGACAAACAATGCTGCTATGAACAAAGTTGAGCACGTGTCCTTGTGGTATGATTAAGCATCCTTTGGATATATACACAAAAGTGGTATTCCTGTGCCTTGAGGACATTTGTTTCCTAATTTTTTTGAGAAATCACCATATTGATATCCAACGGGGATGTAACAGCTTGCACTCCCACCAGTAATGCAGGAGTGTTCCTTTTACCCCACAACCGCTCCAGCATAAGTTGTCATCTGTGTCATCTTGGCCATTCTTATAGGTGTAAGATGGAATCTCAGAGTTGTTTTGATTTGCATTTCTCTGATGGCTAAGGATGTTGAACATTTCCTTAAGTGTCTTTCATCCATTTTAGATCCTCTGTTGAGAGTTCTCTGTTTATGTCTGTACTTATCTTTTTATTTGATTATTTGTTCTTTTGATGACAAATTTCTTGAGTTCTTTGTATGTTTTGGAGATCAGACCTCTATCTTATGTGGGGTTGGTGAAGAAGTTTTCCCATTCTATATGCTGTCATTTTGTCTTGTTGACATGCTCTTTATTTTACAGACACTCAGACAACTATATCCAGCAAAACTTTCAATCACCATAGAAGGAAAAACCAAGACATTCCATGACAAAACCAGATTTAACCAATACCTAGCCACAAACCAGCCCTAAAATAGTGGTAGAAGAAAAACTCCAGCCCAAGGAAGTTGGCTACATCAACAAAAACACAGACAATTGATGATCTCACAGCAGCAGGAAGGGAAAACACACAAAATAATATCACAGACAAAGAAAACTAAATTAACAGGAGATAACAATCACTGGTCATTTATATCCTTTAATATAAATGGATTCAACTCACCTATAAAAAGACCCAGGCTAACAGATTGGATACAGAAATAGAATCCATCCTTCTGCTGCATACAAGAAACACATCTCCACCTCAAATACAGACATTGCCTCAGAGTAAAGGGTTGGGAAATTTTTCCAATCAAATGGACTTAAGAAACAAACTGGGGGACCTATTCTAGTATCTAACAAACTAAAATCCATCAAAACAGACAAAGAAGGATATTTCATATAAGTCACAAGAAAATACTTTAAGAAGAAATCTCAATACTGAACACCTATGCCCAGAATATAAGGGCATTCTCATATGTATAAGAAACACGTTTAAAGCTTAAATTACACATTAAACCTCACACACTAATAGTTGGAGACTTCAACACTTCATTATCATCACTGGACAGATCTGTCTGACAAAAATTAGCATAGAAATAAGGGAACTAACAGATGTTATGACTCAAATGGACTTAACCGGCATCTATAGAACATTCCATATACACATAAAAAAAATACCATCTTCTCAGCACCTCATAGAACCTTCTCAAAAACAGGCCATAAACTAGGTAACAAAACAAACCTCAACAGATACAAAAAATTGGAATAACCGCATGTGTTTTATCAGACCACCATGGCTTAAAATTAGAATTCAATAGCAACACTAACTCCAGAAAGCTGGCAGTGTTTTAAAGGTGCTTTTATCCAATCTGTTAATTCCCCAGCAGATATGACATCTACATACTAAGACATTGATGTTAGAAGTGGAAACAGGAAGATTAGTCAGTCTCCCCTTTCCTGTACTGGAAGGCGTGGGCTGGATGATCAAAACTACACTGGTTGAGGAAAGACAATTGTTTCTTCTAGTGCTGCTAAGAAAAATATCTCTGTGTTCAGAAATTTTGTAGGTATGTCTGTGATCTTTACTATTTTTTCCCCCAAAATATCTTGTTGGCCTTTATGAGACAAATCGACACTGGGCAATGGAAATCAAAGAAGCAATTTAAAAATATACACTGTCTATTTTGAAGGTGATGCTGTTAGAGAGCTGGGGGAGATGAGTAGGATTAATTGCATGAGTTATTGTGTGTTTTTTAATTATGGGAAGTTCATGATGCTGTGTAGATAGGCAGAGGGAGAGCCATCTAATACATGGAACAAAGTCAGGAGGGATGTTTTCATGGAGCAACACATCTGGACTGTCTCTCAGGATTCTTCAGAATTATCTTTCTAAAGTCAAACAAAGAAGTACACTGGAGTGATAGTCAAAGACCCAGGAACAATGTATTGTAAGATGTTGGATTATAGTGGTTTTGTGTAATAGAAACTTTGTATCTAAATTTATGGCCATTCTCATGAGACCAACAGGTTATTAAACAAACTTATTAGACTGAGCTACCCTGCAATAAAGATTCCTATTCCCTCATTATTAATTTCTTATTTAATTGTATATTTGTTTGTTTGTTGTTTGAAGAACAAGGCTTCAGTATGTAACCTGGGCTGATCTCAAACACTATATGCTATTGCCTTAGGTTTCCTAGATCTAGGATTACAGGTGTGCATGCCCTGCTCTTCTATTTCTGAGCGATATCATGTTAAGTTCAGGATGAATGAAGTTTCCCCATTTGTGACTATATCATGGAAAGATATGTGCTTTCTCACTGCACTAGTGGTGGGAAAGAGGCAAAAGTTTTCCGAAGATACTTTTACAGAATACCACTAGAAGATATTTTTAACACCTTCTCCTACAGATCAAAGAACTGCCCCCCCCATTTTGTTCCAAATGTAATAATTTTTCATATACTTATATTACACAAAGGAGATATAATTACAGTGCATTGCATTATGGGGCCCAATAATAAATAGGGGTAATGCTTTTCAGGATTGATGAACTGTTACCATCCTATGTCCAGAAAAAAAAGTACTTTCTACATTCATTGATTCTACTAACAAATGGAGATCTTTACTTGGTGCAGTCTAGAAAAAATTAATAAATAAAAAAAATACAAAAACAGAAAAATAACTTGTATAACCTTGCAAATGTTTTCCCTTTGTTTCATGTTGTGTCAATTTTCCAGATGCTCAAATATAAAGATCAGGCAACCAAATTCAACTTCTAGGGAATCCTTTCTATTCAATGAATGAAGTATTCTGATATAAGACAAATTGTGAGTGGTAACACATAGGAAAAATAACTAAGTTCAATAATATCTTTAAGATACTTATAATTTCTATGAAGACACTACAAAGGATATTAATGAATAATGGTTTCTCAGAACTATCCTATAGTATAGAGAACTTTCAGAAGGAGAAGGAATTTAGCCCTGGGATATTTGAAAAAGTTCTAGATAAAAAATGGTCTATAGTTGGATTTTTGAATGATAAAGTAAGCTTTTGAAGAACTGGAAAAAAACAGCATACTGGAAAGACAGGTTAAGTACCCAGCTTAGTAAGTCCACATGGTTATTGTGAAAAGGTTCAGCAATTTTATAAGAGTAAAATGATTAGGACTGGAAAGACACTGACTCAATGAAGAAGGGAATATTGGAAATCTTCATTGCACAGATGAAGTCAAGGCTGTGCCTTCAATCTTTACCACAGTGCTCTCTTTGCTTTAACTGTGTCCAGTGGGAGTGACAGTGGTTATTCAGAGATAGTACATCTATGCAAACCCCATTCTTTCTCCATAGCAACTGTAGCATCAAACAGAATGCAATCAAACAGCATAGACAGGGGAGAAATAACTTCTTTTGTTAAAGATTTGATTCATTTATTTTGTGAGTGTGTGTGCCTGAATATATGTATGTGCACTAAATATGTGACAGAACCTGCATCAGATTCCACGGAACTAGACTTACATGGTGCTGACCACTTGATGTATGTTCTGCAGACCAAATTTGGGTCATGTGTAAGAGCAGCAAGTGCTTAAAACTACGCAGTTGTCTCTCCAGTCTCAAAACAACCTTCAATAACTTCTCCCCACTTCTTCCTTGTCTTCTCTTCTTCTCCCCACCCTTCTTCACTGTCATCAGTTTTTTCTAGAAAGAGTCTATTTTAGGTCATCACAGAAAGACTCGGTTTGCCTAGAGCAGCCTAGTTGGAAATGTTCCACTCTGTCTGCTGTCTTCTGCACATAGAGGAATTAATACTGTCTGCCTTTTGAATGTTAGTTCCACAGAAGAGCACTCATTCAACTGAAGTGCTTGCCGTAGTGCTAGGCAGGTGAAAAATGTGAAATGAATGTTATTTTTTTTTCTGTTTCTATTGATAACCTTAGAGGTGAGAGGTAAACAGTACTACCAGAGCAGGGTACACATTGTCAATCAGTTACAAACAGAAACTTGTAGTAAGTTAAGGAACTCTAAAGATATGACATGTTAGAGAGAATTCCTTCAAGAGGTAGACAATATTGCTTCAAATTAATAGATGTGAATGCATACAGAGAAAACACAAGAAGGATCCCTTGGGATTAAGCAGTTTATTAGAAGAATTATTAATATCTTGGACATAGAGACACAAGGACAAAAGCATGGCAGAGGCCATCAACGCTAAGTTCAGGCCTTGGTACTAGAGACAGACAACATGGCAGAGTCTCTGATGAGAGAAGTCAGAGTCTATGTGGCAGAAGTGGGAATCTGCTTATAACTTTCTGAGGTTGGGTGATGGTTCAGAACAAGAACCAGCAGGACTTTTTTTCCAAGCAGGAGACACTAAATGGGCTGAGGAGCAGCATGCATTATATGGATACCCCACTGCTGTTAGCTCACCTCCCGAATGATAAATCCTGATGTCTGTTCTCTGAGGATTCCAGACAATGTCTCAATAATATGCCTCTCCGTGTCTCTGAGAGGAGGCTTGAACAGGGGCTGAATTCTAATAGTACATTCTTAAGCAAATGGCTCTGAAATTTTCAGCAATGATATTTAAATCTAATTAATTGTTAAGATTTGTGCATTTGTTTTTATTTGTAGCTATCAAACAAAAACATGACTATTGTGCCTACTAATAGCATCAAATATAATGTTCAGTAGATCTACATTGTCTAACACTTTAATTCAGGATAAATATATTTCTTCAAACACTTATTTGTGCCAAGACTTTAATCAGTTTTGATTTATTGAGTTCCTTCTCTAATATTTTAGTTAAACACTACAAAATAAATCAAGAAGGACTTAGAAAATTACAATTTAAGGTATTTGAAGAAATTATAGGAAAGTACAAGGAGTGAAGGATGTACTCAGAGTGTAACATACATTATGGTGGGTGTTCACCTAAATCTCATAGATCTTCAAGACTAATTTTTGCCAGGTTAGTGACAAAGTTTTGCTTTCCAATGACTTTAAAATAATTATTTCTTTTGTTTCTTGATTTTATAAAATAATTGCATAATTTCCCCTCCCTTTCTTCTTTACAAACTTTCCCACATAAACCACCTCACTTTCTTTTAAATTCATGGCCTCTTTTTTATTAATTGCTGGTATATACATATATATTTTAAAATACAGAAATGCAATCCATTCCTAAGGCTCCTGAGGTGTTTGCTATTTTGTTATTCCTTTAAGCAAAACCATGGCCATGAGAATCTGTTCCTGCTCACGCTGTGTTGTGTTGGTGTGGAACACTGGTGCCTGCTAGGCTCTGAAGGGACTATTGATTCCTAAGGAGTGGGAAGGAATGTTTTAAAAGTTTCCTTGGTAGTTGAGACTGTAGGTTGATGGGAAGGGAAATATAGTGGAAGACAGGACAGATAAAACATTCTGAAGTGTGGCCCTCTTTCTTCCAAAGTTAATCTGGTGCCTCTTTCATAGATTCATGGAAAAAAATCGAAGAGTGACAAAGTATGACCAGGGGCAGTTGTATTGACAAAACCTTTACTTCATCAACACAAACTCCAACTCCTACTTCTAGATCAGTGATCATGTGTTGAGAGCTATTATCAGTATGAAGCTCAAAGCTCAAAAGGTTCTCTTCAGAAAAGAAGAAATGGAGGCTCAGTGCTATGGGAAGGATTAAAACTTAAGAGGATACAGCATAAATAAAACAGTATTAAGCTGCAATAATTGCATCGAGTTTCTAACCAGAGCACCTGGCACAATTTAGATCAGCATGTAGATTGTTCTTTTTGTCATGATGAGATTATTGTTTCTGAATTACACAGATTTGAAACAAGTTTTAAAAACAGCAATACACAGACATGCATATTTATCTATATATGTATATGTGTATAGGCACATGCATATATAAAGAAAGGCCACATATTCATGCATACACACAAACTCACACACACACACACATATAATATAGCCAAATCCTATGGTTAAGGTCTTAAACACACAAGATTTTGACATATATACTGCTTGATCTTGGATGTTCTATGTTGGATGAAAATATCTAACATGTTATTGTGGCTTCATTTTGTTGCTGGTTATGAATCTGTAGCTGAGACCCACTGTGCCTTCTACTTTGTTCAATACAAATTAAGTAATTTAGCTTGATAAGATAAACTTTTGAAAAGTTGAGACAACAAGGAATGTAGTCCCAGATTGCTATGATTCATACCAACAGTGTGAAACTTGCCAAGTGTCTGAATCTATGGGATAATTTGTTTCTTATGAGAAGAATAAACTATGGGTGTCAGACATTTAAATAACCAGTTTGCTATTCAAACTGTTCTCTGTGCCATAATTCAGAGTTGCTGCATATTTAGATCTATTTTTAACAAGATGATAATTTATATATGACTTTTTAAGTGGAGAGCATGCTTCTATCTGTAAAAGTTTTATTCAAAACAAAACAAAGGCATGTCTAGGAGACCCCTTAAATAATCCTTTCTTTGTCTTAACAGATGTTATACAATGGGGTTATAAAGAAGGAGAATAAAATCCATTTATGATTTATGAGATAGTACAGTAGGAACAGCTTCTTAGAGGAACAGATAAACACTGTTTAAAATCTTAGAACATATTTTGAGTTGAGATTCAGTTGTATACAACATTGTGCAATGTTAGTGTTGGAGGAGGCCTCAGGAAAATGAGTTTTCAACCCAGAAACATCACCAAGTATGTTCATTCCTGACTTGTATCCACATCAACATCATCTGACCTGGACTAGATTAATGAATTAGTACTTATGTTTATCAAGTTATAAAACTCCTGAATTTGGAAGTTCTTTAAAATACAGTTGAGCCCACTAATGTCCAGTATTGAAAAGGTAATCTGAGATTTGAAAAGTAAATGGGAAAGTCAGTTATCAGGTTTCAATTTAGAAGTGAGATCTATTTTCAATTGTGTTTTGTTAAGATAGAGACTGAAAACCTCTTGGCAATTGTTGGCTTCTGGGAGAGGGAGAGTCTGGCCTCTGAGAAACTACCCACCTCCATTGAATGACCTTCTACCCACTCATATGCTAGCAGCACCAACTAGACTATTGGTTTGAACATACAAGCAAACAAACCATAAAATTGGTACAGAATAGTGGTGGGGCAAAGATGGGATGAATTTGAGAGGAGGGAATGGGGATAAGATTTGATCAAAGCCCAATACATGTATGGATGAAATTAACAAACAATAAAACATTAAGAAATAAAATCAGAGTATAATCTACCATAAAACTTTAGGGGATCCACTATTTATCAAGTCTAAGAGAAGGAACTTTAGAAAGATAAGCAAAATTATGTCTTTAAAGTGAAGTTACAAACCCTGTTATTGTTAAATTATTCTTGGAGATAGGAAATACTTTGACAGAGTTATCCAAGAGTTTCTGTTTCTATTCACAGTGCATACTGGTCAACTTAGTCTCACTTTGTAAACATGCTCTAGGGAAGTCTGTTACCCTTTAAACTAATTTTCAATTAAAAAAACAGTTAAAATTATGACCTTTGACATCAGGTAGATAATAGGTATTATCAGATAGATAATAGCAAAAAGCTGTGGTAATGTGTCAACTGAAGTATAATTTTTTTCTCAGAACATCTAAGAATCTATTTTTTTTATAATACAATGTGTTGCTGCTATTAAAATTCCTAAGCCACCTTTTCTTCTGCCTCATCTTAAGCAAAAGTATGAAATATATGGTTAAATAGTTTCCTCTTGGGAGTCATAAAATAAACACAAAGGAGTGTATATTACTATTTATTAAGTTGAACACTATTGCGGGAACTATAGAAAGTACTTTTTATGTGGCCATACAGGAGCCTCCCACCAGCCTGTTGAAAGAAGCAACCATTCCGCTCATCTATAGTTGCAGAATAAGGCACAGAGAGACTAAATAACATGCGTAATTTATACCACTTACAGGTATTGCCAGAAACTGAGTTTCAGAGTTGCTGTGCTTAATTATTATGTGATTCTGACTCTGGAACGAAGGCAAAGCAAAACCAATATTTTGGTGTATAGCAGTTAATGATCAAATGTTGCTACTAACAAATAGGGCAGTCATATACAGACAGAGTAGGAGGGAATCCACCAAAGACAGGTAAGTATTCATTATAAATTCTTTGTTTCTAATTCTACAAAATGCTTACCAGCATTCCCACCACAAAGTTACTGAATATATAGAAACAGAAGATTCTGTTGTCCTTGGGGAAAAAATAAATCACCAAGAGATTGGAAAACAATCAATTTTTTTTCCACTGGACACTAATCAAGCAGATAGAAGGAGAGCCATGGTATGCAATTAACTTAATTACATCTTCGAGGGAGGGGAGTTAGTTCACAAAGCTGTATCCATTTCACATTGGTAAGAACCACCCATGTCAACATATGAAACATGCAGCCCTCTAACAATGATGAATGCAAATGCAGAGGCTCTTCTGCCTGCCCCTGGTAAGTGTGGCAGGCCTGCTTCATGTCAGAAAGACTGCTACTTGGCAAAGAGCCCTTAGTCCTGTAGTTCTCATTAACTTACTTTCAGTTGTTTGGTGATCCATGTCTGAGGCAACTCTCTTGAGGCAGCTCGAGCCATATAAAATGACAGGCAGTTTTTCCTGAGGTGAATGCATGGATGTATCGAGATAGGACTTCTTATTTAAAAAAGAAGGCCTGGGGATGCAGCCTCAGCTTGTTGAACGGTTACGTAGCATGAGCAAAGCTCTGAATCTGAGCTCTGGCACTGTAGAAAATACATTTTAAAGAGGAGGAAATACTTGGACAACTAAAGCTCATTCCTCCCTGTGATACAGAACTCCCTGTGTCCTTGTCTACAGCACTAATTTTATGCAAGTTATTTCTTCTGGCATTTCTTGAGAGGACAATAAAGCGTGGGTGATAATAAGAACTCTGAAGCTAGATGGGGTAACACATCTCAGCTCTTGAGAGACCTAGGGAGCAGGATTGGTATAAGGTTGGAACCAGCATGGGTTTTGCGGTGGATTCCAGGCCATTCTGTCCTGTGGAGGAAAACTCCATCTCAAGAAGAAGAAGAGGAGAAGGAGGAGGATAAAAAGGTTGCAGGCAGAATGTAATGAGCAATGATATTGCAGTGGGCAAAGGCCCCCAAGGTCAAACCTCATGATCTGAGATAGATCCTTCAGCCCCACATGACTGAGGGAGAGAAACATCTCCCACATTGCCCTCTGGCCACCCAAACATGCATGAACACATATACATGCACCTTACTCAAAAATAAATAAACTAATAATAAAGATATAAAAAGCAATATATACTCTGAGAAAAGACAATAGGAATTAAAAGTTCAAGTAAAAGAAACAGCAGAAAGAGATTTACAAATTTGGATTACTTATCAACTGTGTCCATTTTTTACATATGTAACTGATGACTTACAGCACCTAATTTTCAGGTATGAGTTGAGTAATCAGATGGTGGCAGGTGACAGATGATAGATAGATAGATAGATAGATAGATAGATAGATAGATAGATAGATAGATAGATAGATAGACAGACAGACAGACACATAGATAGATGGATGTGGATGACAGGGCACCTAGTACTAAGGATAGTGTGTAGTAAAGAGTAAATGCTGTGGGAGGGTTATATGTTATTTTCAAAGTTATTTCTATTTTTAGCAAATTCTTACTCACATGTATTTTTTATCAGCACATGAAATCTAGTATTCACCTTACTGTGTTTTTTATCCTTATATTTAGTTTTTGAAATTATCTGTCAACTATACTAAAGCCTAGAATGTAAAAATATTGCCGTATGTTTCAGGTTTGATAGCTGAAAATGCACTAAAATAAATTTAAAAACCTACCAATTTCTTCCTTTGAATGTTTTTTGGTTGAGTGCTTGCTGTAGGTCTGATAGCAGCATCAACTCAAAGCCATCATCATTTGATCCAGATATACATTTGTGTTACATAAGGAGACAGAGTTAGTGTAAAGGAACCAAAGACACATTCAGTAAATAAAATAAAATAAAATAAAACTTAACTCAAAGAATCTGTGTCTCTTTGGAGGTATTTTATTAATGGACAATTTATATTTTCTTGTATAACTGTCTCAACAAGAGATACAGGTGTTAAACTTATATCACTTTATGTTAAAAAACCATTAATTTTGTATTATAGGAAAAGAAGCAAGGTTGGTAAAAAGATCTTCTGTATATAGAGTATACTACGGAGAAATCACATTCATGTGTCTGTCTACTTTTCCTTCTGGCCAATCTTCAGAGTTTGTTACACTTGCCATCAGTGACAACCCTACAGTTTCTTAACAAATGGGTGATCCACAGGAAGAAGAGATCTATTGCAGTTTAATTCAGAATTCAGAAGCTGAAAGTGCAGATGACTTTACAACCCAGTGTTTTTGTTTTAATTCCATAATATGAGGCTGTACACAATCCCCCAATTGCCTCATCCCCAGAAAACCCAGAAGAATGTGACTAGCACAGCTCTGCACAGAGGTCATCAACCACACACTGTGTCTTGCCCTGGGCTTATTTGGAAGAGATCTGAAAATGTGTTGATTCTGTATCTCATCACTACATTTATTTGTGCACCTGCTGTTTTCTTCCTGGAGCTTTTTTTTTTTAAAAAAAGGGATCCCCAAGTTCCCTTAATAGGACCCTTCTTTTCATTGCCTCTAGCAAGAACCTAGCTGGTAAGTGGTACCTAGTTCATGGAATCTCAAGACTCAGCAACAGTCATTGCTCAATTTATTTTTGATTTTCACATAAACCTGAAAACAGTGCTACATGTATCTGTTTGTTCAGCAGAGTGAATTAGAATTATTGTTTCCAAATTATATTCTACTTTTAGTAAGGCATAAATATATACTGTGCTTGTAAATAAGAATACTGTATTATGAAAAACAGAAAATATAAATTTGATTTGTTTTATGGCTGTAAAGACTTATGATAGAAATAAATTATTAATTACAGAAATATGAGATTTGAAAAAAATTGCACCATAATAATATTAGAAAGCAGAATTATAGGGTTCCTATTATTTCCCTATTATAATTTGCCTAATTAATTTGCCAAATCTATCATTTATCTATCTGTTATGAATTTTACATGTAGTATGCACTAAGGATACAAATCAGACAAAACATGTATTGTCCTGAACTCTGGCTCATGTCTGTGGAGTGTAGGGAACAGAAGCATTAAGCAAAATATCACATGGAGTCTGAAGCAGAAGTGGGCCTGTGCAAGGATTATTAAAAAGCAAGTAGAGTGATTAATTGACCACCAAGCAATATTAATGTGTGCTCCTGCTTCTACCTCTTTCCCTTTGGGTATATTTTAGTTTAAAAAAAGAAAGCACCAAAAATCTACTTTTGATTGAATAAAATAAGCAAAACCATTGCATATTTACAGAAAAAGTGAATAGATCTAGTTCTTAGGAAGGGTACAGTAAGTAGCATCATGAAGAATGATAAGAGCACCCAGGACCAGAGAGGACAGAAGCTGAAGCAGAATGAAAAGTCCTAGAGTGTTTAAGAAGTAAAATTGGCTACTTATCAAAAAAAAATCAGTCTCACTGAAGCCAAATACTCTAGCTCTGAGCTACATCCCAGTGCCCTAGGTAGTGACACATGCCTTTAGTCTCAGAATTTGGGAGGTAGAGGTAGTTAGGTCTCTGTAAATTTGAGGCCAGTATGGTTGTCCACAGAGTAAGTTCCAGGACAACCAGAGATTTTACACAGAGAAACCCTGTCACAAAAAAACAACAACAACAAAACAAACAAACAAAAGTCACCCTGACTATGAGGAATTACATAAAAGTAGAATCAGTAGTGATGGGGAGCAATGCCCACCCTACAGGAGCCAATGGGGGCAGTTTAGTTACTGGGGACCATTGGACTGCTGGTGAAAATTGTAATCTCAATGCTATTTCAGAATGTTAAAGCAGAGGCTTGTGATGGACAGGATAGCAAGCAGGCAAGGCAGAAGTCTTCTTTTGAGGGGTGATAACTGAGTAGAGGGAATATTAGGAATTAGCTAGAAGTACAGTAAGGATGAACAGGGAATATCTACCAGCCATATTCTGCTTCTAGAGTATTGTCTAAGACGATGGAAGGAAGACACTTATTTATTTGGCTAACTAACTCAAGACATTAAAATCAGGCTAGGTGTGATATACCTACAAAATGCTTAAAGGTGATATTATTTGGAAAATCTATATATAAAGTGAAGTGCAGAGGGTTCCACATTAATCCTTACTTTTAAAACTTAGGCTACATAAGAATTAGAAGTGTGCACTATAATGGCTGGGTACCAATTTGCTTTTACAAAAGGCTACCAAAAACATATAGTTATTACCCCTGCTATGGGAAATAGACAAGATTGCTGGGCAAAAATTGAGACCTTGGGGGTGGGGTGGGATGAGGGTAAGGGGAGATGGGGAGAGAAAAGTGAGAAGGGGAGGATGAGGGGAACTCGGGGAAATGGGATGATTGAAATAAAGGAAGGTGGATAGGGAAGCAGGAAAGCACATATCTTAATTAAGGGAGCCATCTTAGGGTTTGCAAGAGACTTGGACCTAGAGGGGCTCTCAGGTGCCCAAGGCGATGTCCCCAGTTAGTTCCTGGGGCAGCTGAGGATAGGGAACCTGAAATGACCCTATCCTATAGCCATACTGATGAATATCTTGCATATCACTATAGCGATGGATGGAGATAGAGACAGAGACCCGCACTGGAGCACCGGACTGAGCTCCCAATGTCCCAATGAGGTGCAGAAGGAGTGAGAACATGAGCATGGAAGTCAGGACCATGAGAGATGCACCCACCCACTGAGACAGTGGGGCTGATCTATTGGGAGCTCACCAAGGCCAGCTGGACTGTGACTGAAAAAGCATGGGATAAAACCGGACTCTCTGAACATGGCGGACAATGAGGGCTTATGAGAAGCCAAGGACAATGGCGTGGGGTTTTGATCCTATTTCATGTTCTGGCTTTGTGGGAGCCTAGCCAGTTTGGATGTTCACCTTCCTAGAACTGGATGGAGGGGGGAAGACCTTGGACTTTCCACAGGGCAGGGAACCCTGACTGCTCTTTGAACTGGAGAGGGAGAAGGAGAGGAGTGGGGGGAGGGGGAGAAGTGGGTGGAGGGGGAGGGAAATGGGAGGCTGGGAGGAGGCAGAAACTTTTTTTTCCTTTTTCTCAATAAAAAATTTAAAAAAAATAAAAATAAAGTGTGCCCTAGTGCTCTTCAGCAGCTTTGCTTTTTACTCCCCTGACTCAGATCATATTTCACCTTTCTGAGCTTCATTCCTATGAGCATCCAAGTTAGTGCACTTTCTAACTTGGTTGTTGGTCAACCTTTCCAGCAGAAAACTTTCACCTCAGCCGGATTCTGGGCTTCGAGCAAAAATCCAAGTCCCCTCCTACAGAGCATCATGGGGAGCAATGGGACAGAAATAGCTGTTGTGATGATGACAACACGGTGCAGACATTTATTGAGTCCACACTACATGTCACACATCGAATGGTTATTTCACTAAATGCCAACAAACAAGTTGAAAACTTAGACTCAGAACAGTTAGAAAACTTAAGGGACCCATCTAAGGTCACTGAGTTCGAACTGGCAACACCAGGAAACCCATCTGATACACAGATCACACTCCCTGCACAAACTCTCATTCCATTGCCTTCAGCTCCTCAAAAACTCGTTCAGTCATCAGAATGAGTTCAATGCCTCTGAGTGTGAAGCAAAGCAGAGGAGAACAGACGATATGTGTTCAACAGTGCTGTTTCTAATACACACCCTGGCTTTGGTGCACACCCAACATTAAAATCACTTAAAAATGCCAATAATTTCTTCCACAATATATCAATCACAGTACGATCCACTCTTTTGGATCCCTGGTCCTCTTTCAACACACCACATGGCACAATTTCTTTACCGAGCTGTACTATATCCTGAAGCCTGCATGGAATTGCCACATAATCATAGAAGGCATTTGTGAGAAGAGTTCGATTCAAAAGGATCTTTCCCATAACTAAATATCAATGATCTCTCTAGGAAGCCCAAATAACTATAATACCCATGTGCCAATATGGCAGTTACCCAAAATTTTAGTGATTGGCCATCAAACCCTAAAATTATTTTGACATAAGAATTTTTCTATAAATGCCCCTGGTTTCTTACTGAGACTCAACTGCAATGGATTATTTAACCCAAAACTGAAGGGGCTCCAACGGAATCATAAGCATTAGTAAATATCTGGTTGCTGCACTTCAGAACAGGCCCTAATGGACTCCAGAACCCTCATGGGTGGTGATTTGGGACCAGCACGGAGACATCATTGTGAATGATGCACAGGACTCCGTACCTCACTCTCTCTGGGCTTCGAACTTTATTTAAATGGAAGACTCCACATTCGAATGCCTAACCCAGAAGTCTCCTAGCTCTCCTAGCTCTCTTAGCTGGAACTGCCTGGCCTCGAACTCACAGAGATATACCTGCCTCTGCCTCCCGAGTGCTGGGATTAAAGACCTGCGCCACCACCACCCTGCTCTCTCTAGCTTCCGGGGCCTCTCCTGGAGGAAGTAGCTCTCTTTAACCAGGCTGGCCTCGAACTCACAGAAATTCGCCTGCTTCTGCCTCCCGAGTGCTGGGATTTAAAGCGTGCATCACTACCTCCTGGCTTCTAATTGATCTTAATAAGAAAAAGCTCAAGTCACTTATCAGGAGTGAAAGCTGAAGAAAAAATTCTTCAGGCAAGCTTTATTTGTTAAAACACTAACAAAATATCACTACACTGAAGCTCCCTGGGCTGGTGGGGTGGAGGGAAGTTCATCTATTCCCGCGGAACTGAGGCATTGAGTCCTTTGACATGGTGGTGCCTATATGACTAAAATACACATGCACTCAAGGCTTTATCTATTCTTTACACAGGGAAGGCTCCCTCGGTTCCCTTTTCCCCAAACCAAAACCAAGAACAAAACACTATTAGGACTGGTAAATTACTTCAGTAAGATTACTGAATACAAAATAAATATACAAAAAACAGAAGTTTTATCACAATTTCTTAAACATTTTCCACTTACCTGGCTGAGACCACTCTGTTTGCTTGCAGAAGGTAGATGAGAAGTGAGTTGTCACCCACCGGCTGGGTTTCCGTGGATGGGGATTGTGCAGCAAAACTCGATCGCGGTCTGCATTTTAAAGTGTGCCCTACAAACAGCATAAAATATTTTGGGGTGACTCTAACCAAGGAAGTGAAGGATCTATTTGACAAGAACTTTAAGGCATTGAAGAAAGAAATTGAAGAGGATACCAGAAAATGGAAGGACCTCTTGGATTGGGAGGATCAACATAGTAAAAATGGCAATTCTACCAAAGGCAATTTATAGATCCAATGCAATCCCCATCAAGGTCCCATCAAAATTCTTCACAGATCTTGAGAGGACAATAATCAACTTTATATGGAAAAACAAAAAAACCCAGGATAATCAAAACAATCTTAAACAATAAAGGAACTTCTGAAGGCATTACCATCCCTGAGGTCATTGAATGAAATGATCATATGGTTTTTTTCTTTCAGTTTATTTATATGATAGATTACATTGATAGATTTTCCTATGTTGAACCAGCCCTGCATCTCTGGGATGAAGCCTACTCTTGATCATAATGGATAATTTTTCTAATGTGTTCTTGGAAACGGTTTGCCAGTATTTTGTTGAGGATTTTTGCATCGATGTTCATGAGTGAGATTGGCCTGTAATTCTCTTTCTTGGTTGAGTCTTTGTGTGGTTTTGGTATCAGAGTGACTATAGCTTCATAAAAAGAATTTGGCAGTGACTCTTCTGTTTCTATATTGTGAAATACATTAAGGAGTATAGGTATTAGGTCTTCTTGGAAGTTCTGGTAAAATTCCGCATTGAAACCATCTGGTCCTGGCCTTTTTTTGGTAGGGGGGTTTTTGATAACAGCTTCTAATTCTTCACGACTGACCGGTCTATTTAGATTGTTCACCTGGTCATTTATTCTTTGGATTGTTGTCTGTGTTTCTATGTTTTTGATTTCCACTCTTAGTTTGATTATTTCCAGTCTTCTACTCGTCCTAGGTGAGTCTGCTTTTTTTTTTCTAGTGCTTTCAGTGGGCTGTTAAGTCACCAATGTGTGCTTTCTCTGTTTTCTTTAAGTGGGCACTTAGTGCTATGAACTTTCCTCTTAGGACTGCTTTCATAGTGTCCCATAAGTTTGAGTATGTTGTTTCTTTATTTTCATTGAATTCAAGGAAGACTTTAATTTCTTTCTTTATTTCTTCTTTGATCCAGGTGTGGTTCAGTAGTTGACTGTTCAGTTTCCATGAGTTTGTAGGCTTTCTAGGGGTAGCACTGTTGCTGAATTCTAACTTTAATCCATGTTGATCTGATAAGACACAGGAGGTTATGGATATTTTCTTGTAACTGTGGAAGTTTGCTTTGTTACCGAGTATGTGGTCAATTTTCGAGAAGGTTCCATGAGCTGCAGGGAAGAAGGTATATGCTTTCCTATTTGGGTGGAATGTTCTATAAATGTCTGTTAAGTCCATTTGATTCATTACCTCCATTAATTCTCTTATTTCTCTGTTGGGTTTCTGTCTGATTGACCTGTCCATTGGTGAGAGAGGAGTGTTGAAGTCTCCTACTATTAGTGTGTGCAGTTTGGTGGCAGCCTTGAGTTTTAGTAATGTTTCTTTTAAGTCCATGGGTGCTTTTATATTAGGGGCATAGATATTCAGGATTGAGACTTCATCCTGATGAATTGTTCCTGTTATGAGTATAAAATGTCCCTCTCCATCTCTTCTGATTGATTTAAGTTTGAAGTCAACTTTGTTAGAAATTAGTATGGCCACACCTGCTTGTTTCTTAGGTCCATTTGCTTGATAAACCTTTTCCCATCCCTTTACTCTAAGTAGGTGCCTGTCTTTGTGGTTGAGGTGTGTTTCTTGTAAATGGCAGAATGTTGGATCCTGTTTTCGTATCCAATCTTTTAGCCTGTGCCTTTTTATAGGTCAGTTGAGTCCATTGACATTAAGTGATATTAAGGACCAGTGGTTGTTAACTCTGGTCACTTTTTTAGTAGTAGAGTCTGTGTGTTTCCCTTCTTTGAGTTGTGCTGGTGAAGGGTCTCTAGATGTTTGAGTTATTGTGGTCATTGTTAGACTCCTTGGTTTGTGATTTTCCTTCTATTACTTTCTGTAAGGCTGGATTTGTGGCTATGTATTGTTTAAATTTGTTTTTATCCTGGAAAATTTTGTTTTCTCCATTTATAGTGAACGAAAGCTTGGCTGGGTAGAGAGAGTAGTCTGGGCTTGCATCCATGTTCTCTTAGTTTCTGCAGTACATCTATCCAGGACCTTCTGGCTTTCATGGTTTCCATAGAGAAGTCAGGTGTAAGTCTGATAGGTTTACCTTTATAAGTAACTTGACCCTTTTCCTTTGCAGCTCTTAATATTTTTTCTTTATTCTGTATATTTTGTGTTTTGATTATTATATGGCGAGGAGATTTTTTTTTTTGGTCCAGTCTATTCAGTGTTCTGTATGCTTCTTGAACCTTCAAAGGAATATATTTCTTTAGGTTGGGAAAGTTTTCTTCTATAATTTTATTAAATATATTTTCTGGACCATTGAGCTGTACTTCTTCTCCTTCTTCTATTCCAATTATTCTTAGGTTTGGTCTTTTTATTGTGTCCCATATTTCCTGTATGTTTTGTGATGAGAATTTGTTGGTTTTGCTGTTTTCTTTGATCAGTGTGTTTATTTTCAGTGTCTGACATTCTTTCTTCTATCTCTTGTAATCTGTTGGTAGTACTTGTCTCTGTAGTTCCTGTTCGTTTACCCAGATTTTCCATCTCCATCCTTCCCTAGGTTTGTGTTTTCTTCATTACTTCCATTTCATTCTTCAAGTCTTGGACCGCTTCCCTTACCTGTTTGATTGCTTTTTCTTGTTTCTCTTGGTTTTCTTGGGTATCTTTGAGCAATTTATTCATTTCCTCTACCTTTTTGTTTGTAATCTCTAATTGTTTATGGCAGTTTTTCACCTCCTGTTTAAGGTCTTCTGTTATTTCATATAATTCACTTTTGAGTCGATTTCTTCTAATTCTTCTGGAGTAGGGTGTACAATTCTTCTTATTTCGGGATCCCTGGATTCTGGTGATGTCATGTTGCCTTTCAGGTTGTTGGAGGAATTCTCTTTTTTTTTTAATTTTTTTTTTATTTTATTGCAAAAAAAACATTTTTAGCCTCCTCCCAGCCTCCCATTTCCCTCCCTCTCCTCCCACTCCTCCCCCCACTCCTCTCCCCCTCCCCCACTCCTCTCCTCCTCCCTCTCCAGCCTGAAGAGCAGTCAGGGTTCCCTGCCCTGTGGGAAGTCCCAAATCCTCCCCCCTCCATCCTGGTCTAGGAAGGTGAACATGTTGGAGGAATTCTTGCATTGGCGCCTTCCCATCTTGTCCTTCAAATGGAGCAAGGAGAGGCCTGGTGTCTTGGTCCAGTCTTTGCTGTGACTGACTCTCTGGGTGTATCTCTTCAGTGTAAAAGCAGGAACCGTCCCGTCCAGATGGAACTCCTCAACACCAAAACATGGACGCCTGGTAGTCCAATGACCCGTGGACAAAAGCGGGAACTTGGGGAGCAGAATGGGGACGAGTAGAACACAGAAGACTCTGCCTCACAAGCTGAAGGTGCGTGTGCTCCCTTTCGGGGGTCTTTGAGGCCTGCCCGGTAGGCAGGCACTCACTGCTCTGAGTGGGTAGCCTTAGTGTAGGAGCAGAAGATTGTTCCTGATCAAAGGACCTTGCAGACCATGCAGGCTTGGGGGAGGGGGGGTCGTGTGTAAGAAAGACAGCCCTGCAGAAGGAGCTGGGAGAGGGGGGTTTGTGCTCTCTTCCGGGACAAACCGCCCCTGGATAGCACACACTCACCAGTCCAGATGGAACTCATCAGCACCTAAACAGGGCCGCCTGGTAGCCCAATGATCCGGGGACAAAAGGAAGAACGTGGCAGCAGGGTGGAGTCCAGGAGAGCACAGGAGACCCTGGAGCACAAGCTGGAGGTGCCAGGGCTCCCTTACAGGGGACCTTGAGGCTTCCCCGGTAGGCAGGCACTCACCGCTCTGCATGGGTAGCCTTAGTGTAGGAGCTTAAAACTTTTCTTGAGCACTGGTCCTAGCATACAGCAGGGCAGGGTTGGGGGGGGGTGCTGGGGGGCTGGGTGGTGCGTAAGAAAGACAACCCTGTAGAAGGAGCTGGGAGAGGGGGGTTTGTGCTCTCTTCCGGGACAGACTGCCCCTGGATAGCACACACCCGTCCAGATGGAACTCCTCCTTAAGGTAATTTTTGAGGGGAACACAGGCTAGGAGAATATTAGAAAAATTGTTATTTCAGTTATCTCCTGTATTAACCAATGAAGTTGTAGATCCAGGCCAAATCTGTCACAATGCTAACAACATATTTTAAAAATGAAGTACAAAGGAAGTCAGCCCAACATGTCTAAATTCAAATGTTATGTGTTTCTTTTCTGATCATAAGTTATTTGTTATTAATGATGTCTCCAGTTCACCCTATTTTCATGTAACTTTCTAAACCGGAGAACAGCAATCAAAAGTTGTCTTTATAGAGAAGTTGCTTTTAATAATCATATAATGTTCCCATAATCCTCCAGTTTTTTGTATTTTTAAGGAGTCACATACAACAATTCTCTGAAGAAGAAACACAATGTGATGTTGATTTAAGCTGAAGTTCCCCCAATTCCCATGTAGAAACATAGTCCTCAGTGTGGCGTGTTAGTAGTCTGGAATTTTCAAAAGTGATCAGGTCATGAGAACTGGTTAATTGTTATTATAAAAGCGGTTTCTTATATTAATCATATTGGCATATGCCTACAACCAAAGTGCTGACAAGGCTGAGGCAGGAGAATAGTAAATTTGACAGTAGGCAGAAATATTCTTTTCGTCACTACCCCTGTGATGCACAAGTGCTTGTGACTCTAGAGGAGCCAACTCATTTTATCATATGAAGACACAGCAGAAACATAGCCTTCAGTGAACCAGAAAATGAGCCTTTACTAAAACCAGAGTTTCCTATGCTAGCATCTTAATGTGGTACTCCCCAAACTCCAGGAATTGTAATTGAAAGAGCTTCTTAATAGGTATTTTATGGTAGCCAGAACCAAATAGGACAATTATTCTGGTTTTACTAGTGAGAAAAATGAAAATTTAAAAGTATTGAGCCTATGTACTGAAGGACTTTCAACTCATCTTTGTAGAGAAGAGACAACTTACCATATAAGTTATATATGTGATATATATATAAAACCTAGTTATATATGTTATTGCTACTGGAGCTTTTCATTGTAGCACAGATTGCACACCTGCCAGAATGAAATGTTCCTATATTGAATTTCTCAGTGCAAATACTGTGTTGTGTGTGTGTGCGTGTTTGTGTGTGCGTAAGTGCATGTTATTTCTTTCTGTCTACCCGAAGCATGCTTGAGAAGTCCTCCAAGCCTAGTTTGCTAATGGCTTTTATAAAGGACTGTCAGCTTTTGCATTTCTTACACATTGTTGAGTTTTCAAGTGGACTGTGGCAGCTGACTACATAATGTGGTCTCAATAAACCTATCAACTGGACACCTGGCTCAGCACAACTTCCAAAGTCTCATAGTGGCCTCAGGTGCATTTGACGAAAATGTCCCTTTTCAGCAGGAACATGTGAAAATCTAAATGCAGTGTCGGACTTGGTTAGAAGAAAGGCTTAGAAACATCAAGGGTGGCTGAATATATGTAGCTGAAACCCTGCCTTTGACTCTGTTTTAACAGCTCCCATTCAACACTGTCAAAAGTCAGAAGTACTCCATCAAGGGCCAGGCTTTGGGGTCTGAGTTTTATGTTTTATATAATGCTAGTGACTTTCATTCCAGAGTGAGGTCAGCTAAGGGCAGCCCTTTAGATGGAAGATAACGGTCTTGTAATAACAAATTTAGGATGGAAGAGTCAGAGTTATTAGGAAATAGACACAGTTTAGGTACAGACTGTTGTGCTAAAGAAAATTGTGACCTTGACAGAATGGAGTTACAGTTCACTTTTGTATTCAAATTTGGTATCACCAACTTTTCCCTCATCAAACCCTATCCCACAAAGATAGACTACCTTTTTTTTTTTTTAAGGTAAATAATCTCTTAAAATAAAGCTGATCTGTTGGGATGAGGTTATTCATATCTCTCAGTTCCATGACTGGTTCTTCTGCTTGTATTGTGCAGAGGAGCTGGAGACTTCATGTGGAAGCAGAGTGGGTAGTTAAATATCACCTGATACTGGAAGACTGTGAGAATCTATATGCTAGATGCCCATTTTATTGTCTGCTATCTGCCTCTTAATTCCTTACATTTGAAGAAGCCATTGTAAATTGATGCACAGATTTTTAATTAAGTGTTAACATTCACTACCTTAGCATCAACCAGTTCATCTCAGGCTCTACTTTCTCTAACAAGAAAAAGGAGTGGTGCAGTCAGGTCTTGCTTTAGGCATGAAACTGTTGGAAGAACAAGAATTAGTTGGAGAAAGAAAAAAAATCACTCTATCACAACAGTCTAGAAAAGATCATTGAAACTATGAGAGTCTCCCTAGCGTGAAAAAATAAAAAAAAAACAAATGGCACAGACTAGAAATTACTAGAAGGATATTGTGCTTTAGATGTAGGCACTGGAGCAGTGGCTACCCCTAGCGAAAGGTCATGTAAGGAGAATCCGGGTGATTTTGTAGGGAAAGGAATCATTACTGGAAAAAAAAAAAAAGGAAAACAAAAAAGGACTTCTCATATTCTGTGGCTCTCTGTCTGACAAAGTTACAGTGATATCATTGGATGCGTAAAAGTTATAATCAACCCTCACAACAAAACAACATGTTTGTTACTGATATTTTAGAGGTGAGAAAATAAAAGCAGAGACATTGTATTAGAACAAAATCAATACATTTTTGCTATGATTTAAATCAGCCCTCTCCCCAAGCTCTGCCAATCATGCCACAGGCTCATATTTTGAAGGCATTGTGCCTAGATAATGACATCACTTTGGGTTGTAGAACTTTTAGAAGGTTGAACCCTACTGGAGGAAGCAGGTCACTGGTGATAATTTTTGGGGAGGATATTCTCTCCAGCCACTGTCTGTTTTGTGTTTAGTTATCATGTGAGACGTTATACCAATTAGCATGTCACTGTTCCTTCGTTGCCATGATGGACTGAAGTCCCCTGCTACCATGAGTTAAAATAAGCCTTTATCTTCTGGCTGCTTCCAGCATTTGTTGACAACAGTTTGTACTGCTACACTCATCCTTGTATTTCATGAACTATGCAATGAGACCTAGAATCTATCGACAATGTTTTTTACTGTTTTTGTTGTTTCTTATGTAAACATGAAGGTGATTTTTCTTTCACTGAGGGAAATAAAGGCAAATAAGTAAAGGAAGCAAAAACATAAAAGTCCGAGATGTTGTGATTTAAAATTATAAGACATAAAGTCCTTAACTTCCTGCTCCCTGCACAGGGTGTAGTCTTCCCAAGCCCCATGAAATTAACATTTGCTTCAACACCTTCTATTTCAGTAGCTAGCATTAATTTTTCCTTCACATTTAATATTCAATTTTCTTAGTTGATTTCACATTTTATTTTCTCTTCAAAACACTCTTTAATGTAGATAGGACTGGCATGTTTTCTGTTCATTTTACAGGTAAGGAAGACAGCAACGTTTCTATACTTGATAAATAATAAAAATATAATTTAAACCAGAATCTCCTAAAAGCTTCAGGATTTTCCCAGCATCCCACATTACCTAAGACAAAGGTGGTAAGGATCTGAATGTGAGGAGCTTCCATCACAGGACAAGAGATAAAGTTTTAAAACTGTCTTCCGTCTCTAGGAGGTCGTCACAAGTTGGGAAGGCTTCATCTATTCTATTTCTCTGAGAATGATTAAGAAGCAGTTTGGGATTCCCCAGAGCTTTCAATATCTGTTAGACAGATAGGGCTTCCTGTAATTAAAGCCTATATTACATTTGGATGGAAGTGGCAAACTCCCTTCTGAAGCTTACAGTCATGTGCAAGCTTTGATTTAATAAAATAGAAATCAGTCATCAGTTGAAAGTGAGATTTGCTAGGATTAAGGTGTCAAATAAAGCTGTGTTCAGGGCAGAGTTGACAAAACCTCTCTCTTTAAATTAGCACAAACCAAAGAAGAGGCTGCACTGACATAAAGAGCTTTGTTTTAGAGGTGGGTGGGAGAGAGGGGAATGTATTGGTGAGAGCCAGAAGCACAACGGACCCTTCTGAAGATTTGGTGAGCAGATGATTTTAAAAGCTCCAACCAGCTTGGCCTTCAGTCCCAGCAATTTCAGACAAAGCGGGGAATCAGAGAACCAATGTTGCTTCCTGTCCTTTGCTTGTTGTCCTCTTGGCTCGCCACTGATGGACGACAAAGTGAGATGTCCTCGGAGGTCCCCATGGTGAGAACACATCTCTCAGCCCTAAACCGGGAGCTTGCTTTTAGCTTTAAGTCATTTTTCAGTTTCTTCCATGACTATTGTCATACCCACATTAAGAAACAAATAACACTCATGACCTCTCTCCCTTAAGAGAGGTCCCTTGGCTTTTTGCTTTGGGGTGCTAGTCAAATATATCACTCTTCTCCCATGATCACATATAGGTATGTTTATGTGGCATGAGTGGAGCTCTTTGCTAGAAATTCTCCATGTCACTGGAGAAGACGACATCTCAGGCTAAGGTCTCTAGAACTGATTTAGAGATGAAGAGTTCATGCAGCAAGGGAAAGAATGGAAGCAGCTGGATGATATAGCAGGAATGTGTTCCTCTTAACCTCTTCTGCTTTGAGAAACCCTCAAGAAGAGAAGCTATCTATGAACCAGAAAACATCTAACCCTAGGGTTAGGGTTAGTCAACAACCAGTTCTTGCTTTGACTTTAAATTTTCTATCTCCATAATTCTAAGAAACATACTTTCTATAGTTTATTAGCTACTCATTTTCTGATATTTTATTGCAGTATATCAAATTGGCTAGGAGAATCACAAAAGTGCAATTCTCAGCATCCCCTTCCTAATAATAGTCTCAGTGTCTCTTTCATGGGATGACTTCCTATAGGCAGGGCAGAGTGCTTTTCTTTGTCCATCTTACCAGCGGTCATTACTGATGAAATGTCAGCCCCCACAAATGATGCAGCATTCAATGAGCAAGGTTGAATAAATGTACTTCAAAGCTAGAAGAGGAGATCACAGAAGCAACCTAACAAGCCAAAAATATCCAGCTCTCAAGAATGCCTTCAAAAGTCATCTCCCAAAGAATGTGTCCGAGATGCCAGTTCAAGCACTAGGGATAAATCCTGACCCCACTGCCAGTGGCCTTACAGCTCCTCAAGCCTCACAATTGTTCCCCACATTCAGTGGTCTTAGTTTGGTCCTATGCAGGTTCCCCCACTATCAATCCAGAGTCAGTGAGCTCTCAGTAGCTCAGGTCAGTTTTTTCCTGTGGGTATCATCATCATCTTGACCCCTTTGCTCTTATTATTGCTCCTTCCTCTCTTGAACTGCTATCCAGAAGTTCGGCCCAGTGCTTCTCTGTGGATCTCTGTATCTGTTTTCATCAGTTGCTGGATGAAGGTCAGAGGACAACTGAGGAAGTCATCTCTGTGTTTCTTCTTCCACAGGGTGTGTCATGGTGACCTAAATCTGGTTATTATGCTTCGTCATGACTTCCTCATCATCTGAGTCATGTCACAGCCTTAGCACTACTTATATACAGAATAGTTCAAAATACCTTTCTGTTTTTATTTAATCATCTACTGTAGACAAAATTATCTTTTAAAATCCAGGTTTGACCATAGATATGCATTTCTTTAGCTTCAGAACTCTAGAGGCAGAAGGGATTCAAGGCCAGACTGGCCATGAAAGCGAATGTCAGTGGCAGCCTGTCTCCAAAAGAAAACAGAAGAAAAAAAACCTAGACTGCCAAAAGAAAAAAAATCTAGAATGCCAATATTAAGTTTGTTTCTTTTAAAAGCATGTTTATGCAGAACAGATGATTGTCTGGATCTTCTCTCCTCTTCTGCCTCTGTGATCTACTTAGCCAGCTCTGGACTGGAAGTGTATTATCAACGCAGCGGAATGTAATGACAGCTCAGTATTGTCAATGAACGTCTCTCCTTGCTCGAGCTCGGCTATGCTCCACAGCACACGTCCATTCATTCCAAAGCATGGCTGCAGGCAGGGCAATAATCAAGAGCTAAAGAATAGGCAAAATAGAAAGTTTGCAATGAAGGTATTCAGGAAAAGTTCCTTTTATAACACATTATCTGCACAGACCAATCATCTCTATAGATAGATGGATTTCATTTCATGGTGAGAAAAGATATTGAATAGTTCTCACAGACACAGATTATGACAGGCTAGGGGATTGCCTGCTGAGCCACTAAGGACGTTCTTAAAACATGATATAATTTCAAAATAATAATAATTTGTACTAACAAATTCATAATGATTGCCAAATCTTGATTTAAAGGCTAAAATTATGTATTTTGAAATCTAGGACTATTAAAATGTGGGAAATAGATGCTTTTTGGTGGCATGCCATCCAGGGTAAATGTGTTAGCTGCTATTTCTATCTTTAGAAATGAGGAATATGTTGTGTGTGTCTGTGATGTCCTGTGATGTCGGCTATCTGACACCAACTTACCTTTCAGGTCTACTCTTTGTGTATCCAGTGAGAGTACATCAAAGAACCACTTGCTCTTTGGATCTGATCATACTGACCAATGACTGGTTCAGGAAAGAGTCTACAATGTAGAGAATAGTTAGACTGTTGTGTTTATTTCAACTCCTCTCTAGTGCTTGGAAAGCAACTATCAGTCTATTGGTGACTGGACAAAAATGCTTCCTGACCTTGAAGGACATATTAAGTGATACACATGTTTGCCCATTGTTATGTTTTCATGCTATGTCCCAATGAAACACACTCAAGGAAGACTTGTGCATTTTTTGTTGTCCCTGAGTTCTATGCTCTAAAATCCTCTCTCTGACTTTGGGAACTGGTCTGTAAGAGGAAGGAAGAAACTGTTTTTCTCTGTTCCAGAACCTAAGCTTTAGAATGTATCAGGTATGATGAGCATCATAAAAATAACAATAGTAAATAATTCAAAAATAAAAATAGCCACATGCTAAGGATGGAGGTGTGTTCCATATTATAATTGTACATAAGGCATACACACAATGGCATAATTTTGGAAATACATTTTCACAGAATAATACCATTTACTGCTTATGATACATAGTGTCATTTTCTTACCTTTTCTAGTCTCATATAGAAATATTCCAATAACGGCACCCGAAACCACATATTCCCAGTAGACACATTATTGCCCACAATAGAGCAAGATGTGTATTTGGAGGAAAAGCAAACTCAGAAAATATAATGACTTATGGCTCTCTAAAGCATTGTGACATATAAATAGGAGTGTTGTATGTCCCTGGTGTTGAGATTTCATGATTGTGGGAATCAGGGAAAGTATGTCTGATAAATTTCATTGTGGAGCAACCAGGGGAAAAGTTGGAGGAGCACAGCAAGACTAACCTGCAGTTTCCAGAACACTGCTTTTAAATATTCAAAAGAACAAAACAAATGTTCCTGTTCTTCATACTGTTTGAAGAAATTGAAGTCAAAGAGAGGGAGGGAGCAGAAGCCCAAGGACTATTTGTTCATGTATCACAGTGCTCTGGCCCTGGTACGATTTCCATGAGAGGTTTAAGATGCAAGGCGCCTTTCTGAACTCAATGACTTGCCCAGCCTTTGTACTCCTGATAAAAATTATACAGTGGTCCCTACCAAGAAACAAGAGTTTCTTATTGAGTTCTACTTGGTGAAGAAGAAAAAGTATTAATTAGTAATAATAGTAAGAAGTTTTAAGAGACTAATCCTGAGAACTAAAAGTGACCATAAAACTGGGGAATCTTCCCTTCCCATTTCACTTGAGAAGAAAATGGTGGATAAATCTGAGTTCTCTTTTTTTTGGGGGGGGGTGGTGTTATTTATTTATTTATTTATTTATTTTCGAGAGGGTTTCTCTGTGTAGCTTTGATGCCCATTCTGGAACTAACTCTTGTAGACCAGGCTGGCCTTGAACTCAGAGAGATCCGCCTGCCTCTGCTGGGCTTAAAGGCCTGTGCCAGCACTGCCTGGTTAAGTCTGAGTTTTTATACCATGTTGAATTAAAACAACTTGATAAACCTGTCCATTCGTCAATTTCCTTCTCCACTTCTCTAGTATTCTTCCATCTGTGTTCCTGCATTCCCACTGTTGAGCTCTCCTAGCAGGGTGCTTCGTACTACAGGTACACAAGGAGTATCATGAATACAGATTAGAAATCAATCTAGCTTAAGTAAAGTTTTTCTCTACTAAGTTAAAGATACAATGATGTGGAGAAAGAAGGTGTACATTCATCAAATGTATTTGGATCTATATACTGTTCATGGCAAGAGATGACTATTTTGTTTGCAGTTATAGCTCCTAATATCCACACACCACCGTGCCCACAAGTTCCACTCAGTTCCCAGAAATTGACAAAGCAGGCAAGTCCCGAGCCATGAAGGGAAAGGCAGCAAGCACACCAATGTTCTGCCTATCCATATATGGATAATCTGTTTACAGCTTTAGCCACAAAATGCAAATGCTCCTGATACTTTAGCTACTAGGTGTGTGATGAAGTCCCTATCCAATCATGAACTGGGAAGAAAGGAAGGACGTGATGTCAAACTGAACCAGTTACCTGCTGTGTTCTACAATAGCAAAATGCCTAAGGCAGAGCTGTCCAAAGGGACAAGTGATATCACAGCAGGGTGGGATGCAAGGGCTGCTCTGTCAGGGAAATGTATATTTTGACATGGAATGTTTATGAGGAAATACATTGTTGTCTTTTTCCTAAGACTATGTGGGACACCCTGAGATGAAAGCATGTAACAAACACCCCATTTCCTGTGAAATGTGTTTCTCTGGCCTTTGTTTAAGGTTTTCACACTTGACAGTCACAGATGGACATTTTGAAGTATTGAACTTAATTAATTCTGCTCTAAAAGTTAATGTCTATTGCAACTTTAAAAGTGGCTTATGATACTCAGATCCAAGATGATAACACTTTGAATTTAAAAATAAAGATAGAGACATTTCAATCAGTAAATCAGTTTATTTGGTAATGATACAATATGATTTATAAAAAGGTCTTCTGTAAAGATTTATTTTTTTCAGATTCCATGAATGTTATACTGGAAATGTTGAAAATTAAAATGACGGTGTGGGGATACTCCTCTAATCAAGGAAGTAAACTCAGATACTCCGTGAAACATTTTCAATGTGTTAGTTCTTTTTCTTTTTCTTTTTTTTTAAGTTTTTCGAGACAGGGTTTCTCTGTAGCTTTGGAGCCTGTCCTGGCACTAGCTCTTGTAGACCAGGCTGGCCTAGAACTCACAGAGATCCGCCTGCCTCTGCCTTCCGAGTGCTGGGATTAAAGGCGTGAGCCACCATCGCCTGGCAATGTGTTAGTTCTTTAACACTGATATTCATTTTCAGATGGAAATTCAAAATTCTTCATACCATCAATATGGATTTTTTCTCTTCACATTTTCTTCATTGCTTTGTGTTGTCTGAAATGTTTGACTCATTTGTCAAATCTAGTGCTTAGAGCATGCGTGAAGGGAAGGCAGTCCAGATCACTGAATTTTCTTTGGGTTGGAAATCTCTTGTGAGACAGGATACCACTAATAGCAAATCCTGGGATGTATCATGGTCTTTCCTTCGGGTGCCCTTGAGCCAACTATGAACAAGCAACTTGCTGTTAGGGTTTTGAATGAATTCTTTTCTACAAAGAAGTGTTCTCCTTTCCCACTTATGACTGACCAGAAACGTCAGATATTAGAATGTGCTTGTTGTATCATCTTTGAGCTGTTACAGATTCTCAAGAAGATGTATCCATCCTTTTCAACTATTTTCATTCACACAATTGGCTAATGGTGATGGGTCCAATGGGTAACAACACTTTACAATAACCTGCTCTCCAGGAAGTATTCCTAGTTGCTGTCTATCAGTGCATCAGATAGGGAAAATTATCACCTTAGACCTATTTAAGGGATAGCAACAGAATTTAAACATATGTACTAGCTTGAAGACTGTACTCTATTCATTGTGTTTAGAATCTCAGTCATATCAGATTGAGAAATCATGAATAAAAAGACACACTTTTAGTTTTACATTCATAAAACAATCTCATTTTATGTTTAATTGAGGCTCTTCTTTTCTTGGCTTATTCTGTAGTAGATCACATTGTGTCCTATTATTATATTCTGGCTTGTCTGGACAATACTGCAATAAATTGTGATGGCTGACAGAGCACTAAGTGAATTTCAATAAATTATGAGAGACTTCATTTTCCCAGCTCTGAAAAAAAAATCTTTTGACATCTCAGATAAAGGCAATTGGGAATTTAAAAATGAAACTCTAAAATCTTAATATTAATCCTATTTTCCCCATTTGGTACCATTTGTTATATATTGCGATGCAAATTATATAAATATTTTTTGTAAACTCTTGTTGCAAGGCCTATTGTATAATCCACCAAACTAAACTTAACAGTTTGAACTATTAAAGATCTTGTAAAAAGATCTGACTTTCACATATTGCTGGGAATTGCAAATAGTCAATTATTGACCATAAAGAGATATTTGGTCTTGGGCCAATAAAGGTGATGATTTTTTTGACGTTACATTGAGGGAGCACTTAATATTGTATGAATTTGCCACGGTTACTAGAAGTAAGTTGGAGTGGGGTGGAGAGAAGTTGAGGGGAACAGGAATGGGGAGGGAGGGAGAACTGGGATTGGTATGTAAAATAAAAAATGATTGTTTTAAATTTTTTTTTAAAAGTAAGTTTTGTTTATGGTAATCACGTGATTTTAAATGAAACCCAGAAACTTTGAGAGTAAGATGGTGTTTCCTCAGAGATGATGTAGTGGTGACCGATAAAATCCAATACATCTGAGAACAAAGCAAGCCAGGCTGTGCCATTCTCCTGTGCAAAGCAGACTATCATGTAAGCTATTTAAAATTAGTATAAATATGTTAATGTGATGTGAAATTTTCTGTTAAATAGTATTTTAAGTCATTGGTTCTTTTGATTTCTTTTTTCAAACCATTAGTTAGTTTGTCAAGGGAAGACACATATATATTTGTTGTTAGCTTTACAATTTTAAGTCTTTGATTTATTTATCAAAAGTAAGTTGCTTCACAATAATCTCTTTACTCGCATTGACTCTCAACTTTCTTTGATTTTTCCTACTTTCTTCTCAGATACGGTACTGTGTCAGTGGGTGGGTGAAATGGATCAAAATTATCTGTTATTTTAAATTACTTGAGAAAATAGAAGGTGTGATCGGTGTGGATTCTAAAGAAAGAGATTGACTTGGTGTAGCAGTGTCCTTGTTGTGTGGGGTGTGAGTGAGGATTTATATAACCAATTTCTCTACCTACAAACATTCTAACAAGTTCTTCCTCATGCAATTCACACACCCTTTTTCTATAGCTCCAGCTTCTTCCTACAGAGAACCCAAAAATGGGGATTTTGAAGAGCACTAGATCTGGCTATCATGAAAGGTACTTAAGCTAAACTCTCTTCCCTGTTGTTGAAACACTAATCATTTCTGAAGTAGGACATCCATCTTTGTCTGCTGACCTAATTAGTGAGTTATTCAGGATATACATTTTTTCAATTCCTTTATTTTTGACTATTTTAATGTTTCAAAGACAGGTGTAGAGAAACTGTGTATTTTCTTCAAACCTGTCTCATGATTTGGTTTTGAAGCTGAAGTGTGGAGGAATTTAATGCTCCCACAGGGTACAGCACCATTCTCTCCTTGAGTTCTGTGTCCTTCCTTCTCCTTGAGCTCTGAATATGCATGTTCATACATGCATACTCACATATTCTCCTTTGAATATGAAATTTGCTTCTGCCCCAGTCCCAACTACAGAACTAATTTTTTAAACCTTCCTCTAAATTTATGTTACTTGTTCTATTTTGGGGTTGAGTCACAAAAATAGAAAGGTGCTTTTCATTTTATATCTGTTTGATAGCAAGCATGTGCTCTGTCTACTGAGGGATTCTTTCTATTATAGCTATCAAACTAAATATAGTTTGAAAATAATAATAAATATATTTGTAGTTGCAATGGAATAGTATGACAAGATCTCAATATTCTTAGTGTATGTTTGCTCATATTTTGTTTTCTAAAAGTTATCTACAAAACCACCAGCAAGTTATTGAGTGTAGACAAGTCTACCTGTCTGCCTAATCTTTCTCCTGTTTTACTTGTGCTCTTCTGTATGTATATTTATTTACTCCTGTGCAATTTCATGATTTGTGTAATTTTATTAATCAATCAGTCATCACTGAGACCCTATATCTGTTGCCATCAGTTTCCTCTGTTACAAAGCTGTAACACAGCCAGCCCTTCCTACCTGTGACAATCATAAAACTCTAAATTTTCAAAAAATATTTCTTCTAGTTTGGAGATTATATATAATCCATTTTCACTTCCCTTTCCTCACTTCAAATCTTCTACCTAACTACCCCATCTTTTCTCCTTTTCAAATTAGTGCCTTCTTAGATTACTAATTTCTGCATACACAAGTATGATGTGCTCAGTCTGTACAATGTCACTTGTGTTCAGGGCTGAACCCTTGGTCCTGGACAACCAATTGGTCACCCTTTTGCTGGGGAGGACTATCCCTCTCACTCTCAACATTCTTTAGCTGTCTGTGGTTCTTTGTACAAGGTTGGGGCCTCCTAGCCCACAATAACATGCTTAGTGATGCTCTCCATGTTCAGCTGATCTTTGGTGGTCATGTTAGTGAGAATATATGACTGTAAATTATGAGATCGTTAGGACCTACTATGTCACTAGAAACTCCCCATTTCTTTGACTTTCAATTTTAAAAAGAATTGGCATATCAAAAATGGTACACAAGTGTAACCATTTATATTATATGACTTTTTGAGATGATCTATCCACTGGGTGCAACTACCTGGGGAGTCCCTCAAAAAGTGGCACATAACAAATAGATTGTGCCATTTTTTAATGAGCGGCACTTATTGCTGAATGGTGTATATTCACCACATTTATTTTCAGCATTCTTGCGTTTCAGCACACCTGTTCAGTTGCTATTTTTGTCTCTTACAAATAAAGCTCTTATGAAGCTGACTGTGTAATTGTTTCAGTGATCATTTTCCACTCTTTTCTTATAAAAGAGTTATCTCTGCTATGGTTTCTCTGCATGTATCCAACCATTCAATGTTCTTTCTAGAATTAAAATTTTACCTTTATATGAGCTTGATTCTTCAGTTGCAGTTTCTGTGTGGTACCATGGGACCAAAAATTCTGCTTGCTTTCTTCATCATTCTTCTTCTGTACTGACTGCTGATCCTCCTAATCTTCCCATGTGGATGCCTAATACCCAACGTGCTGGTGGTTGGAGGAGGTAGCTGAAGGATGGTGATTAGCCTGTGAGGATGGACTTAATGATTGCATCTGTTGGAAGAGTGCATGTCTAAAGAGGTGCACAGGAAAGTTTTCTTATGTTTTTTTCTGCCATGGGAGGATGGAGAAAGAAAATGGTCATGTCAAAACCAAAAAGAGAATTCTCACCAAACCTAACTATACTGACATATTCTTCTCAGACTTACTAACTCACAGAACTGTAGGAAAGAACTTCTGAAGTTTGCGACACCAAGCTATCTATGACTATAGGATCTTGCACATTATGTGACTAGGATTTAGTTTTTTTTTTTTTTTTCGAGACAGGGTTTCTCTGTGGCTTTGGAGCCTGTCCTGGAACTAGCTCTTGTAGACCAGGCTGGTCTCGAACTCACAGAGATCCGCCTGCCTCTGCCTCCCAAGTGCTGGGATGCTTGTCTCCAAGATAACTTGTGAAATAAATTATTGATTCAATAAGCCTTACCCCAGTGATACATAACTTATATTCCTTTCGGGTCTTAACAGTATGTTTGAATTTACTAATTGATATTCTTCTTCAGTTGAAAGTGAATTCTTTCAAACCCCTGTGTTGAAAAATAGAGCAAGAAAAATTCCAATGTGTATGTATTTGGCCCTAAAACCTCAGATCTACACATGGAGCAACCCTGTCTTACAGCTAGAAAATTGATGCTCCTTTTCTAAAAAGGAGCAAGTCACACACAACCACAGGGACACCACTGTGACAAAATGCTATATTTAACTGCTATCCCACTATAGTGATATGATAAAATGAAAGCCAACCCTGTTGCTTTTGTCTAATGTAGACCCTCTGAAGAAAGATCACAGAGCCGCTATGTTATTTGCAGCATGCAGGTGTACAATTCTCTATTTCATAAAACACAAATAAGCCTGGGCATATTTGGTAATTACTGTGTTAATACAGAGTAATTGCACAGCTATTTCTTTTCCTGGAAATTATATGGTTATACTTGAAATTACCATAAAAATGAAAAACTTGTAGTTGCCAGTAAATGATTGCCTTATAATTACAAAATAATTACATAGTTATTTAGGCTTAAGAATATAAAGCATGGGACAAAATCCATATATTTCTTGCCAGAGCAGTCAAGGTCCAAAACTATCAGTCATTTTAAGAGTTACCCTTAAGACTTTCTGAAATTCTTAAAAACTTTAACTTCTCCGGGAAGGAAAAATATATGTCACAAGAGAGATAGCCTCCCTCGTTAAAGCAGAATTTTCAGTGACCCCCAAAGCTATTCTACTGTACAAATTAAGTCAGCAGTGGACTAAAAGAATAGTTCTGCCTATTCCTGGCTGGCTGTGCTTACTCAGGCAGAAGTCAGGTCATCACATAGAGTCTTCATACATTACTTCATGTCACAGAGTCACCTTGCTGTATGGTAATTGTGCCAATCACTAACTTATTCACCCTTTTCGTTACTTCAAATAGTGTATACTTTCTGTTCTTGCTGTATTTATGATTCATAATTTTACTATTATGGTATTATAGACCTGAATGCTACAATATTTCATGCAAAATATCACTTACGATGCTGAATCCTGTTGTTTAAGGTATTTAACATAGAGGTTTTATAAAGGAAATGAATAATAAAAAATCAGAATATTGGCTGGAAAGAAGGCTCAGTGGTTAAGAGCACTTGTTCTCACAGAGGACCTAGGTTTGTTTACCATAACCCAGAAATAAGCTCCCTACCATCCATAGCTCCAGCTCCAGGGGATCTGACAGCCTCTTCTGACCATCATGGGCACCAGGCACACACCTGTAGCACAAGCGTATAGTTAAGCAAACCACGCACATTAAAATTATGTAGTTAAAAGTGACTGAATAAAAACTATAGCACAAAACAATTGAAATTCCAAACTCAAGATATCTAGCTTAATTACTTAATTGCTTCTATTTAATTGCTTATGAAATTCTGTTTAGTTATTATTTAAATTCTATTTACTTATCTATTAAATAACTCCTATACTGATATAATACAATGTTTTCATAGGGCACATAATAAAATATTTTAACTTTAAAATTTAAATTTACTAATTAATAGAGAGTGATTATTCTGAAGCAGTTTAATGTTTCTTGAAACACAATATGGAATCATAGATGCATAATTGGGTAAGCAATATAAGAATTTGTATATTATTAAATTTATGTAGCAATAAAGCCAATTAACAAAGCTTAAAAACCAAACTTTGGAACAGATTTGCAAATTACTTACTCAGCAAAGAATCAATATGAGGAATATAGAAGGAATTCATAAAACTGAACATATAATCCATCTCATGGAAATCCATTAGAAACAGACTACATGACTGACATTTTCACAGAAGTATCACATAAGTGCTACCTCAAATATAAGTGATATCTCAAAATGGCAAGATTAAACACACACTGCTGAGAAGAGAAAGGAACAGAAACTTGTATATACTTGTATATATTATTGGTCTGGTATAAATCACTGGATTTCCCATGATGGGCAATACTAAAAAAAAAAAAAAAAAAAAAAAAAAAACATTACAGGACAGAGCAGTCCATGACTTCAGAAGAGATAGAATCATTGTGCATAAGAGATGTTTGAATGTTCATTTTTATGGCAGAACTTTTCATAATATCTAAAATTTATAATTTATATGGATAACAATCTAAGTAAATGTAGTTGCAGACTGCTCGTGCATTCCCTAAATAATCACATAGAAACTATTAATTACAACACTGCTCCGCCAATGGCTTAAGCGTATTCCTGGCTAATGCTTATATCTTAAATTAGCCCATTTCTATTAATCTGTGCATCACCATGTGGTTGTGGTTTACCAGTAAGGTTCCACTGTTGGGGCTACATGTCTTTCTTGCTTAATATTGTTTATTCTGGTTGTAATTCTAATTTTTATATTTGATATCTGTCCTTATTATATTTAGTTTTGTATTGGGCTTGGAACTCTCTTATTTAGACAAAAGGGGGAGGTGATGGGGAACCTCCTTTAGCCAATAACCTTTGAGAGGCTGGACCAGGTTGGGCGTGGCCTTGGGTACCAAAAGGTGCATGCCTGCTAATCACTCTCTCACTTGGATGCTGGGTTTGGTTCCTGCTTCCGGTTCATACAGAGGCCTACGATCAGGCCTACGATCTGTGAATACCCCCTAAATAGAGAACACCTTTATTCTACTCAATTCTGAGCTAGTGTGAGATTATTTTATTTGCATTTGCTCTCAGGTAAATTGAATGATATAAAAATATGGGCATGCCATGCCTTTTCTCAAAAGATGACTATATCCTCTTTTCTATACACCCAAAGAAAATTTTCCTCTTTTATGTTAACATTTGTCAAACATTTAAGTACAGCAATAATGAAAACTAATAGGGAAAGTCCATGGTTAAAATGGGGTGTTGTGGGTAACAGACTTTGTGGGTTGCAGGCTTCTTTTAAGGTAAGAAGATGGCAGTTGTGGAGTTGTCCACCATGGAAACCAAAGACTGATATAAATTTAACTTATCGTGCTGTTCTGAATAGAGCTTGGAAAATCAGAATCTAGTTAGAGATGTTGAGAATAAATACTGTACATAGGGTTTTAACAGCGAATAGGGATGTCCTTGTAACTGGCTTGGAGAACATCTAGATTATATTTTGGAAATAATCTGCCTATTTTGTGCTCATGTCCTAAAACATTAGGGGAGGTGAATTCAAAAGGAATGAACTAATTTGTTCAGAGGACATTTCAAGACAGCATAGCATTTAGACTGTTTTATTTACTGCTCACTGCTTTTAGCTTAACTTTTTGTGAATGAACAGGGAGTAAAGCAGAAAGCTGCAGAAATGTTCAGCCTCATGAGGAGAGGAGCCTGGGTCAGTTTATAGCAGTGGACAGAATAGAGTAACTATCTCAGAGATCTGAATAATGAAGGAGAAAATTTCCACTCTGTATTGGAAAAAGGAAATGGTATCTTGAGGGTGATGATCTCCTATGCAAGGTTCAAGGATATAAAAATGCAAATTTATTTTAATGGCAGATGACTGAACAGATATTGCCACAGCAGGAAAATCCTGCTGGAAATGTAGTCTCACAGGAAATGTTTTCCTAGATTCAGGTACACAGGCACTCAAAGGAGAATAAGGCTAACTGCCAAGCTGGAGACAGAACTCAAGGTTCCTTTCAGCATCATTCTGGTTTGGCAAACATGGCATTTAAAACAGTTGTAAAATCATGGGGGCTTGCACCAATGTTCCTAGAAACCGCAAATGCCAAGGAAGAGTACCATTTTGTTTAAGTCAGTCTTGAGAGGTCATTGCACACATCTGTGAAAAACTGAGAGGGCTAGGGGGCCAAACCAAAGCCTTGACAGGCTCTCCTAGTAGTCCTGATAGAGGCCAGAACCATGACAGGTGTCTCATAGTCTCTGCCAGGCACCAGACCTTAGCTTTCATTTACTGGAGGTGACTGGAACTGAGCAAACTGTTCTTGGAGAAAACCACAACCCAGGGGCAACCAGTCAACGGGTTCTCCCTTGGCCTTCTGTTGTCTCAGCAGATGACCACCACCTTCTGCTGGTTCAACAGATGACAACAATCTCCTGATAATTAAAGATAGATTTCCCTACCCTGCTGCTGGAAAATCCCTAATCACTAGGACCATCCACCAATCAGCACCCACACTAATTTTTCCTCCACCAACCTGTCACAGATTGTTCCCACTTCCCCGGGATTCCCCTAACTCCTCTTAAACGGAGCTTGTGATGGTCTTGGGGGTCACCAAGTGACACCACAATGTTGGAATAAAAATGCTCTTATTTATTATGTATGTGGCTGTTGGTCTTTTCTTGGGGGCTTCTCTCAGACCTTAACAAAAGTAAGGCCAAGTTGCAGTGCAGACAACGGGGTCATGTATTAGGAATTTCTGTGGGAACAGTGGGTCCACATGTACCAGGAAATGCTGTGTGAGCAGAGGGGTCCAACCCCAAAGGGATGATTGGTGGTTTCCGGTGAAGAATTGAAAAGTAAGTCTGTTCAAGATGGTTGCAGCTCAGATCTTTCTATTTCAGCCCAAGATGTCTTATAGGACGTGGAGATGCAGGGCTTGGCATTTTCTACTGATTTTCAGTTGTTTTGGTCTGGTCTTTCCTTGCTGCTGCCCTGTTCTCCTTTTTAGAAATGGAATGTCTTCTCTGTGCCCATGTGTACAGGAAGTCTGCAACTTACATTTTAATATCACATAGACTCACAGATCATAGATTATCTTCGAACCTGTACTTTTGTGAAATTTTAAATAGGTTAAGTTTGGGAGACTTTTAGAGATATAATAAATATATTTTTCATCATGAGATCAAAGCCAGATTATACAAACTCAAAGTGGGATGCTGTGACAACATTAGGTGACATGTTGTCAAGGGGTGGCTGTGATAATTTATTCTTTTTGGCAACTTGACTGGGTTTGTAAATGCCTAGATGACTAGTGAAGAGCATGTGTGGCAGTGTCGGTGATGTGGTGTAAACAGTTAAAATGACAGAAAATAAGAATCTAAAATTTTAAGCTAAGATTCGTTTGTTTAATAGAAAGTGGTATATTAGAACCCTACTGACAGTAGCAAGCATAATGTACAACCACGTTCTGTAGAGCCACTACTACAAAAACAAATGAAGATGAATACCAAAACTTATGACTAAAGTCTTGCTCAGATAAAATTACCCTCCCCATCTCAGTATCAGAAGTGACTTTAGCTTGGAAAATAAAACAGGAGTTGGTCAGAGGGAGGGCTACAACTCTCTTTCTGCAATTTGAATCTGAAATTTCCTCCATGGGCTCATGGTTTGAATGCCTTTTCCTAGTCGGTTTTGCCAGTCAGTTCTACTTGGGGGAGGCTCTGGAACATTTAGGAAGTGAGGCCTAAGGGAAAAGAAAGTTGGTGAGATAAGCGTCTTAAGGTCATTCTCTGTCTCTGGTCAATCTCTGTGTTTTCTAATCTCTCATTAGATAAGCAGATTCTATCACATGTTCTTGCTGCCTTGATCAGAATTCTGCCAAGCCTTCCTCAGAATGGTGGACAGGCACTCTCTGATTCTGTGAGCCTCAATAAACCTTTTGTGTCCTAAGTTATTTCCATCATATATTTAGTTATAGATTTGTAGAAGTAACTCCAAAAGAATTGACTGTGTTTACAATGAAATTTGTAAAACTTCAAGCTTAAAGGCATTCTCAGTACACACACACACACACAAGCACACACACACACACACACAAATACACAAACACCAAAACAAAATACAATAGAAAATAAAATCAAAGCAAGAGAATCAAAAGTTGAATCTTACAAATCTGTTGGAGTTTTACGATTAACTATGGCCTAGCTACTTTTCCAGAATGAAGTGGGGAGAGAGAGAGAGACAACTGTTCAATACTACTCTGAGGAATTATTATTTCGCAGCAGATAGGCCTTTAGTGGATTTGTCTATGAAGGAATGTCTGTCTTGTTGAATTTTTAAAAGTATTTAAATGGTCAGATAGTCATTAAGAGAAGTTTGATAGCTGTGGTCAGTAATGAAAAGACAAAGGAAGTCCTATATATACATACACACAATATATATATATATATATATATATATATATATATATATATATTCCGGCCAAATATGTCATCCCAGGACACAGATTTTGCACTGTAGTCTCTAGGCTTAAGGCACATAATTTTAACAGTCACTAAGGCTGAAGTGAAGGAAATAACAATGGTAAACTAAAGTGAAGATGAGTGAACCAGACGTCTGATACCTCTATGATGATATCACCTGAATGTCCAGTTTCTAATGATATAGGATCACAGGATATTCAGACAGAGATCTGATAGCTACCATGCAAGATGAGGAAAAGTAGACAATAGAAATTCCTGAGAGAACAACCATATGCTGGATAGCATGGATAAAGACTTCAAAGCCCATCATCAATTAAATACTGGATTAAAATGTGTTGGAACAAAATTAGAAATCTTGTCAGATATGGTGGTTCTTTTCTGTAGTCTCCATGTTTGGATTGGGGAAGAATTAGTATGAGGATCGAGAAATCAAAAGCCATCTTTGGGTACACAATGTGTTAGGAGGTGGCTTGAGCTGCTCACCCTATATCTCAAATAACTGGAAAACATTAGAATTTTTTTATATTTATTATTATTATTACAAATTTTCACCTCCTCCCCTCCTCCCATTTCTCTCCCCCTCCCCCCATTCCTCCTTCCCCTTCCTCTCCAGTCCAAAGAGCAGTCAGGATTCCTTGCCCTGTGTGAAGTCCAAGTTCATCCCCCCTCCATCCAGGTCTAGGAAGGTGACCATCCAAACAGACTAGGTTCCCACAAAGCCAGTACATGGGGTAGAATCAAAACCCAGTGCCATTGTCCTTGGCTTCTCATCAGCCTTCCATGTCAGCCACATTCAGAGAGTTCGGTTTGATCACATGCTCCATCAGTTCCAGTCCAGCTGGCCTTGGTGAGTTCCCATTAGATCAGCCCCATCGTCACAGTGGGTGGGTACACTCCTCGCTGTCCTGACTTCCTTGCTCATGTTCTCTCTCCTTCTGCTCCTCATTTGGACCTTGGGAGCTCAGTCCAGTGCTCCAATGTGGGTCTCTGTCTCTATCTCCATCCATCGCCAGATGAAGGTTCTATGGTGATATGCAAGATATTCATCAGAGTGGCTATAGTATAGGGCCGGTTCAGGCGCCCTCTCCTCAGCTGCCCAAGGAACAAGCTGGGGACATCTCCTTGGACACCTAGGAACCCCTCTAGAGTCAAGTCTCTCGCCAAACCTAAAATAGCTCCCTTAATTAAGATATCTACTTCCCTGCTCTCATATCCACTCCTAGAAATTTATAACACAGAGGAACTTTGAGAAGTTCAACTATATATTAAGTAATCAATTCAAACAAAAAATGTACCAACAATTAATTTTTAAAGGAAATGGTAAAACATATGTGAAGAATGAAAATGAAGAAACCATATAGTAAAACTAGCCAAAACAGTGTTTGTTCCAGGACAGCCTGGGCTTCAGAGAAACCCTGAACAAAAAAGGACATTTTGGAGCTATGGATGCCTCCATTACAGATTGAGATATTGGAGTTGTGAAGATGACTCTGTTGCAGGAGGTCCTTCCACTCCTCCAGCCTATAGCCGCTGAGATATCAGCCCATTGGGGCGTGGTCTCTCTTCCTTTAAAAAAGGGGCCACTTCCCTCTCCTCTCTCTCTTCACTTCCTGCTCCGCTGGCGACTAGACTCCCTTCCTGGTTGTGCAGAGGGCTGTTGTCTGGGACGGTGATATGTAAGTTTTTTCCCCTTTAAATAAATACCACCCTATTAATCATAATTCCAAACTGGTGTGGCATTGTTTGTGACTTACGCCTTCACCACTCAGTAGGTAAAGTGACTGCCTTGCACACATGAGGATTCAGTTCAGACTTCAGAATCCAGGTCAAGTTACAGGTGGTATCACATGTCTGTAATTTCAAGTCACCTACAGTGAGAAAGGAGGTGCCCTCAGGAGGATCTTTGGAAGACAATGGGCCTATTTGATTGACATATCCATCAGAGAACAGGAAGATGCACTGCTTCAAACAAAGTGGAAGTTAGAGACCTATATCTGAGTCTTTCTGTGACCTCTACATATTTTCATAGCATATGTGTGTGTCAGTAATCTCGAGATTAGTTATGCTTTTGTAGCATTCTTGTTTATCTCTGAAATTATTCTCATCATGTCTTTCTTCTCAGTTTTATCTGTTAAACTATTTCTTTCTAATATTTTGACATAATATGTTTATAGCAATTATATTTGATCATAATCATGTTTGATATTCATTTGAGGCATCTTTCTAATACTTTTAAGCATTCTGAGGACCTAACATATGTATGTATATATATATATATATATATATATATATATATATATATATATATA
>JABTXL010002944.1:348745-453350 GCA_025134845.1 Neodon shergylaensis | reverse complement strand
GAAAGAAAGAAAGAAAGAAAGAAAGAAAGAAAGAAAGAAAGAAAGAAAGGAAAGAAAGGAGGAAAGAACGAACGAATCCAAATTAACAGAATTATAAATGAACACCACAATAGGAATCACAGAAATTTGAAACATCATAAGGGAATGATTTTTAAATTATACTTCCTTAAACTAGAAAATGTAAAAGAAATGGATGAATTGCTAGATTCAGCCAAATCACCAAAGTAAAACCAAAAAGAAGTAAAAAATCTATAGCAATAAGAAGATTTAAATAGCCTTCTGCTTAAAAAAGTGCAAGCATATGTATACCATCATATATGAATTCACAACAAAATTCTACCAGAAAATGAAAGCTCTACAGGCCATCTTCTCTAAACTATTAGAAAAAGGATAGGAAAGGAAGGAAGAAAGAAAGCTGTATTTACCAACAGCTCTCTACTTGGTCTTAAGACTCACTCAGGAGGAGGAATACCATGCCTGATACTGGAAACCCAGCCACCTACTCAGTGTTATTGAAGTCGCGGGTGTTAAAAGTAGTTCTCAGTCTTCATCCAGGAAACTTTTCTTTACAATAGATAAAGGCCACAACAGAAAAACAACAAGGCAAATGTAGAGTTGTAGAGCCCAGTCCCAATGGAAACATCTTCAAAATACACTTATACCAAATGCTCAGGGAATATTCAGAAAAGGAACAGAAAGATGGTAAGAGTCCGAGGATCAAGAAGGTTGCTATGAGACTGTGTCTTCTAGGAATGTTAGAGGTTATGACCTTAGCTTAACACAAACAAGACCTCCAAAAACATGAGCTCACAAGGACACCACCAATAGATATGCCAATTAGGTGGGAAAAAATTTTCAAAAGACTGCAAACCTATTCAAAAAATTATAGGCAATTAAGGAATGCTGAGAGTTAGAGAAATAATCTTCTCAAAGGAAGTGCACACAGGCTGGTTATCCAATGCCAAATGGTCAGCTGAAAAATAATACATACAAGTAACATACATAGTGAACAGGATATATATATATATATATATATATATATATATACATACACACATACATATATTCATATACTAGCAGTTAATAAAAAGGGAGGACCTGAATTTGATTAAAAACAAGGAAGTATGTATGAGGGGAATTGAAAGGAAGAAAGGAAAGAGAAAAATGATATAATTATATTGCAATCCTAAAAAATAAAATGAAAAATAAAAAATAAAAGATGGTCTTAGTTAAGTGAATTCTACCTCCTCCAAGTTCTCTGTCTTCTGTAAGATAGTATTTTTCAGCTGCCAGCTTAATGGTTGCATTACTCATTGACCTCTGACATAGGCTGACTTCTATTTCTTTGGCAGAAATGGCCAGGTTGTATATGATTCCTTTCTTAATTATAAGAACAAGTCTTTTTGGTTTTCTTAGGAACCTTTCTAGCCAAGAAAGGTATTTGTATGTAGTAACTGATTCCACAGCTTGTTCTTTTCACCTTTAGTATCTTTTACTCTCAAAATAAATCATTGTATAAATGTCATATATGAGACCAAGATTCCAAGCAGCATATTCTTTTAAAAACATTTCAAAACATACTAGATAAAGAGAAAATATCTTATATGTGAGTCAGTTTTGTGGAATATCTGTACTTCTTACCATAAGATCTACTATCTTTGGTAGGTGAATGCAATTCTATCTATGTATGATAAGTACATGCAATTCACAAAATTTATACTCTCAGTAGAAGTATTCACATGCATCTAAAAATACCGTGGAGTTAGTTTATTCCAGGACTTAAGATAGTCAAATGACAATACCATTTCCTTAAATTGGTGCCAGTAATGCATTAAGAGTTATTTTACTAAGCATTAATATTTATTTTGAGTATTTGAGTCCAAGAAGGCATAAATAAATTCTTCACTTAGTTATTAACATCTTGATGCCAGTTGTAGGAAAGCCACAGTTTCTTGGAGACTCTTGGAGAACTGAATATATTTAACCTTAAATCATAAATACTAATGAAATCAACTGAAAATGATAGCCATTAGTCAACTTTGTCCTGAAGTTTCTCCCAATGGGTAGAAATAAAGTCACTATTAGAAACGGATTGTTTTACAGGCCCCAGTCAGCATTAAGTTTTTATCTTCACATAAGGTTTAAATTTGATATGTAAAGTATGGTATATGAAAGGCATTTACAACCTGTATTTCTTCTTCAAATCCTGTGAGCCCAGGTGAAACCTCTAGAAGAAAGAGTGATAATCACCAGTGGGAATAAGCTAACTGTTAAAATCTTAAACTAATCTCTTTCAGAATCAAGACAAATTCACACATACAACTTGAATCTTTATTTTGAATATTGTATGTAGATATCGAAGAACAAATGCATATGACATGAGTATATCCTTGTAAGTTGAGAAATGAGCCAACCTCTTTGAAATTTCCAAATGGGAAATCCTGCTATCGTTTAGACATTCATCATGAAGTAGTCCTATAAAAACGCAAATGTATTCAAGCATAAAAGTGCAATCTATGTTGGGAGTGATAAAGAAACCAATTGCAAATGCATTTGCTCAAATGCATTGGGATTCAAAAAGAGATGTCTGAGCACTTAAGAGAATGTGTGGCTCTTCCAGAGGACCCAAGTTCAATTACCATGACACACATGGTGGCTTTCAACCATCAGCAACTTAGTTACAGCAGATTTGATTTCTTCTCTGACTTCTGTGGTGCAGGTGCTGCATAGATGTACACACAGACAAACCACACCCTGACAAACAAAGATAATAAAGAAACAAGAAAGATTTTAAAAAGCTTGACTTTTGTTATATTATACTTGATATTGTGTAAAATAGATGAGTTTCAAAAATTCATATAGTATGTTTTACCATAGAGCTATAGTGCCCATTCGTTGATAATATTCATAATGTCTAGGTATCAGAGTTTCAGAAGAAGACTTTAACAAAAAGTTTCCAGCAAAAAAGCACTCAAATGACTTTACATAAAAGACCCTGAGCTATATATAAATTTCAAAAGAGAAAAAAGAAAAATATTTTGAAATGATTTTATTTACTATCAAGGCTTCAATTGTGTCTAAATATATATTTAATTTGCTCATATTCCTGGGGATGTGTAAGGAGGAATTTATCTCTTCCTGACCAGTATAACATTTATAAGCTATTGATTAACTTCTGTGAGGGCACACATTTCAAAAATGCTCTATTGTATACCCTTCATTCAGGACTAGCAACTGAACTTTGGGGAAATCAATAACATCTTTTTTTAATTTTTGAAATTTTTTTTTACATTTTAAATTATTATAATAAAGCATTTTGTGTACTCTTATCATCAAAGGGCAAAAATTTATTTGAGTCATTTTCCACAAAACTAAAGTGTTAGAAATAAGCACAAATATATAAGAAAAGAGAAAGTTCAGACAATTAAAGACAGATATACAAGTTTCATGAATTAGTTCTATATTAGTCAAACTTATATTAGTTTAACTTAGTCAAGAGATAACAGTTATGACTTAATTTATATATATTTTAGTATCTAATTTGTTGTAATATTATATTTTGTATCATATGCATCAGACATTATATATTATATAATGTTATAATATATGTTATATTAATATCCAATACATTCACACATATTCTCATACATAAGGTAGATGGCATGAGTTAAGATTTCTTAGAAATTTATTCTTGCATCTTAAGTTTTGCTCTGGTAAATTTTTTGAGTAATTAACAACGTTATCCATGCGACTGATTCTTGAAAACATTAAATTTATGACTTTCCCTAAAATGCATTGCAGTATAATTATGATATTGAGCTGTAAAAATTTTAAATTAGGTGGGAATAGGTACAAAAATAATAAACAATATCATGTGTGGGTAAATTGTGATTATTTTATCTAAATATGAGAGCACTACTTTGGGCTAAATCATCAAATCTCATATGCTCTACTTCTGCAATCCAGGCCAAGGTTGTTGTAAAACTATACTATTAAAAGTCACATTACAAATGAAAGGTGTGTTATTTCCTGTGTTCTTGGAGGAATGTTTGGAAACAACAAAGTCAGAAAACAGATAATGCAAAACTTTTGGCCACATAGATGCCTTTAGCCACAAAAATAACTTTGTGGTAGAAGAAAGTGCTGCCAGTAGCAGCTTAAAGGAAGAGAAACCTTCTAATATTAACCCTTCTGCCTGAGAGTCTTGAAGACTTGAACATTGTATAATATAAATAAAGGGTACTTTGGTGTGTCTGAGGCTGGCTGATAACTCACTAAGCATCCTAGATCCACCTCATCTCACAGTCATCTTATTTTGGATTCCTAGATTTAGTTTATTATTAGATTATAGTTTATTATTAAAAGGTAAAATTAGAGTAATGATGCCTGTCTCATACTTGACAACTAACATTTCTCATATACATATGCTTTTCACTATATTACCCACAATGCTTTGCTCTCCATCATATATTTGATATATTTCCAGGGTTTACAGGACCATGCATGAAGCTGGTTCCATACAGAAAGGAATGCAAGTAGAAATAATGCACACAAACCCGTGTGTAGGGGCATTCTCCACAGAATAACAAAATTATGTGGTTGAAGTTGAGAGTGAAGCCGCTAGAGCATCTTACTTGTGGTGCCATCCTAATAAGAGATCATTCCTCCCAGGGGTTGAAGATGATCATATTTTGCTGATAGCAGTCTTTCTTTGAGTCCTCTGGCCTCTGGCCACTGAAAGCTGCCAGCAAAGCAGAGAATTAAAAAAAAATTATTTTTTTTTAAAAAACTACATTTGTGTAGTGAAAGATACAAAAGTTCAGAAGCAATGTTTAATATTTCATAAAGTCTTATTCTTTCTCCATCTCTAATTTAGATTTAATTCTTGTTTCTTCTAGAAGGAAATTTCTAAATTAAACTTCACACACACATTGCATACACTGAGGGTTCAGAGTAAAAGTTCTTAGGATTTTGTATTTTGAATTATAATCTACATAGTAGTAACACCATTGCCTGTGTCAGGAAAGAGATTCTGTGCATTAGTTTTACAGAATAGTAATCTGGCAGATATGAGAATAGGTCAGCTACCTGAAGTGTCTTTCTGACTTGCAAAAAATATAATTTGGAAATATTTTAGTGAATCAAAATATTTTCTTTTCACTGATTCTTTAATTTGAGAGCCTTATTTTAAAACAAGCATTGTGATTCTGTGGGAACTCATTTTCTCCTCTCAGCCTGACACCTGGAGAACTAACTGAGAAAGAAATAATGTTGAATGCATTGTGAGTCACCAGCAGCTGACGGATAAAGTGCAGCAATGACCTTCACTCCTCACCTGGCAATTTGTGTGCTAATGACACAGGACGAGGGGCACACATTGGGTTTTCTACTTTCAGATCCTGTCAGCAGAGCTGATCACAATAACTGGCTTCTGTTAGTGGGCTGAAGGAATGTGACAGGGATGGCCTGGAGACTCAGACATTTAAGGGTTAAAGTAACAGTCACTTTCTCTATCCCAAGCGAAATCATCCCCCTAAATTTCACACACATGCAGCTGTGAACAGTATTTTCTCAGGTCCAAATAGCAGTGGCTTGTCAGCAGAGGGTTTCTTCATTATCCTCTTCCCTTATGGTAATCAATTCATTGACTCCTTTCTCTAAAGCCAGTTGCTAAGTTTACATTCTCTAAAGTATTTTTCTTTTTTAGCTTTTAAATATCTTCATTTACTTTTATCAGTGGAATTAAATCATATGACCTTTCAGATGAGCAGAAAATCCAGAGCTACTGTAAGGCTTGCTGCTTAGGAAAATGCTAAAAATGGACAGGAGACAACTGTGATTTGTGTGGAGTGATTTGACCCAGAGACACATGATAACAGATCACTTATAAGTAAATTATTAGGGCAGATTGTGTGTCTGTGTGTGTGGGGGAGGTGGGGGAGTGTCAGTCACAAAGACAGAGAAAGAAAGACTCTTAGCATGCTACTTTCTGTATTTAAACAGATCCGATCCCTATTATCAGCACAAACACATTATTTCTTAAGTACAACGACCGCTCAGTCTTGTTCTGTTGGCTCCATACCATAAGGAAATAAAAGGTGGTGAGTTCTGAGGTATTGGAGACAGTGTGCATGAACCTCTTGAATAGTCTCTAACTCCACACAAGCAACCTTCACTTTTTTTTTTTTTTGGCCCTGCAGTTTAGTGAGAAATCACAGAATCTATTTATAAGCATAAAAATTCAGATCATGGACCAATGGTAACTCAGAGACTATATGTGTGAAGAGTTGCCATGAAGAACCATAGAGCTTTAAGGCCTTCATTTTTTTCTTCAATTTTTCATTATTTTTTTTGTAGTAGTCAGAAAGGCAGTTACTCTACACAGGTACTAAGATTACATCAACTTAAAATTCTGTGGAATAAAGCTTTTTAAAAGGGAGTCGGGAATAGAAGCCCACTTAAGTCACCATTTCCACCTTTTATGGAAATGAAGCGAAAATATTTATTTTCCATATGTGATTGGGATATTTATAAATATGTCAATAGTTTTTCTCTCTTTCAAATTTTGACACAACAGACTTTTACCAATATACTAAAAGTCCTTCCTGTTGGTCCTCTGAGACTATTTTTTTTCAGTATTCTGGTAGAATTTAAAATTCGAAGGCAGCACCAGATATGTTTTGCACATTGTGATGACGACAGCAAGGAAACATCTTTGGTTTTGTCTAACTTGAGTAAATGCGTTCATAAACTAATGTGTGCTGCAGCACGCGTGCCCACTGATGTACAGGAATTTATATTCTGGTTCACAAGAATGTCTTGATTTTCACACTTAAAGCTTGCCTTACAGAAAAAGAGCAGTGCCAAATACTATCAGTTAAATTAGCAAGGACAGTTCCAGGGAAATTGACTTCTGTAGGTCAAATTCCCTGAAATCACTCAAATGCCCTCTTGCTTTTCAGGTACCCCATTAATCTTTATAGAACTCCACTGACACTAGTGGCAGCTGCTTTCCCATACAGGGCTAAGGGCAGATGTGAACAGCGCACGGTGGCCCAGGGATTCAGGTCTAATCCAACAGAACTCATATTAGGCCTTAGAACTAAACAGAAAATGATATCGAGGGGCTTTGTAAAGACAAGGGTGTAAATTACAACAAAGTGCTCACCCTAACCTTGCGGAAGGTGCATTGGGAGATGCTTGTTTCTTGAATTGTTTTCCATGTCATCTTATGAGGCCTGAAATTTAATATTTAATAAGTTCTTGACACAAAGCCTATGGAGTGTTTCTTTTCCTTCCTTCCTTCCTTCCTTCCTTCCTTCCTTCCTTCCTTCCTTCCTTCTTTCTTTTCTTTTCTTTTCTTTTTTCTATTTTTTGAGATAGGGTTTCTCTGCAGCTTTGGAGCCTTTCCTGGAACTAGCTCTTGTAGGATTAGGCTGACCTAGAATTCACAGAGATCCACCTGCCTCTGCCTCTTGAGTGCTGGGATTAATGGTATGTGCTACCACCCCCAGCTCAAAGTGTTTCTTAGGTAAACTCCATCTCCTCTTCTGGGTGTACTCCTGTTTAGAGAGGATGCCAGCTTAAGGGAGGCAAAACCATGAGATCAGACCCAAATTTGCGTACTCCATCAGTGATGAGACAAATTCTGGATGGAGACAAAGCAAAATCTGTCAAAAAATAATGCAAAGACATTAGGAAAATTCAGTACGATGCTCGTGATCCCAAGTCCAGATGGAACTATGCAGAGTCCTTGGAGCTCATATTTTATGATTCTATGAGAGCCATTCTCACCAGGAAGAAAAAAATAAATAAAAATTGCCCTGGATTTACAAATGTTTTAGCCAACAGCTGTAGTTATTTAACAAATGATGATAGAAAAGGTCAAGAATAATTAAGAGGAAGTAGATTTATTTCTTGAAAACTCCCATTTGCATTATGTGTCTTTATTTCTAATGTAGCAGAAGAAAGGCATTAGCAATCTATATGTGAATATGAAACTCAGAGAGACTCTGTCCACATATTTAAATTGGTATTTATAATTAGATAGTAGTGTTAAAAATATTGGATATTTATAAAAAATGTGAGCAATTTATTGTGAGCATTTAAAAAGTGATGTAGAAGTACTGACTTTAGTAGAGGACAAGAGAAGATCACAGAGATGTTAGGGATGGCATTATCGCATTGCTAGCAAAATCAAGAGAAATATGCTAAATCTTGAGAAACAGCCCTGTTCTCCCAAGCAGAGTCCTCTTTCATGTGAAGATGAAAGAAATTAAATATAGACAGACAGATAAAGAGGATTTATACTATTTTCAAGGTAATTTATTTCCAGTGCTTACTTTCTTGGCTTTATTTTCTGCATTAAACCCTATAAAAGCTCTCTTGATTAAGTTCCCTCAAGCACCGATCTGTGAAACAGTCCAAAACATACATGGGTTTGGTCATAAAGTGCATTTTACACATCTTGTCAAAACAACAACAAAAATCAGGAGAATATCTGGAATCTCATAAAACAGAGTTGAGGAGGGAGAGAGATGCATTAAAAGCTTTTAATATCTGACACTTACGAAGTCACATGAGGGTAATTCACACGCTTCTGCAAGAGTCACTCCAAGGAGAATCTTCTTTCTGTTTGCAGGGCTGCATACAGACAGGCTTTATTTGTCATTCTTCCTCTAGGCATGCTGCTAAAGTTGACAGAAATAAGAACGACATGTTCAAGATGATGCACCATTTCATCAAAAAAAAAAAAAAAGGAAAAGAAAAAAAAAGGAAAACTGATGGTTTGTGAATTATCCACACTGGCACTTTTAAATAAATGTCAGATAAAAAAATGGATAAAAAAATGGAGTACATTTTCACACTCCAAATTTAAAATTTGAAATGTCTTTGTCCTTTCAGGTAGTATGTATTGTTGTAATCTGAGCGGCGGGGCTGCATCCCCTGCACCCAGCTGCCTGCACAGCTAGCTTTATACCCGAAATAATTACACGGAAACTGTATTCCTTTGAACACTGCCTGGCCCATTAGTTCCAGCCTCTTATTGGCTAGCTCTTACATATTGATCTAACCCATTTCTAATAATCTGTGTAGCCCACGAGGTGGCTTACCAGGGAAGATCTTAACCTGCGGCTGTGTCGGGTGGGAGAATCATGGCGACTCACTGACTCGGCTTCTTTATCCCAGCATTCTGTTCTGTTTACTCCACCCACCTAAGGGTTGGCTTATCAAATGGGCCTAGGCAGTTTCTTTATTAATTAACCAATGAAAGCAACAGATTAGAAAGAAATCACTCCCACATCAGTGTATGTGTGTGTGTGTGTGTGTGTGTGTGTGTCTGTATTTATGTTTGAATCCAATTAACTACACCATGGCACTCATGTTCTTACTCTCCAACTTGTTTGATTCAGGGTCTTTGTTTAGTCATGCTTATACTATTAATAATTGACCTGTGAGCTTGTGGGATTCTGGGACTCTCTTTACTCTGCCTCCCATTTCCATATTGGAGTTCAAAGATTGCAGATGCTCATTGTAATTTCCTGTTTTTGTGTAGGTTCTGAAAACTTGAACTGAGAAACTAAAGTTTGTAGAGCAAGTTAATCCCTCTTCCCAGCCCATGCAAGAGTTTTATTAATACATTGACATTGATTACATAGGTCTCCCCTTAGTTCTGATCCATGACTTTGCTGGAGTTTGTATGGTGCAATAGGTACCGTGCAGATGTGACTATAGGTAACCCTTTTAGAGGCTTATGACATTTTCCTATGTTATAAGCATGGTGATAACAGTAATGGTTAGGGACTGAATACTTGAGGAATTGCCACGTTCTTATCTTAGTCCTTAAGATGGCAATGTGATGTCATTTGGAGGAGTATATTTGAGGAAGCACTTAGGTCATTAAGGAAGAATCTGTATTCTTGGATTTATTGCCTCATTAGGAGATGAAAAGAACACAGTCTCTGTCATTTGGTAATACACTAAAAATATATCTATTTATTTAGCAGAAGTTGCATGGAAGGAGGAAAATTTTGTGTGTCTCACACCTAATCAAAGAACTAGAGGCAACTAATGAGTTCTGGGAGAAAGAGAATTAGTGTCTTCTTGAAAGAAACTCTACTTCCTTATTGCTTGTCCAAAGAATTGCCAGCCTTGAAACTAAATATGCACCACCAAAAAAATAGACAAAGTGATATATGTGCATACCTCATATGTATGTAATAACAATAATCAAAAAAGAGGTCATCAACTAAAGTGTTTGTATGGTAGGAGTTCAGTGGAAGGTAGCTGGGAAGGGTTCGAGGAAAGAGGAAGGAAAACGAAGGGGAGATGATATAATTCTATTTCAATTGAGAACATATTTTAAAAATAAAACTTGGCCCTGCTAGTATGTTGATCTTAAACTTCCAGGGTCTAGAGTTTAGAGAAATTAATACTTACTGACTAAAGTACCAAAGCAGAAGATAATCTCTTATAGTCAAAACTAAGATGGCAATCTTAGATAGCATGTGAAATTTCCCATGTTCTCTCCAATATATACAATAAAGATTTTCATGGTATTTTAATTATAGTCATTACTCACTGAAACAAGAGAGCTGATTGCAGTATCTTTATGTTACCAGTTATTGGGAGAAAAACAAGATTGGATGACATTGTACATGATTCATATGAAGCTACAGATCTGATGTATTTTATAGCTGGAATAAGATAACAGTTCTAAGTTAGCTGTTATGGTGTATTCCTGTAAGAGCTGGACTAAGATGAGGCAACCTGAACTATACAATAAGAGTAAGGGGGCTTGATGCTGCATATGAATCTTAAATCCTGTCTCATTATTCCTTTTTCAAAACTAATTACTCTGCTTGGGGCAGAATTTACTTTGCCTTTCCCTATGCTTTCACTCCCAATTACCTTGCCTTTTGCTATCTAGTCTTTGTTTTTCAGAAATTTTTCATTAAGTAAAAGAAAATATGTGGATGTGGAGCTGGGGGGATGCTTAAGCAAGTAAACTGTCTTCTGTGAAAACACGAAGAGGTGAGGGCAGACTCCAACACCCATGTAATAAGTGGAGCAGAGTAGCACAACACAGCTGTTATTGAAGCACTTAGGAGGCACATGTAAGGATCCCTTGGTCCTGCTGGCCAGTAGGTCATGCCAAATTAGTGAGAGACCTGGTATCATGTAACAAGTAAATAGTTACTCACTTTGACACCTGACATTGGCATCTGGCCTCCAAAATCACTTGCACATACATATGTGTGTGCACACACCCAAATAAGAACATGTACACATAAATATGTTGCACAGATATGTGTAAATATGGCATATATATATATATATATACACACACACGTGCATACATATACACATATACATGGTCACAAATACACTTATCTAATGCTGGTCGATATAACCTTAACACATGTACATATGGAACTTTCCTGTGATCCTGGATGTAAATAAACACATGTAAATTTCTTACTATCTTTGAGTACTCTAAGGCTCACTGTAGCATTGCTTCCCCCCTTAACTTGGACACATCACAACTTCCCATACTGTGATAATTTGAAAGCTTTCATTCTGTTCTTGAACCCTAGAGATTATATTTGATGAGAGCATAGGGGAATTGAAAATTTCAGAACAGCTAGCTAGAGGCTATTCTCAACACAAAAGAGAATGTAGGTATTGCATACTTTACAGTTTTCTTCCCAGCACTGACCTTGCTTCTAACAAAAAATGAAAAACAGTAACAAGACAATGATCATAATTTATAGTGGTTCACTGAAGGTCAGATAGAATATTTTTAGCCTTCATAATAAACAAATTGAATCACTGCCTGATTCCCATGGTCAAATGATGTACACAAATACAAAAAATAATTGGTCGTGACAGATTATGTGAACTCTGCCCAGTTAGCAACTACATAATTTGCACTGGCGTCATAAAAGCATGCTGCTACACACCCACACTAGCAAACTGCTGCACAGAGCCTGAGAAGGAGCAGGCTCAATTACAAGAAGGGACATTCTGAAAATCTAGCATACCTAGTGATAAAAGTTGGCTGACCTGGTCACCCACTACACTTTGGAAATGCAAATGTACTGGAGGGACTGGAGAAGTGGCTCGGTGTCTAAGAGTGCCTAATACTCTTGCAGAGGACACAAATTCAGTTCTGAAAACCCACATGAGTATTAACAAACCTGTACAAATTCCAACACAAAAGTTATGATGCTCTCTTCTGGCCTCTGAAGTCACCTGCACCAAAGTGGTACACACAACCTCATTTAGGCATACATACATACCTACATACACACATACATACACACATGCACAAGTTTTTAAAAATCTACTTGATTTTTTGCTTATAATTATGAAAATATTTTAAGCCTTCATAGAGATGATAAATTCAAACAGGGCGACCTCTTTCATAACTTTCTGCCCACAGCAGAAACCCTATATATAATTCTTCAGTAACACAAAAGATTTGAGAAGTCACTTTATCTAGTGTTGTTCTTTTTCCTTTTTTTCCATGAATCCATTTTTTTTCGTCTTGAGAGCAATCAGACTCTTTATTTCTTTTTTTTTTGACCCTTTTTATTATTGTTTTTATTTTTTTATTGAAAAAAAAAATCCCTGCTTCCTCCCAGCCTCCCATTTCCCTCCCCCTCCTCCCGCCCCTCTCCCCCTCCCTCCACTCCTCTCCCCCTCCCTCTCCAGTCTGAAGAGCAGTCAGGGTTCCCTGCCCTGTGGAAAGTCCAGGGTCTTCTCCCCTCCATCCAGGTCTAGGAAGGTGAACATCCAAACTGGCTAGGCCCCCACAAAGCCAGAACATGAAGTAGGAACAAAACCCCATGCCATTGTCCTTGGCTTCTCATCAGCCCTTATTGTCTGCCATGTTCGGAGAGTCAGGTTTTATCCCATGCTTTTTCAGTCACAGTCCAGCTGGCCTTGGTGAGCTCCCAATAGATCAGCCCCACTGTCTCGGTGGATGGGCGCACCTCTCGTGGTACTGACTTCCATGCTCATGTTCTCCTTCTTTTCTGCTCCACATTGGGACTTTGGGAGCTTAGTCCGATGCTCCAGTGTGGGTCTCTGTCTCTATCTCCATCCATCGCTAGATGAAGGTTCTATGGTAATATGCAAGATATTCATCAGTATGACTATAGAATAGGGTCATTTCAGGTTCCCTATCCTCAGCTGCCCAAGTAATTAACTGGGGACATTGCCCTGGGCACCTGGGCGCCACTCTAGGTTCATGTCTCTTACCAACCTTAGGTGCAAACTTGTGCAACCACTTTGGAAATCAGTGTGGCGGTTTCTCAGGAAATTTGGGATCAACCTACCCCTGGACCCAGCAATACCACTCTTGGGAATATACCGAAGAGATGCCCTATCATATGACAAAAGCATTTGTTCAACTATGTTCATAGCAGCATGATGTGGGAGTGTCATATATCAATCTGTTGATTTCATTGGTTAAGTAATAAAGGAACTGCTTGGCCATCATAGGTTAAAACATAGGTGGGAGGAGTAAACGGAGTAGCATGCTGGGAGGAAGAGGAAGTGAGGTAAGACGCCTCAGAGATTCGACAGCTCTGCTCTTGAGAGCAGAGAAGCCATGCTCCAGTCTCCCGGACAGACGTGAGCGATGAAGCTCCAATCCAAGATGGACGTAGGCTAGAATCTTCCCGGTAAGCGCACCTTGGGGTGCTTACACAGATGATTAGAAATGGGCTAGTCCAGGTGCGAGAGTTAGCCGAGAAGAGGCTAGATATAATGGGCAAGCAGTGTTTAAAAGAATACAGTTTGTGTGTTGTTATTTCGGGCATAAGCTAGCAAGGCGGCTGGGGTGTTGGGGACGCAGCCCCGGCCGCTCATATTACAACAGCAGCATTATTTGTAATAGCCAGAACCTGGAAACAACCTAGATGCCCTTCAATGGAAGAATGGATGAAGAAAGTGTGGAATATATACACATTAGAGTACTACTCTGCCATAAAAAACAATGACTTCTTGAATTTTGCATGTAAATGGATGGAAATAGAAAGCACTATCCTGAGTGAGGTAACCCAGACCCAAAAAGAGGATCATGGGATGTACTCACTCATAATTGGTTTCTAGCCATAAATATAGGTCACTGAGTCTATAATTTGTTATCCTAAAGAAGCTAAATAAGAAGGTGAACCCAAAGAAAAACATATAGTTATTATCCCTGCTATGGGAAATAGACAAGATTGCTGGGCAAAAAATTGGGACCTTGGGGGTGGGGTGGGATAGGGGTAAGGGGAGAGGGGGAGAGAAAAGGGAGAATTGGAGGATGGGGGGAACTTGGGGAAACGGGATGATTGGGGATAAAACAAGGTTGGATAGAGGAGCAGGGAATCACATAACTTAATTAAGGGAACCATGAATCCATTTTTATTCCATTAAATCTTGCCTACATAAAGCAGTTTGATGAATTCATACATCCATTCTTCTTTTCAAAGTCTTTTGCGATTTCTCCTTCCTCCCTACTCCACATAGAAATATATGTTCTCTTTACATTATGATTGTTTATGTTACATATGTTTTTGATGAAGGGGCATAATACAGTCTCTTCCATATTTCTTTAAGTATTTATGTACTGTCCTTTACCACAAACTGCAGGTTAAAACACTGTATTTGTATGTGATTCTTAAGAGTGTAGCTCAAATCCTGCTACTAAGGTAGTATTTAATGACTATTTGTTGAAAAACATGATAGATTCTCCATAAGGCGATCCTGAAATTAATATTTTCCTACCATGATTTATTAAGGAAATGCACATAGGAGAGAGCCATAAGAAAATGTGGGAAGCACAAGAAGAGGTAGAAAGACCAAGGCAAATACGTTATTTCAGCAGAGGTTTAGCCTAGTCATTCATTCTCCAGGAAAAGGCACTGCTCCCTGATCACTTTCAACTATTTGTTATGGACTACCTTGAGAAAGGATGAGCATAAACATGGTCAGATATTATGAGCAAGACGGTGTGGTCTTCTGAAGGAGCCCCAAAGAGCACACAGCCTTGGGAGAGGGGAGCTATTTTCATTCACAGGAACTCTGGGTGGGTATGAATATGTTGTGCAGAGAGAGAGAGAGAGAGAGAGAGAGAGAGAGAGAGAGAGAGAGAGAGAAGATTTCCTATAAGGACAATGGGTAAATTTTAGGAATTTCAGGGTTCTTCTTAGACACATGTAACATATCCCTATGAAAATCCAGCTAAAAAGCATCTTCAAAATTCTGAAAATAGAATTTGTACATCAACTTCCTATTCCTTTTGCAGAAGTAAATTCAGGAACAGAAAATAAACAGGAAAGGGCAAGATAGATAATTCAGTCTGCAGTACAGATCTAGGCTTCAAAGAATTATGAGTAATGATTCATATGAAGTAGCGATGAATGTAGGGTACAAGAAAGAATTCATACCTAGGATGGAGATACCCCATTAAATTCGAGTTAATGTGCAATTCAGATATCTTCTTTGTTTTATAACTGATAAATGACAATATTAAGATCTGTATGATCTGCTTTATATTATTCCGGTAGTAACAGTGCTATGAACACAGTTCTGAATAAGTATGTTTATGTTTATAAACTTTGCAAGATGTTTATTTTAGGGTCAGTTATGCTATTCCCACTATCATTTCATTTTACTTAACTATGATGTTCAAAACCAAACCGAGTCTTGGCAGAACACTCTCCCAATCCTCTTTAGCAAGAAGAAACTGACTCTGATAGTTAAGGATTTCTTTGGAAGTCTACATGAAATAGAGAAGCTAAGCCAGTTTCTCAAGTTCAGCTTTAAGGAAACCACTAATCACTTCCCATAAAAATCCTCCTTCTCCTAGTTACTTACTTCATTATTATCTCAGTTTATTTTCTTCAGGGTGCTAATCACTATGTAAAATGTTCTAAATTTATTACTAATTTGTTTTTACTGTCTGCTTCTCTTCCTAAGTAAAATCTAATGTCTTTAGAAATAGTTTCTTTCTTGTTGCTCAATGAAGAATTCTTAGCATAAGCCCTTTCTGGAACACTGTTGGTAAAAACCGGGGGGAAACTAGATAATACCCAGTCTACATTATCAAAATATTGTATTAGTTTTAACATATTAACTATATTATGTGTATTTACCTTTAGAAGAAATAAAATATCACATTGGCTAGAGCTGATCTGTCATCTATGTGAACCAAAGACACATACACCACTAGTATTAGTATTCAATTACCCATAAATTATAGGGAGCTTTGACATATTGTTTTCAGATTCCTATCTCAAAATTCTAAAGGTCCATGTACTTTGACATTCTTATATTATTAAAAGTTTTACTCAAAAACAGTTCATAGAGCTGTCACATAGCTCTTGAACTAGCATGATACCCAAAGAAAGAAAGTCATCTTGTCAATGTATGGTGTTTCTATGTTTGTTTTCTCTTTGCCTTTCTTCCTTTATTTGCCGAATGGCCTCTTGACAATTTTTCTGCTGGTGTCTTTAGATACTTGAATAGAAATTCATGCCTTTCTAAAGTGTGATATCTTTTGAAATCTTTTGGATTCTTTATTGATGGATTATGGTTGTAGTTAGATAATAATGGTAATCTAAATTCATCTCTATGGTTTGAAATAATATATGCCAGATTAGATATTGGTTTACTAAAAAAATGGTTATTAGTAATGGAATATCCATTATAAGAACAAAGGAAAAAGAAGGTTGATATTTCATATAATCACATAGATCACATAAATGCATCTCTGATATCTGAGATAACCTGTTCATGATTGATTTGGTCATCCCCAGCTGTGAATATGTGATTGCTGGCTGTCATCACCAAATATCTGCCTCCTTCCTTTCCCTGCCAATCCATCTGTTAGAAGCGAGTCACCAAGGAATGCAGAACAATCTTTGAAAGCAGAATGATTTTTCTTTAGGTTTAGTGGTAAATGTATGCATTTATAGTCACTCAGTATCAAGACTTACATATGTTCATTATGAAGCTTAATTCCATTTTTTAATGCTTGTAGAAAAGTATGGAACAATCAAACAAGCATATCAATTTAATTCTGTATTTGTCTATGTAGTAGACTAAATGCTTGACTGTATATTTAATGATTTAAGGATTATATATTGAGTTATCTATATTTTTAGATTCATATCTAGATTTTTACTGTGTGCACTGAATAGCTAGACCCAAGTTCAATTAAAAAAATTGAAGTTCTGCTCATTGTAAGGTGATAGCTGAGCTATATAATAAAAAACAGAATTTCATGTAGGATTCTCCTCTGTATGCTGCTAATATGTTTTACTGCTTTTGGTTAATAAAGAAGGTTCTTTTGGTCAATAGGTGAACAGAAAATAGTCAAGCTGGAAGAGATATATATAGAGAGAGTAGGCAGAGTGAAAGAGAAGCCATGTAGCTCCCAAAGGGGACATGTGCTAGAAGAAACCTTACCACATGACAATGCACATATTAATAGAAATGTGTTAATTTAGAATAGAAGAACTAACCAATAAGAAGCATGAGCGAATAGGCCAAGCAGTAATAATACAGTTTCTGGGTGATTAATTCAGGTCTTTGCAGCCGGGAAATGAATAAACAGCCTCCACCTACAAGAATTCATACCATCTAAGTTAGCAAGTTTTTCTCATTTACCAGATTACTCAATGGCGATTTAATAGATAAGAGAGGAAAAGATACACTAAAATCAAAGAGAGCTCTAGGTGTTCTAAGTGATTAAGCTGAGAAATATTCAAAGAAATGCTTTAGAGTTTGCCAATAAAAACATATCTGAAAAATAAATGTTTTATATTGGAAAGCCATGAAATCTAGGATCTGTTCTGAGATTCTTACCACATTTCCAAATTAAACAAAACCTTTCACGCTCATGGTACCAGTTCATTCTTGCCAGTTACCCTGAGTAATTTAATTTGCTTGTAAAAATAAGCAAATAAGGAGCTTATGGTGCTTAATCTCTCCTCATCGCACAGGTCAAGTGCAAAATTTCAAATCTGTTTTGATTTTTTGTTTCCAAAACACTTTTCTTACTGCAATGCTCTGAAAATAGACTCTGATTTATGTTGACATCGACTTTTTCCAATTATGATTGCTAAAAGCAATCTACGAAAAAGAAAGTTTCTGAAACAATATAGCTCTGGGCTGCCCTAGGCATTTTTTAAAGTCACAGTTTCTGGGTATTTCAGGATTTTTTAAATATTTCATTTTCATCTTTACTTGAGCTTCTTGACTGTGTTAGTCACTAAGTGGTTAACGTCTGCACCCCCACCCAAATATAAAAATACTGAGGCATATATGACGTGACATGTATGAGTGTTTATGAAGATGTTTGCAAATTCTTTTTTAATTTTTATTATTTTATAAATAATACCATTCAAAATTTCTACTTCCTCCCCTCCTCCCATTTCCCTCCTGCTCCCCCCTTTCCCTTCTCATTCCTCCTCTAGTCCTAAGAGAGGGCAGGGTACCCTGCCCTGTGGGGAGTCCAAGGCCCTCCTCCCTACATCCAGGCCTAGGAAGGTGTGCATCCAACAGACTAGGATCCCAAAAAGCCAGTACAAGCAGTAGAGACAAATCCCAGTGACATTATCTTTGGCTTCTCAGTCTGCCCCAATTGTCAGCCATGTTCAGAGAGTCCAGTTTGATCACGTGTTCTTCAGTCCCAGTCCAGCAGGTTTGGTGAGCTCCCATTAGATCAGGCACACTGTTTCAGTGGGTAGACCAAATCGTTGGGGTCCTGACTTCCTTGCTCTGCTCTTCAACTGGACCTCAGGAGCTCAGTCCATTGCTCCGATGTGGGTCTTTATCTCTATCTCCATCCGTTTAAAGATACATTTCAATGTTACAAAAGAATTTCATAAAGCAATTTCTTTACAAAATTTCCAAAAAAGAAGCAATTGATCAGCCTCATGGACAGTCTTAAATTTTGGTAGTTGAGGTGAATGGTTTAGTTAAACTCAAATAAATTTGACTTAAGCCCCTCTCTGAAGTTAAGTAATAAAGTTTTGCAGAAGGCACCTTCAGACATGGTGATGTGTGTATTAGCCTGGTTGTAGTTCAGGGGAATTTACAAATCCAATCATAAAAGCTGATCCCCAGCAGTCACTGACAAAGGCCATTGCTAATGGCAACCATTCAGGATGTACAGACATGTCACATTCTCTTCATTTTGTCCAGATGGCCTAAAAACAATCTGGGAATGGGAGGTGAATGAACTATCTTACATCTGTGATACTATTGAACTATAGAATATTCGTGTAAAGATTGTAAAAACTAAACTTATTTCTACTTTTATATCTTTGTTTACATTATTTTGTAATTAGAAATGTATATTACTGTTAATTCAGTTTTATTCATCAAATCATACTTCACCCCCTTCTTTGTTGTGGGCACTAAGGTCATTTTGTCAACAGAACACCATGGAAACAAGGAATGTTAAATATGTAGGAGCTTCTCTTAAATGGAGGAGATAAAACAGTTATTCTCTTCCCAGAATGCTGGGAGTGGCTATTGTCAAGGGCCTGGTGATCTTTTTGCTATCTGTTACAGCCAACCTCACTCTCCTTTGCTATAGAGGGAGACATCACCTAAATTCCCTAGCTCCCAGTTACTAGAACTCATTCCGATGGGATAGTCTCATGCACTTTATAGCCTGCTGACCTCTGTGTTAGCTCAGTTAGAGACTGTACCAGATCCTAGACCCTTTAGCTATAGACCCAACTTCATGGTAACATGTACTTTGTAAAGAATTTTCTAAGTAGTCACACCTTAGTTATTGTTGCTCATCTGGATACCTGGAAACCTTTTCCCGTATTGTACTTTGTTTTAAATATGCTGACAAAGAACAACTTGGCAACCTGAAGTCTGTTTCTGGAAATTTGATCCAGGTTTATGAAGTCAAACTGACCCTGGTTCTTAGTCTCATCTATTCATAGGTTCACTTCCATGCCTGAAAACTTCCAGAATCCCATTCAGTTCCTCATATGAAATATAGATAAAAATATGTAAGAAGATATAAATGGATAAAGGTCAGATGTAACATGAACGGGCCTGGCTTGTTGTTGGGGTTTTTGTCCCGCCCGGTACCCCAGCTGTTTAGTCCCAGAGAAAAATCACAGAGATCTCTATAAGTTATAAAGCTGATTGGCCCATTAGCTCTAGCCTCTCACTGGCTAACTCTCACATCTTGATTAACACATTTTTCTGATCTATGTTATCCATGTGGCTCAGTACCTTTTTTCAGTGGGGCAGATCACATCCTGCTGCTTTGGTGATCTGGGCAGGAGTGGGAGGAATCAACTTCCTCCTTCCCAGAATTCTCCTGTTCTCATTACATCATTTTTACTTTCTGTCTGGTTTTTCCTCCTGTATTTCCTACCTGGCCAATCAGCGTTTATTTATAACATGACTGACAGAATACAGACAATTCTCCCGCACCAGTCAGAATCCAATAGATACCGGTCATGGCCACTTGAACGTTTAACGTGAATGAGGGTCATCGTAATCTAACACATTTCCTTCTTATACTCCCCTGAGGGCTTGTCGGTTCTCAGAGAAACAGCTTTGACCTCTCTGATACTATTTTTCAAGCACTTAGCTGTTTTATGAGATACTATTTGTTCTGTGCTTTGCAAACACTTTGGACCTTTGTTTATATATTTCATAGACAAAATAAAAATAAGAGAATTTTCTCTCAATATTCATCGTTTTGGGGAGAGACTTCCAGAGTTTCCAGTGTATACTGCTCTATTATATGCTCACAGAAAGTGAAAAAACTTGCACTGTAGAGTCTACTTGTTGGCTTCAGCTCATGACGGCATTCATTTTCACAGTTCTGTATATTGCTGCTGTGACTCAGCCAGCTTTGAAGGAAGACCAATCATTATTTTGTCAGTCTTTGGAATCTTCTACTGCTCTCTCTTACCTAATTATGCCTAGTGCATATTGAGTTCCTGTTATCTGCCTGGGATTTTTAATTTATTTTATGCTCTTTGGACTGTTGGTTCATTTTTATTTGTTGTTCATTTTGCTTGGGAAAACAAATTGTGGGTGTTTACCACTTCATTATCACATTTGGTTCCTCTTCTATTATTTTTGTGACTCCATGCATTTTGAAAATTTTATCTACACCATGTTTCCCACATCACAGATATTTTATCATGACTGGCTGTTCTGTGGATATTCAAATATAAATTTTAAATGTTATTGTGCCAACTTTTGATTTCTTTCTTGGACTTACCTAATTGTTTTATTGTCACATCAGAGCATTTTAATTTTTGGCTCATGGAAAGCACATGGACTGAGACTTTCTTGGAGCTATTTCTTTCTTTCTTGTGATTATTTGCCATGTTTATATACAACATGTTTTTAATCTGTTTTAAGTTCTTTACTGTTTTAAAAATAGTGCAGCACAATTTCCATAGTTTGCTATCATAGTTTCCCGTAAGTTTTATAAGTTGTGCAGTCCTTAAATCTACTCTCTCTGCCTGAATCTTATATATGAAGCCTTGGGTTAAACTGGTATATAAAGAAAGAGCTATGGGTCTGAAATTCACTACTATCCTAGGATGAAAAAATCTTTCTCTGTTCAATTTCTCCTTTCTGTTCAATAAACTGGTTTTTAATTTAGTTCTTATCATCACAGTTTCTCTGTTTCCTAATATTCTCGTTATACTTGGGGCTTTTCCGCCATTGCTGCTGTCAAGGTTGCAGGAGGAGGCATTACCATGCTAAAGAAGAATCCTAAGGCCCATCAAGTCAGAAAAACACCCTTTTCAGTAGGAAAGTCTCTTGCAGGTAATCTCCCAATTCCCCGCCCCCCCCCCGAGAGAGTTTTGTGGATGCTTCTGAATCTTGGATAGTCAGAATTCAGCAAATTGTATTGATATGTGAAGTAAGTGTTATATATTTCATGTGTACTTTGCTTTTTGAAAGCAATGGTTTTTTGAAAAATCAATACATGTCCAATAAAAGATCATACAATAGAACTCTTTTACATTCTATACAAAAATTATTCCACACTCTTTACTTTTAATCTTTATAGATGTGAAGATAAATTAATATATTAATAAAAATCACTAGTCTAGATAGTTTGGGGTCATGGACTTTAGGCTCCCTATCCTTTGCTCTACAGATAGTAATCACTTATGAGTGAGTACATACTATGCTCATCTTGCTGGGTCTAGGTTACCTCACTCAGGATGGTTTTTTTTTCCTAATTCTATCCATTTGCATGCAAATTTCAAGATGTCTTTTTTTTTTTGCCGCTGAGTAGTACTCCATTATATAATTGTAGCACATTTTCTTTATCCATTCTTCAGTTGAGAAGCATCTAGCTTGTTTGCGTAGAGCCCAGCCATGACAATCTCAACAGAGGCCTGAATCTCAGAAGTTTACCCAAGTCAATACCTGGTTCTGAGAAAAAAAAAAAAAACACAAACTGAGATTACCCAGGCAACACCTAGTAACAGACCATCCAAAGGAAATTTCTAATGTTCCAAGCATTGTATATAGGATCCCCTGTCACCATACAACCATTGCTTTTCACCAGGATACCCCTAGAGAAATGTCAAACAAACAGGGGTCATAAACCTTAGAAATTCCTCACACCTTCCTTTACTACTATAAAAACCCAACCATAACTGAGCTCGGGGCTCTCTGATCACTCCAATATGTAGGACACACAGAGAGACTGAGTTTGCAAACTTGGGAAAGAACAAAGGCTCTTTGCTCTTACATACAGGACTCAGTCTCCTAGTTGGTTTGAGGGGATTATGTGACCTGAGTATAACAGTTTGCAGGTTTTGGCTATTACAGATAATGCTGCTATGATCATAGTTCAGCAAATGTCACTGTAGTATGATTGAACATACTTTGGGTATATGGCCAAGAGTGGTATTGCTGAGTCTTGTGATACATTGATTCTTAACTTTCTGAGAAACTGCTGTACTGATTTCCAGAGTGGTTTACAAGTTTGCATTCCCACCAGCAATGGAGGAGTGGTTTTCTAGATCTTAGCCATTCTGAAAGATGTAAGATGGTATCTCAGAGTCATTTTGATTGGCATTTCCCTGATGGCTGAGGATATTGAACACTTCTTTAAGTGTCTTTCGGCACTTTGAGATTCTTCTGTTGAGAATTCTTTGTTTAGATCTGTTCCCATAGCACTCCTTTGGGAGGTTGGCAAACTTTTAAGACCTTAGAGCTCACTAATTACAGGGGCTTCTTGGGTGGAGGCAGGTGTTTGAAGAATACCCATTTCTGGTTCTGTCTTGAGAAATTGTTCTCTTGAGTTCTTGTTCTTCTGGTCCTTGTGAACAATCTACCACTGCATGGTCCTGATACTATGGACAGAGCCACTGCAGCCACCATTGTTTCTTGCATCATGTACTGAAATCCCCTGAAACCATAAGTGAAATTAAGCCCTCTCAGTGGCTGTTAGAAATATTTTGTTGCAACAATTTAACAGTCTGTGTCAATTTATATTTAAAATATCTACTACTCAAACACTTTGCTATTCATCAGTTTTCCATCATTGCATTTTTTTCTTATTACAAATAGCAACGATGCCAAAATTTGAGTTGTTGATGATAAATTTATGTAAGGTGAATATGTGGCTTGTATCTAGAATGTTCCCATAAAACCCCAAGTTATAAAGGCTTGATCTTCAGATTGACAATATTGAGAAATAGTGTAAGATTTAAGAGATGAGTTGGCTTTAGTCTTTGAAGATCATGTTATGAGCTGAGAAGCTATATATCCTCACCACAGGCACAAACCAAAGGGACCAACAGGTCTTAGCTGAAACCTTTGAAACTGAATCAAATGATCTTTCTGTAAAATGATTTTCAGACATTTGTTACAATGAAGAAAGACAACTAACACAGTTTATCTTTAGAAACCACTATATACACTATAGCACAGGATTATAGGGTGAGCTGGGAATGTGAAAGGGACTTATAGGGAGTGATCAAAATAGGTCATCCAAGCAAATATTGTAATTAAATTACAGTAAAGAATTCTGTCTTCACAGTTAATAAGATAGAGAAGTGTAATATCCAACACTCACTTCTCATTACTGAAAAAAGTAATTTGGACTCCATTCTGTATGAACAATTGATTTTGGAGACAACCCTCTGGGCTCAAAAGATGAAGCAACCATTGGCCTCTACTGAACATATGAGTCTGAATATATTTGCATTTTTCTATTCTTCATGTAGTATATCCAGTTTTTTTTTTTTTTTTTTTTTTTTTTCGAGACAGGGTTTCTCTGTAGCTTTTGGAGCCTGTCCTGGAACTCCCTTTGTAGACCAGGCTGGCCTCGAACTCACAGAGATCCGCCTGCCTCTGCCTCCCGAGTGCTGGGATTAAAGGCGTGCGCCACCACCGCCTGGCTCAGTTTTTAAAATCAAGCACTTGGGACTTTTATTTGCCTTCTAGATAATCATCCTTTATGCAAGGAAAATGGAAAACAAATCAACCAATGCTTTTAATTTAATAAGATAGTAATCTATAGCTGCTAAACAACTTCATTAGCTTCAGGGTACTTGTTTAATCCTTTGTAATTTGTAAAACTGAAATAGCTTCAGAGATTATATGTGATGGGGATTAGACACTGATATGAAATGATGTCAGCACTTTCATCCTCTGCTTACTGAAATATTTTTTCTTCATATCTATTGCTAGTTGCCTCTTTATCTTATTAAGAACTAAAAATAATTCTCAATCTGAGCATAATGTTATAAGCCTGTGATCCAGGGGTGGTGTGGGAGGTCCTTTTGTCTATGTGTTGCTTTTATTGGTTAATGAGTAAAGAACTGCTTTCAGCCTATGGCAAGGAAGGTGGAGAAAGCCAGTCTGTATGATGGGAGAAAGGAGGGTGGAGTTAGATAGAAGCCATGAAACTGCTGGAGACAGATGCTGGGAACTTTACCTGGTAAGCCACAACCACATGGTGATATAAAGATTAATAGAAATGGGTTAAATTAATATAAGAGTTAGCCAATAAGAAGCTAGAGCTAATAGGCCAACCAGTGATTAAGTTTCTATGTGATTACTTGGGGGCTAAGTACCCAGGAACCAAAAAGTGGCCCCTTCTCCAACACAGGGAGGCTAAGGCAGAGGGATCACAAGTTCTATTCCTGTCTCACCTGTAAGTGAATGTCTTTCTGAATTGTTACCATACACGACATCAACAGAAATTTCTAAATGTGAGGCACAACTTGTAGCCTGATGCTTGGATTTCTCATTTTACAACTACTTTATCATCTTTGATCATAGGCGTCATGGGAACGTCCATTTTCTTTTCCAGGGTGCAGATACTTTTCTTTCAGTGTATCTATTTCTACTACTTTAACACAGCAAAATATCTCAAATTGTGACTACCATCACTCCTACCCTTGCTTCTTCAGAGAGGGAATGACAGGTTGTCTAACATACAACTGACTGTAAGTCTCCAAACTGTCAGCATGATTTGAAGGCTGATGAGTTTTACAGAAATGATATTAACTGTACACACAAGCAGAGCATGACAAGGGGTTTGTGTTCACATTTGCCTCTGCATAACTTGCATCTTCTGGGAGAACAATTTCCTGTGCAGTTGTGGTTGGAAAGTAAATCAGGGTAGAACCACAGAAAATATGTGCCACAACTAAAAATGGCAGTTGGGAGTTTGAATACATGATCTCAACAAAACAAGACTTAGATAAAACTTGCCAGAGGCCAATCCAAATCAAATATCTCCTTTACCTGTTTATCCAAGAGCATCTTTATTGAAAAATAAAGACTTCTTAGAGAATTACTTTGGTTTCATATGCTTGGTGTGCATATCTGTGGGCAAGAGATGCTTGTGAATTGATAGATAACTTGTTTTTCAAGTGTACCTTATGCAAACCAAGCCAAGCAAAACATCTAGTAAATCTTTTTTTTAATCTATGAAGACTGTACACAAATGAGAGCAGCATATTACACTTTGACTTAACACTCAACTTCTTTTTCTTTTATTTTTTTGTCTTTGAGGATTCCAGTTTGTCTATGCATAACCCTACATTTGCATTAAGTTTTAGATTTAACATTTGAGGGACTCATCTTCAGAATTGATTGCATGAGGTAACACTGATAAGCCAGAAAGCCTGTGGCTTCAAATCTAGGTAGAGGATTCTTCCCATCCTTATCGTGTTCAACTCAACACTTGAACCTATTTTTCTGAGGACTTCAAATGAGTAAATAAAGAGGATGGTACCTGAGAAACATCACCTAAGGTTGTCGTGGGCCTCCACATGAACCACAGGCTTTGCATCCACACAAACATAAACATACATGCACATGTACATGCACACATCCTAAGTAAATATAAGTAACAGTGAACGGAAGGGCAACACTGATACAGCAGCTGAGAAACTGAAAAAAGTTGCGAATACATAGCCAGTTTGCTTCCATCTAGGGTACCAGGACAGCAGCCAGAACCCCAGATAGTACAGGCATAGGTGCTAGGGGAAAGAATGTTGAAAGGATCCTCAGGGAAATGGATGAATGATGAAATAGGGAACAAGCTAATTTGGGAATGCTACCTTCACCTCATTGATTTTTGTTGTTGTCGTCCCCTGTGCCTAGAATGTTCCTATAATATCTAAAGCAGGTCTTCTGAAGGCCATCGATGAGTTCAAAAGTACCAGCTAAGGCCTTGTTATAATTAAGTACACAAACTTCATTAATTTGTTTAAGTTCTCTCTTGCCTGGTTCTGGCTCCTGCTTTTGTACCATGGGCCATGTTTATATAAACCTGAAAAACTATGATAAAATACAGAAGAAATATAGAATGGTTATGCTTTGTAATTTAGACTTCCAAGGACTTCAGTGATTTTAATGAAGAAAAGTAAAAAAATTTTATACACTCAATAATTCTTAAAGTCCTGAACTTCAAACACATTCATTGTAAAGTTTATAGCAAGCCTTTCACTTGATCTTTGAACATTTGGTCATACTAAATCTTTACGGAATTTCTCAATATATTGTAGAAGATAGCTCTGAAAATTTGGAAAAAATTTTCCAGTACATGATAGAAGTATTTGCCAAAAGGACAAACATTAGAAACGGAAAAGTTCAGGGAAGTATGATAAATGCATTGTTTTATAACAATGAGATATAGCCATAACATAATTAAAATTTTGTTTAGTTTTCCTTTATAAAGACTTGCCTCTGTAGATACAGATAGATGTGTGTTAACAGTAATTGCAATCTTTAGTAGGGTTAGCATTCAGGCATACTTGTCCTGCTCCTTGGGGACCTGGCAGAGTGCATCACCCCTGCACGCATGGCAAGCAATAACCTGTCCCTTTAAAAGGTGGAACTCCTGTCTCGAAAAATTAAAAAAAAAAAATAAAAGGTGGAACTCCACCTACTTCTCTCTCTTTTTTCTCTTCCCCGAACTACTGTGTCTCCTTCTCCTTCCCTTTTTCCCTCTCCCCTGCTTTTCTCTCTCCCCACCCCGACTCTCTCTTCTCCTTTGCCACGCCGATACCCAGAGGCCAGTATCCTCCTTCCCCTTTTCCATTCCCTTTCCCACTTTCCCATAAGAAAAAAACCCTCCACCATGAGCTCTGTGGCATGGCATCTTTCTCACTCACACCTCTCTTTAAATACACCATTGTTTCCTAGACCAGAACACCAGGGATATGCCTGTGTGACTTCCTATCTCTCAGACTCAGTGCCCTGGCTCCGTTTTTTTTTTTTTTTTTTTTTTTTCTGACAAGCCATTTAACTTCTTGAGCCATTGAACCTCACTTGATAAAAAGCTACTGGATCTCATTTCTACCTCACTTGTGGGAACTGCGAGGTGACTGCTTACTGGTACTCCATGTCCTGGTATTTCACGGGACCTTTGCAGCTTTTGCCAGAGGTCCGATAGTTGGAAGTGTGTGCCCTATCTTTCCAAGCTTTCTCTGTTGTTTCTCCTTGTTTCTAATTGCATTTTTATTTTTACATACATCTTTCCCCTAAATGGCAGGGCCTTTTTAAAGTAATTCTTGTAACTGCAACAGCTGCTAAGCTTGAGGGCCTCCCTCACTGGATTCTCTAATCCCACCTCAAACCCTTCACCCCTCTACCTCAATCTATTCTTTCCTAATACACAGCAACTCCAACAGGACCCTGGTCCCTTAAGTTTCAGAGGCCACTGAGATAAACCGCCTTGTGTCCTATTTTAGAACAACGAGACTTCGTGAAGGTTTGGGAGCCCCACACGTGTTTCTTCATGACCCCCTCTCCCTCTCCCAGGCTGCTCCATGTACTTCTGTTTACACCAATCACACCCTGCTTCATCAATTCCCTTGCTGTGTATCCCTGATAACATATTCAAAACCTCTAAGTAAACAAATTAGCTGTTCTTACAGGACGACCAGCTGTTGGCTGCAGAGCTGGAGACACAAGACTGCCAAACATGCCCGGGTGATAAGAGACAACAACACCCTAGAGACATGCACACTCCCAGACCCAAAAGGCTGGCTCACAGAGCTGATTTCAATAGAGTTCTTTACAACTGACTGCCCTCAGCAATCAACCACCTATGTCTCTCGCAACGCTTTTTAAATTTGAATTTTCTGTGTACTAAGATGTACAATGTGGGTCTCAATGCTTGGTGAGCACAATCTGATGGCCATATTGAGTTTGAGTTCTTCAGAACTTCAGTTACACCAGTCATGTCCACGTGGGTTATCGATGACTCCTTTTCACTAGATCAAGCTTATAGTCACCTTGAGAACTGTGGTCATCAGAATGCAAGTAAACTTTAATCATCAGAGTGCTATATTTAAATTATTAGCTGACCATAAAAATGTGACTTAGTATGGCTTCTAAGTGACTGAAAACCATACCCCAAAACCAAAGCTTCCTTCCTTCATTCTATGAAGACCCGGGAGCTTGCAGTTTCTATTTTTATTGATTTTATTGAGCTCTACATTTTCTCTTCTCCCCTCCATGCCTCTCCCCTCCCCTTCAACCTTCCCCATAATCCCCCTGTTCCCAAATTACCCAGGAAATCTTGTCTTTTCTACTTCCCATGTAGATTAGATCCATGTATGTCTCTCAGAGTCCTCTTTTTGTCTAGATTCTCTGAGATTATGATTTGTAGGCTGGTTTTCTTTGCTTTATGTCTAAAATCCACTTATGTATGAGTATATATGATAATTGTCCTTTGGAGTCTGGGTTCCCTTCCTCAAAATGATGTTTTCTAGCTCCATCCATCTGCCTGCAAATTTCAAGATATCATTATTTTTCTCTTCTGTGTAGTACTCCATTTTGTAAATGTACCACATTTTTCTTATCCATTCTTTGGTAGAGGTTCATTTAGGTTGTTTCCAGATTCTGGATATGAAAAATAGTGCTGCTATGAACATAGTGGAGTGCATGTCTTTGTGGCACAATTGAGCATCCTTTGGATATACACCCAAAAGTGGTATTACTGGGTCTTGAGGAAGATTGTTTCCTAATTTTCTGATAAATCACCATACTGATATCCAAAGGGGCTGTACCAGCTTGCATTCCCACCAGCAATGCAGGAGGATTCTCTTTACCACACAACCTCTCCAGCATAAGTTGTCATCAGTGTTTTTGATCTTGGCCATTCTTACAGGTGTAAGAGTTGTTTTGATTTGTATTTCTTTAATGGCTAAGGATGTTAAACATTTCCTAGAGTATCTTTCATCCATTTTAGTTTCCTCTGTTGAGAGTTGTCTGTTTAGGTCTGTACTCCATTTATTTTTATTGAATTATTTGTTCTTTTGATAATCATTTTTTTTTGAGTTCTTTGTATATTTTGGAGATCAGACCTCTGTCTGATGTGGGGTTGGTGAAGATCTTTTCCCATTTTGTAGGCTGCCCTTTTGTCTTGTTGACCAAGTCCTTTGCTTTACAGAAGCTTTTCAGTTTCAGGAGGTCCCATTTATTAATTGTTTTTCTCAGTGTCTGTGCTACTGGCATTGTATTTAGGAAGCAGTCTCCTGTGCCAATGTGTTCAAGTGTATTTCCCACTTTCTCTTTTATGAGGTCCAGTGTGGCTAGCTTTATGTTGAGGTCTTTGGTGTATTTGGACTTGAGTTTTGTGTGTGGTGATAAATATGAACCTATTTTCATTTTTCTACATGTTGATATCCATTTATGCCAGCACCATTAGTTAAATATGCCTTCTTTTTTTCATTTGATATTTTTTGCTTCTTTGTCAAAAATCAGGTGTTCGAAAGTGTGTGGATTAATATCCGGGTCTTCAATTCAGTTCCTTTGGTTTTCCTGTCTGTTTTTATGCCCATACCAGGCTGTTTTCAGTACTGTGACTCTGTAGTAGAGTTTGAAGTCAGGGATTGTGATGCCTGCAGAAGTTCTTTTATTGTACAGGATTGTTTTGGCTATCCTGCGTTTTTTGCTTTCACATATGAAGTTGAGTAACCTTTAGAGGTCTGTGAAGAATTTTGCTGGGATTTTGATGGACATTGCATTGAATCTGCAGATTGCTTTTGGTAAGCTTGCCATTTTTACTATGTTAATTCTACCTACCCAAGAGCATGGGAGATATTTCTATTTTCTGGTGTATTCTTCAATTTCTTTCTTCAAAGATTTAAAGTTCTTGTCGTACATTTTTTTCTCTTGTTTGGTTAGAGTTACTCTGAGACATTTTATGATATTTGTGGTGATTGTGAAGGGTGATGTTTCTCTGATTTTTTTCTCAGCCCATTTATCATCTGTGTACAGGAGGGCTACTGATTTTTTGAGTTAATCTTGTATCCTACTATATTGCTGGAAGTGTTTATGAGTTGTACAATATCCTTGGAAAATTTTTGAGATCACTTACATAAGCTATCATATCATCAGCAAATAGTGAGAACTTGACTTCTTCTCTCCTGATTTGTATCTCCTTGATTTCCTTTTGTTGTCTTATTTCTCTAGCTAGGACCTCAAGAACTATATTAAATAAATATGGAGAGAGTAGATGACCTTGTCTTGTTCCTGATTTCAGTTAGATCACTGTGAGTTTCTCTCCATTTAGTTTGATGTTGGCTGTTAGCATTCTATATATTGCTCTTATTATGTTTAGGTATGTTCCTTGTATTCCTGCTCTCTCCAAAACCTTTATCATGAAGGGATGGTGTATTTTGTCAAAAGCTTTTTCAGTATCTAATGAGATGATCATGTGATTTTTATTTTTCAGTTTATTTATATGGTGGATTACGTTGACAAATTTTTGTATGTTGAACCATCCCTGTATCTCTGGGCTAAAGCCGACTTGATCATGGTCGATGATGGTTCTGATTTGTTCTTGGATTCCATTTACCAGTATTTTATTTAGCATTTTTGCATCAATATTCATGAGTGAGATTGGTCTGTAATTCTCTTACCTAGTAATGCTTTTCTATGGTTTGGGTATCAGGGTAATTGTAGCTTCATAAAAAGAATTTGGCAATGTTCTCTCTGTTTTTATTGTGTGGAGTATTGGTATTGTTCTTCATTGAAAATCTTGTAGAATTCTGAACTAAAACCATCTGAGCTCTTTTTGGTTGGGATGACTGCTTCTATTTCCTTGGAAATTATAGGTCTGTTGAATTTGTTTATCTGGTCTTGATTTAATTTTGGTAGTGATATTTATTCATTTTCTTTAAGTTTTCCAATTTTATGGAGTACAGTTGTTTTTTTTTAATATTACCTGATGATTCTCTGGATTTCCTTTGTGTCTGTTGTTATGTCCCCTTTCTCATAGCTGATTTTGTTAATTCGAATATTCTTTCTGTCTTTTGGTTAGTTTGGATATAGATTTGTCTATTTTGTTGATTTTCTCGAAGAACCTACTCTTTGTCTCATTGATTCTTTGTATTGTTTTCTGTGATTCTATCTTGTTGATTTCAGCTCTCAGTTTTTTTTTTTAATTTTCTGCTGCCTAGTTCTCTTGGGTTAGTTTGCTTCTTTTTGTTCTACAGTTTTCAAATGTTCTGTTAAATTACTAGTGTGGTATTTTCCCAACTTCTTTATGTAGACATTTAGTGGTATGAACTTTCCTCTTAACACTGCTTTCATTGTGTCCCATAATGTTGTGTGGTCATTTTCATTGAATTTTAGGAAGTTTTTAATTTATACCTTTATTTTTTCATTGACTCACTGATGATTCAGGTGATCACTGTTTAATTTCCATGTGATTGTGGGCTTTCTGGAATTAGGAGCTTGTGCTTTCTGAAATGAACTAACAAGCAGTCCTCATATTATTCATCCTCCATTATGTCAATGATGTGGTTTAGTGTTATCTGTGGATTCTTGTGATTTTTGCAAAGAGGAGTCACTGATATTTTGATTTTTGCACTTCCATTTGTCCAAGTGTTAGTCTTATACCTGAAAGCTACAGGTATAGAAATGAGCTAAGTTTCTTACCAGTCCTGAATTTTCTGTTCTCATTGTTATTTCCAAATGAAAAATTTCTTGTGAAATATAAGATAGTAGATGTGCTCAGTACAAGGAAGAGAGCCTTCTGCCCAACTGTGTTGTCCTATGTACCTGAACCAGTAGAGTAAAGTGAGTGTGGGAAATACTGCTAATAAAAAAGCCAAGTGTATGAGTTTCCAAAGTCCAGTTGAAGAGTGGGAGGAGTGAGACCATGAGCAAAGAGGTAAAGACCATGATGGGGATACTCACTGAAACAGTCTACCTGATCTAATGGGAGCTCACCAACTCCAGTTGGACAGGAAAGAAACCAACATAGGACCAAAGAAGATCCTGTGAATGTAGGTGACAGTTGTATGACTGGGGCAGATTGCTCAGCCACTGGCAGTGGCATCAGGATGTATCCCTTCTGCTTGTACTGGCTTTTTGGAAATGCAATCTATTTGGATGTAAACCTTGCTCAGCCTAGATATAGTAGGGAGGGCCTTGGACCTTGTGCAAAGCAATGTGCCTTACCCACTCTGAGGAGTGGATGGGAGTGAAGTGGAAGGGTATGTGGAGGAAATGGGAGGAGGGGAGGGACTGGGAACTTGGATTGATATGTAAAATGAAGAAATAGAGTTTGTTTTCTCTTTTAAATAAAATAAAATAAAATGAAAAATAAAAGCCAAGTGTATGGATTGTGGTTAAATTTAACGAGCCTGCATGGAGGAAAGGTAAAAAAGTAAAGATAATACATTTTATTCTTTTTTTTTCACATGAAAAGGAGGAAATGAAAATAATACCAACGCTGTCACTAGGGGATCAGCATAACAAAAATATAACTAAGAACAAAATTGAAAATGTATAACTTTAAATTTCTCAGAAAAAATATATGAAATGTACTGAATTTAAATTCAATTCTCCTAGTGAAGCACGATTTTTACAGACTCACAATCTTTTTCATATGTATCAATCTCAGGAGATACAGGTGGCACTTAAAAGTGCCATTTAAACGTTGCTACAGAGAGCAGTAGTAGCAAGAACTCAGAGTTGTTCTTATAGCTCACACATTGTGTTCAGTACTTTACGTGATCTTTATTTTGATGTTCCTGATGGTTATGTAAGGCATTTACTTCTATTCCCATCTTTCCCCACACTGAGTAACTAAGGCATGTAATGACCATATCATTGTTCCAGCTTCTCCACTGGTCCGAGGAGACAAAACCAATATTAATCCCAGATATATCAGTTATCAGGACCTGCAGTATTAACTCAACTCATTTTACATACATCTCTGAAATCTCATTTTAAGTTTTCAGGTATGACTTAAAAGTAGACTTATAGAGATTATAAATGCTCAAAAAGTAGCTGCTGAACAATTGATTAAATGGTTGAATGAACAGCAGTATTAACTTTAAAATTTGAAACCTTATTCAGTGACATACAACAATGCTGATATCAATAATAATAGTCTTCAAGCTGCTTATCATGCATTTAATCTTATTTTCTCAGTACTACAAACTCGTGAGATGGGCATTTGTACTCCCATTCTACTTTGTTAATAGAAAAATTGAAGCTCAGTGTTACTGCTTTGTCTAAGTAAATGCAATGTGAGGTTGCAAAGTTAAATTGGATGCAAGGTTCTCAGACCGTGCATGCACACATCACTCTACTATACACGCTGGCATTAGGGACCAGTCATACTGAATCTATCATATTCTCTTTTCTGAATTCTTTGCTCCTATTTTAGGTTGAAATATTCTTTGTGCCCCCATTGCTGTTCTGTCCAGTCACAGTTAGCGTATAGATGGAGTAATTATTGTGAGCCCTCTGCTGCTCAGAAACCCACAGATGTTCGCGGCTATGTTCATGCCCTATATACAAAGCATTCCTTTGGAAATTAGATGAAAACTAGCTCATTAATATTTCATGGACTCCAGCCTGCTAGAAGTGATAATGTCTCACTAATTTTGGTGTGAAATAATGTAACATACTATGCACAGAGAATAATGAAATTTAATTACAAGATGGTAAATTCCTTACATTTTAACATTTTAACCTCGGTTCATGAGAATTTTAGTTTATTGATTTTTCTTTTTTTGGCAACTCATGAGCTGCCTCACTTCCAAAGACAAACTCTTCATGTGGAGTGGTGCAGAGAAAAACTAAAATCTCTGTAGCTTAACCAAGAATCTTTGTAACCCACGTAAGAATACTGAGACCCATTAACTAAGGAAAGATGGCGGGCCTGGCAGGAATTCCAGAAAGGCTCTGTCCCCAATGCTAGGGGGCCCATTTGATGACAGGCACACTGATGCACATGTATTTACAATGGATGTCAATGTCATAGGTCTTTGGCTTATTAAGGGGTTGATTTCTTTTGAGAACAGAGAGACAAAGCCCTGTTTTTCTGAAGGGCATGCAAAAGGGCATGCATGCTGTCTTATTAATACCGATGTGATTCCTTCCTGTGTAGCAGAAGGAAGACAACAGAGAGGATCACTGTTCAACTTGTTCCTTCACTTATCTCATCATTTTCCACAAGTTCTAACTTCACACTGGATTCTAAGCTATGGTCTTCTTCCAATTTTCTGATGACTATTTTACACATATACTATATACGTATCTATATTTACATATAGAATATTGACGAATCTGACTTTTAAAAATCTCTGTATAATCCATTAACCTCTACATTACTTCATAGGGTGTAAGATTGTCTCTCCAAGCCCATCCACTCTTCAGGAAATCCAGCTTCTGACAAGCAGCCACAGAAATGGAATCCTCCACATCAAAAGAAAGATGGAAGTTTATCTGAAAGAAGACTTGAAATGTGTTTAAAAATGTAAGTTCCTCAGAATTGTTGAAAATTAACACTTGTACTGTTTTACTACATCAGCTGAATTCTCCTTATCGGCAGAACATATTTTCCTATCTAATTGTTTGTGAAGTTCAAAAGAGTTTTAAAAAGAAATATTAGCAAACTTAAAGGAAAGTACTGCTGGTCTTAAGCAATATTATATATGAAATTTTCAGAGCAAGAAACATGTTCCTGTCATTCTAGCTATATACATTTTGAGAGACTTATTTTCACACAATAATTTCTGAATCTCTATATTAATACACAAATTGATTAACAGAAAGAACATATAGCAGAAACTAGCTATAGTTAATGCCTCACACAAGTTCAAATGATTTGCTATGTTTTTCTGCTTAAGATGAACTTTACAACATTTTAAATATTTTCTTATGAAATCACTTATTCTGCTTTACATACCCTACTATCAATAGCATTTTTTCAGATATTCGCATTCTTGTTCTTTTACTTATATTCTCTTATTTATGTAGCTTTATCCATATTTCTGAGAGTGCTGTTGTTCATACAATATATTGTCTGACTTGGTATTTTTTAATAATTGAAAATTTCCATGTTGTGCCATATTTCATGTATGTCTTCCTTTGGGTGCTATTATTGAATGAGCACATCAAAAAGATTAAGGAAGGCTCCCCTCAATAAACACTAGCTCAGAGGATCAGCGGCAGCTGTGAATCTGATATAACCAAAAAAGATTAGATTGTTGTTAACACTACAGAATCTCAAGGATACTTAGCTTTTATATTCATTTTTAATATAAATATATTAGAACCAAGAGCACACTGTAAGGGTTCCCCAATATAGCCAGTAATTTATTAATTATTTCATGGATTTAATCACTCTACAAAAATCTTTTATACTCTCTAATACCTATAACCTTGTAAATATCTGGGAGCTACCTGGGTCTAATTTCCGTGTGAATCCTGAAATTCCCCCAGATCTCGTGTTTAAGATCCCATATTACAAGGAGATGCCGTCCACTGGTGAAAAGGGTAGTGGAAGGAAGTTAGACCTCTGGGGCCTTGGACTATACATTGGACCCTTCTTCCAGCCTTTGTTTCCAGACACCCTGAAATGACAAGATTGCTTCTCCTAACACTCCCCACCCAATAGAGCAGGGCCACCAAATGGGCTAGAAACTCTGAAACTGTCACCTGAAATAAAACCTTAGTTCTTTTTAAATTGTTAATCTCAGGTGTTTTCTCATAGTAATAAAAAGCTGACTAATACAGAAGCTCAACTTGAGTATGAATTATAACAAATAGCGTAAAAAAATAAATGAATTACATTTTTACAGCCTTCTTAAATCACTAGAGAGCATTCTAGCCATCAAGTGAGACCAAGAACAAGTACAGGTCACATAGCAAGTGAATCCACAGCATTGAGCAGGTGGATCTTTGGAGTTTGTTATCATGCTATTCCAATCTACATGTTGACCCTAGTGAGAGACCCTGTCTATAAACAAACAAGCAAACAAATGTGGAAGTCACTTGAGGAACAATAATTAAAGTTTTCCCCTCTGTCTATCTATGCTTTTGCACCTGCATGCACCCCCCACTACCCCCCCAGAGAGAGAGAGAGAGAGAGAGAGAGAGTGAGAGAGAAAGAAGAGAGAGAGAGATATTTCAAAAAGTTGGAGACTGGTCAGTGCAAAATGATTTTCCTTTCTTTTTAATATATTTTAACAGAGCAACATTGCCCTTAATAAGCTTCAATCTGCAAAAATCTGATTCAAATGCTAAACTTTGATTTCATGAATAAAAGTCAATGAGTTTTAATGAAGCATAGAGTTTACTCTGAACCCTGATGAAGCACAATGACACTGAGCATCAATCACATGGTAATGTGCAGTTATCATTGGGCTGTTATTGTGTCTATATTAAAAGGACAAATTTCAAATACATGCAGGTAATCAGCTTTGCATGCTAATAATAGTAAGCTTGAATGCTCAAACATAAACTGCGTGTTGATAAATTCCACTGAGATATAGTTATTAAAGATATAGGCATTTGTCACAAGTTAGTTTGCTTTTCCATGCCTCACTGTGATTAAGGGCATGTTAACTTTAGCTCTGTGCACATGTGAAACTCAGAAAACATAATCCTTTTGACTAGAAGATGACGAATGTTTTTCAGAGTCATTCTAGCATTTGTTTCCCCTGATGACAAACATATCTTTGATCCTGAAGTCTCTGCTCCTTTCTGTGCAGGGAAAGAAGAGCATCTCTAGTAGTCACCAGCCTAGATGATTACTCAAAGCTCTATAGACAAGCTCCCATATTTAAATCCCATCCATCTCATCTCTACTGTGGGGTGGTACTGAATGGAGAAAATGTATCTACACAATTTCTATCATTCTCCGCACTTGGCAAATTACAGCTGAACTTTGAACTTCGTTTCCTGACAGGTAGTATATACTGAGAATCTCACTTCTTCTCAGGTTCTCAGTGCAAGTTCACAACTACACTGTGCTGTTTACAGCCACTTTCTAGAATCGAGTGGTATCCAAACATCATCCATTCTTCACGTTAGAAGATTTCTCACACATTTGACAAAGGAGGTTAAGAAATGGGGAGAAACGAAAGTATTGCAGATTAAAAACATCAGATTTATTCAAAAGGAAAAGGTTGAAGTACATGGTTGCTTTGTGTGAGAAAAGGACCACACACTGCAAAGCATAGTGCGAAACCTACTGCTTAAATGAATATTTAGAAAACTCACACATCAGTAGGTTATCACAGTAGCTGGGAAAGATTTATTTTTCCATAATCTGAATACTAATTTCTGAGCTTTTCTGAGAAACTAGAATGACCCTGAATAACTGAGGCCATGAGGAGTGGACTCATCAAACTCAAACTCTTCATCGATACTTCCCATGGAGAAGGAAATGTAAGTCAAGGATGTGCCATTTCATTTTCTCCTTGAGAAAAAAGTCATAGAATTTTTACCTTTACTTCATATAAATATGTAGAAGTCAGGACCTAGTTCATAATGGGCACAGATTCCAAGTAGAAATACAGATTGTGGGAACGTAACCTGCTTTATTGAAAGGAAGTTTGACAAGATATTACATAGATTTTGGGGAACAGGTTGATTGTTTCAGAATTTTCTTTCTTAACACAGCAGAATCCAAGTAGTCATTCTTGTTTCCATGGTTATGAAAACAGCTTTGTAACTCTCAGAGATTGTTCTTACTATAGACAAGGCAGACTTCTTTAGAGTAAATCAAATGATATGGAACTCATTATGGTTGCAGTGGCAGAGTAAGATAGTGCAAGATGTGTTGATCAGGGCTGGACTTACATGTATGGATTTGGTAATTTTATAATAAGACCTACAAGAATCCATGGATGTCACTTTTTTTGAGACTTTTGCACCAGCAGGTGAGCGGCCATTTAAAACTATACTGATTTTTCTCATTTTTTAAAATAATGTCCCCAGTGGGGTTCATGACATATGCTAAGTGAATAGTGAGTACCTTGTAGATTTGTGTCTGATAAATGTGATCACTGCTGCAACCTGTCACCCTGTATGCCACTCTTGGAGCTTTCCCTTCTCTGTGTTGTTCCCTCTGCATCACTGAACTTAGGTACTATGTAAGGGAACCAGAGCAATATGGACATTAGTCTCAGGGCTTATTTTTAATTTATTGGAATGCAAACACACAAGTCTGACTTTCAGCTAACAGAGCCTCACAGAAATACACTTACCTGTTTTTACTGTAAGCCATTGATAGTTGGTACTCATTTGTAACCAGCATATTCTTCTTGAACAAATACAGAAATCGTTGATAGAAATTAGATCCTATAATGACAAGAACTCAATTGACATTACACAGCACTGCATTTGAAAACTCTGATTAACAGAAAACAATGTTATCAGAAGCTAGAGAAATGGTTATTAACGTTTTACTATGGGAAACATTTGGGGGAAAATCTATTATTTGTAATAAAGTAGAATGTAGATAATATCCCCCAAAGAGCTAGGTTAAAAAATTAGTTGAAAATGAGACTGCTTGAAATACAAGTTGGTAATACCAAATGGTTCTTTTTAAAGGTAATGAAACTAAGTAATAATCTCAGACATAAGTATATGTCTGTTCATGAACAGGGATAGGAGAATGTTTTGAGAGTGCAGAAACTCGGGGACTTTTAGAGCAGAAGGTCACCATTGATTCTTATCTAGCAAGCATCACATAATCTTGCCCTTAACTGAAACTCATGAATGGAGTACAGTGATGCCCTGAAACCTTGTAGACAGCTTAGCAATTAGCAGCCTGGGAAGAGGTTAACCTTTGACTCAATTGTACATAATGCACACACATTTGGAAAAGCATTTGTAAGTTCTGAACAAAGGTAGAAATAAAAGGTCTGATATTTAAATATCCAATCACACTTGTTATCATTACTATATATAAGTTCATGATTTGCCTATACCTGTAGTCTCCCTCCCTCCCTCCCCACTGTGTGTGTGTGTGTAAGAAAGGGGGGAGGGTTCTATGAGAGAAAGGAGGAACCATGTGGTCCAGGCATGGCATAGAGTCCCCAGACATTATTCAGTGATCTTGAACTTTGAACTAAAAGTATCACTTCGATGCATTCATTGCATTTTTTATGTTCAATGGGAGAGAGAGGAACAAATCGTCACAACTGCAGGCTGACTACTATAAGCTGTTTTCTTTTGACTCACACACAATTCCTACTTCTGTATCTCCCCAGAGGAAGATTTTCTAATTTTCTGGCATATAAAGAAAGTGTTGTACTTTATTGGATTTTTGTTGTTTTGACAGTAGTGGGAATTGAATTTAGGACCTCATGCCTGTAAGGCAAGCATGCTACCATCTAGCTAGAGCACTAACCCATCCTGGATGTCATTTTGGAAGTCTTGGTGGTTAAGAGCACTTGATGCTCTTGCAGAGAACCAAAGTTCAATTCCCAGCACCCAAACTATCAACTCTCAACTGACTATAATTCCAGTTCCAAGAGATCTGATATCCTCTTCGGACCACAAGTGCATATATACTTACACACACACACACACTCACAAATAAAAGTAAAATTAAACAAAGACATTATTTCATCTTTTCGAATGAGGAATGCTTCCATCTCTTAAGTCTTTTCAAAAAATCAACACAAACTTTCATTTGTAAACTGTTCACACCTCCTCGAAATACTGTCTACTTAATAATGAATCAGAAAAAGGAATAAAAACACCTGTCCATAATATTAACCAAGTACTGTTCAGTAAAGAATGTGAATGCCAGACCATGAATCTGTTCACCAGAGGACTTGTGTAGTCTCAAGCTGAAATCTGACCTCTCCTCAACAGCTACCTTGCTCTGGCCCAAGGATAATTCTTTCTTAATCTAGTCACACAGGAATCTTCATCTCAAAGTTTTTTCTGGAGAACTTGCCCTAAGACATACTCTCATCTACTGTAATCACCCGTGTCTGCCATTTTCCCTGATTCTAGAAATCACATTTTAAATAATAATTATCAGAAGTTCTAAGACAACCATGAATTAAATTTTGCCTTTTTAAAAATTTTATTATTTTTCTGGGGTGAAATGAAACCCAGAACCTTCTGCATTGGCAAGCAAGTACTCTACAACTGAACTCCATTCCAAGCTCTCTCAGCCATGTCAGAACTGGCAATATTTCAGCTGGAATATTCAGTGCAGTATCCTGTGTCCTGGAAGGAAGATAATATAGATCAGAAACACAGTAATTATCAAAGGCCTGGAAATAGACCATGTATTTGTTATTATAAACACCTCCAAAATGAGGTAGACACAGTTACTTCAATATTATCTAGTTTATTTTTGCAAATATAAGAATTGTTCAATATAAGACAACCTCAGACATAGCTATCCTATTCTATAATAAATAGAAATTAATTCATAAGAATACACTTATTTATCATGATTATGACATAGACATGGAGTTATATATTGCAACCTATGTTTGAAAGTATTATTTATTAAGGAGGTAATGTTAACTATGAGAACATCTGTGTTACAGAGTTTTTTCAAGCTTCTTTGGCATGGCTGAGCAATTCCTGAAGGGCATGTTTCTGAGCTTTGTGTGCTACCTCTGTATCTCTAGATAATGTTTAATGTCATTTCGCTTGCTTGCTAATGCACATGATTACTAATTTGAAATCATTTCCTTGGGTGATAAGATTATAACCTTGATTATCTGATCATAAGAAGGAATGATTAAATATTAGGATACTGAATGATAAATTCAGTCAACGATATAAAGATGATTAAATTTAGTTCCTAAAAATTGATGGCATAATATTCCACAAAAGACCATAAGACTTTTGAGAACTTATTGCTCTGATTCTTCAGTGTGTTTTAATGTAATTATGCTATATCTATTGTAGATTTGGTAGTAAAATTCCTAGAATTTTTTTCTTGCTCTTAGAAAACTGAGCAATTTAACTCATATGAATCTATTTGAAAGTAATAATCAATACATTTGTTAACTAACAGCCAGAAAACTTCTAAAACTGGGCTGAAATCTGAAAGAGAATTAATATCTAGAAGTTTAAAAAAATCTCAAAATATTAAACACTAAATATTCCACTTGGTATAAGATAACTAATCAGTGTGCTTTCCCCAAAAACATATATAAAAGTAATATATAGCATGAGAAGGTTGTACTTAGGTCTTTAGAAAAATATGCATATTTATTTATACATATGATAACAAAATTTAAAATAAAGGCCATGAATTTGAGAAAGAATAAGGAGGGGCATATGCAAGGACGTGAAGAAAGGAAAGTAGAAAGGGAAATTATGTTGTTTATATTATCATTTCAAAAATAAAAGAAATTTTAAAAATTCAACAAAAAAGATGAACAAAATGAGCAAATATGTCTCAATAGACAAAAAGTTGGAGATATCCAACAGACATATACAGTTGTTCAGGAGCCTGAGCACCGGTGAACTAAATATCAAATCTGCACCGATTCTGTCTCACACCTCTTACAATGGCTAAAGCTTTTTAAAAACAGTTTTTATTCAGATATATATTTCTCTCCTCTCCATTCCCTTCCTCTCCCCTCCTCTTCTATGTCCCATGATCCCCATGCTCCCAATTTACTCAGGAGATCTTGTCATTTTCTCCTTTCCATGTAAATTAGATCCATATATGCCTCTTTTAGGGTCCTCTTTGTTGACTAGGTTCTCTGATTGTGAATTGTAGGCTGGTTTTTCTTTGCATTATGTCTAAAAGTCAGTTATGAGTGAGTACATATTATATTTGTCTTTCTGGGTCTGGATTATCTCACTCAATATGATTTTTTTTTTTTTTTGGTTTTTCGAGATGGGGTTTCTCTGTTGCTTTGAGCCTCTCCTGGAACTAGCTCTTGTAGAACAGACTGGCCTCGAACTCACAGAGATCTGCTTGCCTCTGCCTCCCAAGTGCTGGGATTAAAAGCATAGGTGATCACCACCTGGCTTCAATATGATATTTTCTAGCTACGTCCATTTGCCTGAAAATTTCAAGATGTCATTATTTTTTCTGCTGTGTAGTACTCCATTGTGCAAATATATCACATTTTCTTTTCCATTCTTTGGCCGAGGGGCATTTAGGTTGTTTCCAGCTTCTGGCTATGAGAAATAATGCTATGAACATAGTTGAGCACATGTCCTTGTGTCACAATTGAGCATCCTTTGGATATATACCCCAAAGTGGTATTGCTATGTCTTGAGGAAGGTTGTTTCCTCATTTTCTGAGAAATCACCATACTGCTATCCAAAGGGGCTGTGCCAGCTTGCATTGCCATCAGCAATGCAGAAGTGTTCCCTTTACCCCCAAACCTCTCCAGCATAAGTTATCATCAGTGTTTTTGGTTTTGGCCATTCTTAACAGGTGTAAGATGGAATTTCAGGGTTGTTTTGATTTGGATTTCTCTGATGGCAAGGATGTTGAGCATTTCCTCAAATGTCTTTCAGCCATTTTAGATTCCTCTGTTGAGAGTTCTCTGTTTAAATCTGTACTCCATTTTTTAAAATTGGATTATTTGTTCTTTTGATGACCAACTTCCTGAGTTCTTTGTATATTTTGGGGGATCAGACCCCTGTCTGATGTGAGGTTGATAAAAATCTTTTCCCATTCTGTAGGCTGTCATTTTGTCTTATTGACCATGGTATTTGCTTTGCAGAAGCTTTTCAGTTTCAGGAGGTCCCATTTATTAATCATTTCTCTCAGTGTCTGTGCTACTGGCATTATACTTAGGAAGTAGTCTCTTGTGTCAGTGCATTCAAGTGTACTTCCCACTTTTTCTTCTTTTTTTGTTTTTGTTTTTTGTTTGTTTTTTATTATTTTATTTTTCCATTCAAAAATTCACACTTCCTCCCCTCCTCCCATTCCCCTCCTGCTTCCTCACTCACCCTCTTCCCTCCCCCTCCCTCCTTAAGAGAGGGCCGGGAACCCTGCCCTGTGGACAGTCCAAGGCCCTTCTCCCTACATCCAGGCCTAGGAAGTTTTGCATCCAAATAAACCAGGGTCCCAAAAAGCCAGTACATGCAGTAGAAACAAGTCCCATTGCCTTTATCAATGGCTTCTCAGTCAGTCAGCCTCCATTGTCAGCCACATTCAGAGAGTCCGGTTTCTTTGCATGCTCATTCAGTCCGGGTCCACCTGGATTTGGTGAGCTCCCATTAGAACAGGCACACTGCCTCAGTGGGTGGACCAACCCCTTGCGTTCCAGATTTCCTTGCTCATCTTCTCCCTCCTTCTGCGCTTCAACTGGACCTTGGGGGCTCAGTCTGCTGCTCTGATGAGGTTCTCTGTCTCTATCTCCGTCCGTCGCCGGTCGAAGATTCTATGGTGATGTTAGAGAAAATCATCAGTGTGATAGTGGGGCAAGGCCAGTTCAGGCACCCTCTACTCTGCTGCCCAAGGACCTAGCTGGGGACATCCCCGTGGACACCTGGAATCCCCTCTAGAGCAGCATTATTTGTAATTGCAAGATCCTGGAAAAAACCTAGATGCCCCTCAATGGAAGAATAGATATAGAAAGTGTGGAATATATACACACTAGAGTATTTCTTAGTAAAAAAAAAAAAAGAAAAGAAAACGACATTCTGAATTTTGCTTGCAAATGGATGGAAATAGAAAACACTATCCTGAGTGAGATAACCCAGACCCAAAAAGATGAATATGGTATGTACTCACTCATTAGTGGACTCTAGCCATAAACAAAAGACATTAAGCCTATAGTTCACAAGCCTAGAGAAACCAAATAACAAGGTGAACCCAAAGAAAAACATATATAGATCCTCCTGGAAATTGGAAGCAAACAAGATTACCGGGCAAAAGTTGGGAGTATGGGGGGGGTAGGGGTGGGGATGGTGTTGGGGGAAGGGGAGAGAGAAGGGAGAAAGGAGAGATTGGAGAGAGCTTGGGGGAATGGGAGGGTGGAGATGGAGGAAGGACGGATACAGGAGCAGGGAAAAAGATATCTATATTAAGGGAGCCATTTTAGGTTTGGCAAGACACTTTTTCTTCTATGAGCTTCAGTATGGCTGGCTTTCTGTTAAGGTCTGTGATCCATTTGGACTTGAGTTTTGTGCATGGTGATAGATATTGATCTATTTTCATTCTGTTACATGTTGATATTCAATTATGCCAGCACCAATTTTTAAATATGCTTTCCTTTTTCCATTTGATATCTTTTGCTTCTTTGTCTATAATCAGGTGTTCAAAGATTCATGTATTAATATTTGGGTCTTCAATTCAGTTCCTTTGGTCCTGCTGTCTGTTTTTTTTTTTTTTTCCAGTACCAGGCTGTTTTCAGTACTGTATCTCTATAGTAGACTTTCAAGTCAGGGATTGTGATTCCTCCAGGAGTTCTTTTATTTTACAGGATAGTTTTGGCTATCTTGGGATTTTTGCTTTTTTATATGAAGTTGAGTACCATTTTTTCTCAAGGTCTGTGAAGAATTTTGCTGGGATTTTGATGGTCATTGCATTGAATCTGTAGATTGCTTTAGGTAAGATTGACATTTTTAGTATGCTAATTCTACCTACCCAGGAGTATGTGAGATCTTTCTACTTTCTGGTGTCTTCCTCAATTTATTTCTTCAAAAATTTAAAGTTCTTATCATACAGTCTTCCACTTGTTTGTTTAGATTTACTATGAGATATTTTATGCTATGTGTGGCTATTGTGAAGGGTGGTATTTCTCTGATTTCTTTCTTGGCCCATTTATCATCTGTATAAAGGAGGGCTACTGATTTTTTTTTTTAGTTAACCGTGTATTCTGCTACATTTGGAAATGTGTTTATGAGTTTTAGAAGTTCCTTGGTAGAATTTTTGGGGTCACTTATGTTAACTATCATGTCATCAGAAAATTGTGAAAGTTTGATTTCTTCTTTTCCAATCTGTATCCCCTTGATCACCTTTGTTGTCTTATTGCTCAAGCTAGAACCTCAAGTACTATATTGAATAGATATGAAAAGAGTGGACAACTTTGTCTTGTTCCTGATCAGTGGGATTGCTTTGAGTTTCTCTCCATTTTGTCTGTTGGCTTGCTGAATATTACTTTTATTATATTTAGGTATGTTCCTTGTATCCCTGCTCTTTCCAAGACATTTTATAATGAGGGGATGTTGTATTTTGTCAAAGGCATTTTCAGCTTTTTTTCTTTCAGTTTATTTATAAGGTGGATTTCATTGATAGATTTTCATATGTTGAACCATCCCTCGATCTCTGAGATGAAGCCAACTTGATCATGGTGGATGATTTTTCTGATGTGTTCTTGGATTTGGTTTGCCAGTATTTTATTGACTACTTTTTCATCTATGTTCATGACTGAGATTGGTCAATTCTTGAATATTTGTATGGTTTTGTTACCGGGGTAACTGTAGCCTCATCAAAAGAGTTTAGCAACGTTTCTTTTGTTCCTATTATGTAGAAGACTTTGAGGTGTATAGGCATTACCTCTTCTTTGAAGTTCTGATAGAATTCGGCACTGAAACCATCTAGCCTTGGGCTTTTTTAGTTGGGAGGTTTTTGATAACAGCTTCTTTGCAGGTTATATTCTCCACCTGATCTTGATTTAGTTTTGGTATGTGATACCTATCTAGAAAAGTATTCTTTTCTTTTACATTTTCCAATTTTGTTGAGTACAGGTTTTTGTACTGTGACCTAATGATTCTCTGGATTTCCTCAGTGTCTGTTGTTATGTCTCCCTTTCATTTCTGATTTTAATGATTTTGATATTCTCTCTCTGTCTTTTAGTTAGTTTGGATAAAAGTTTGTCTAGTTTGTTGATTTTCTTTTCTGATTATATTAATTTTGATTTTTCATTTCTGATTTCTTTTCACTTCTGATTTTATTAATTTTGATATTCTCTCTCTGTTTTTTGGTTAGTTTGGATAAAAGTTTGTCTAGTTGGTTGATTTTCTCAAAGAACCAACTCTTTGTCTTATTGATTTTTGTATTGTTTTCTTTGTTTCTATTTCATTGATTTCAGCTCTCAATTTGATTATTTCCTGCCCTTTAGTTTTTCTGGGTAAGTTTGCTTCCTTTTGCTCTCGAGTGAGCTATCATTTTCAAACAGGACAGAGGAATGCTGGTGAAAATATAAGGGGAAAGATATACTATACACTGCACACAGTTTATAAATGAATGAAATCATTGTTCAAATTAGTATCCACCAAAAAATAGAATGAGTTTAGAAGTCTAATTCAACATACCACAGAAACACATACTCATCATGATTACTGCAGCTTTATTCACTATAGCCAATTTTGGAACCAGCCATGATGTTCATCCTGAGATGGAAAAAAAAACCAAAAGCAAAATATGATCTATATAAATAATAAATTTTATCAAATACAAAGAAGAATGAATTTATAACATTTGCACGAAAATGGATGAGAAAGATCGTGGCAGTAAGACAATTAAGCCAGACTCAGGAATACAAGTATTATATTTTCTTTCCTATACATATTAGACAAATTTATAAATATGTAAATATGAAATTGGAATATCTGTGTTGTGAAAACAGAATGAAGGGTTCTATTGAGAAGGAATGAAATCAATAATGGGGTAGCTAGTAGTAAGCATTTGTGGGTGAATAAGAACAAAACACAAAACACCTTGATGTGTATGTATAAAAATATCACAGTGAAACCCATTGCATTGTATGTTAATTTTAGAATATAAGCATATAAGAAAAGCTGTAGACTAAAAAGCTCAGCTGAACTGTGAAGAAAAGAGGCTCTCGTGGGAAAGGAAAAAGCTATTCAGCTTACAGTTATATGCAGTAAGTCTGGGGCTTATAGTGCTGTATATTGCCTAAAGCTAAAGTTTTATATTGAGCTCTAAAGAAAAATTATTTATTTCTTCTCATGGACTGACATTATTTGGAAGAATTAGAGGCCAAATTGGAAGAATGTAACAGGGACTTATATCTAGGGTAGCTGTGATCATGCTATATGTAGAGAAAATGAGATCATGGAACTCTTCACCTCATTAGTATGGTAATTAATCAGAAATTATTTCCCTGAATCCTGTGGCCAAATACTAAATTTTAGATTTTCAGGGTCACTGGGTGGTCCAAACCTAGGGAAACATTAATCACAGAGAGGAAAACGTGAACAGCTTTTCTAGACTTATGTAGTATGAAGACTCTACTGCTAAATGTGAAATGAGTATGGTAGCTGTGGTGGTTTGGATAGGTGTGGTCCCCATGGACTCAAGTGTTTAAATTCATGACCTATAGGAAGTAGCACTATTAGGAGGTGTGGCCTTGTTGGAAAAACTGTGTAACTGTGGAGGAGGACTTTGAGGTCTCTTATATGCTCTAGTCATGCCCAGTGTGGAATACAGTTTACTTTTGGTTACCTGCAGATCAAGATATAGAACTCTTAGCTGCCTCTCCAGTACCATGTCTACCTGCATGATACCTTACTTCCCATGATGATGATAAAGGACTAAAACTCTAAAACTGTAAGTCAGGCAGAATTAAATGTTTTCTTTAATAAAAGTTGGTGTGATCATTGTGTATCTTCACAACAATAGAAACCCTACCACAACAGCGCATGGTGTGAAACTTTATCTGTCAAGCATGATATCATCACCATCAAAAGAGAGCATGGCTATGGTGACTTCCAGAATACTGGATGTGGCTCATAGTGATAGCAGCAATACAGATGACAGCTAAGTCTATGGTGATGTTAATGAAGCTTTTTATGTTCCCTCATGGAGCAAGCAGGTGAAGAGTCTTGAGATTATCAACTAACGATCCAGTCAAAACTAACTCCTGCTTCTTGGGCATTCTAGACTAGATAGGAGATGGACAGCACTGAGACTCTTGGTGATGTTGCACTTGTCTGTTAGTCACCCACATTCTTGTAAGTAGTCCCAGTGAAGTCAATGGATCATCATACTGAACTTTGGTGAAAGGCTTCCTTTAATCTGTAGATGTTCTTTCTATGTGAGAACAATAGACATTTCTTTATGTTTCCCTTGGCATGCAAATAATAGGGATTACAAAGTGGAGGAGTCAGGCTAGCCCAAGATTAAGAATAAGAAATAAAAGTAGTAAAAAAGGATGGCTGTTATTTCTGGTTTACCAGAGACTTAACCATTTTCATATGTGAAGTGCAATTATGCCACAGACTAGAAGATCATCGCACAGAATGATTAACTCAAAGGAGTTCTCAAAGCTAAGGCTTTGCCCTTGATCTTAAAACCAAGTCAGTCGGTTTGCAAATGTCTCTGCATTTAGCTCCTGTAAGACATGATTTTAATGTAGTCTTCGTTCCCTCTGAATCACCTGTTTCTGGAAGTTGCCTAAGATAATTCCGAATCAACATATATGACTGTTAGAATCATGAAAAGAACATTAGTTATCCTCTGGTTAAGCCTAGACTATTATTTCTGGGTTTCTAAGACTTTTCTATATCATCACTAAGTGGTTTGTTATAGCAGAATATCTGTGTGGGTATAATACTCTCTTACAGAAATACTACATAACAATATTAAAAACATTTTAATTTTCCATTTGCATTATTATAAGAATTTTAAAGTTACTGAAGTTAGATAAATAAAACTGCTAGTGATTACAACTCTTTCTTCCATTTGGCTATGCTAGTCTGCACTATTCTTGCCTATGATTTTTCTTTCCTTATTGTCCATACTTGGTTTTATTGTCAACAGCACATTCTAGAGTTAAGTGAGAGAAAGAAATCTCATCTGAGTAATTGTTAGATCAGACTGGCCTGTGGGCATGTCTATAAGGCATTGTCTCCATTGCTAACTGATGTAGAAGGCTCAGTCTACTGTGGACTGAACTATTTGGTAGATGTTCCTAGGCTATATAAGAAAGTTAGCTGAATATGTTCCATAGAATTAGTCTGTAAGCAGTGGCCCTTTCCCTGATCCTGATTCATGCCTCCAAAATGGTGATCTGGACATGTAAGCCAAATAAACCTTTTCCTGCTCAAGTTGCTTTTGGTTAAAGTTTTATCACAACTGAAAATAAACAAGGATCCTGTATTTGTATTATTAGAGCTATAATAATTGGATGAATTTCACAGTTTCTAATTGCTCCCTTGTTTGTCTCAATTTTATTTTTTAATTTTAAATTTTTCCAAAATTCAAAGTTTTAGATGACTCATCTCAAACACCAGGCAGCCTGATTATAATATTTCTCATTAGCCTCAACTACAGAACATTTTGCAAAATCATGCAAGTGTCCAACCAGGTTTCTTCAAGTATGTGGAGTTCATGTCTTGGAAATCATATTGAGAATATTTGCAGAGATAAGATATGCATTGAACTAGATCTGTAATATTCCTACCAGCTTGTGTTTCTGCTTCCTAGATGGTGACATGATTTAGTAACTTTGTGCAGTCAATGGGGAGGTGGCATTTAGTGGACACTGCTGACTAGGGCAGTACGTAGATTTCTGAAGAATATTCTCATATTCTACTTTCTTGTTTCATCTCTAAGGGTGTCAATAGTTGCTGCATCATACTCCTGTTAAACTACCTTGCCATGCTTTCTGTGATATGTTGTGCTGGAATCCAAAAGACTCTGAGCTCAAAGATAGTTTTTCTCTATTAAATTGTTTCTGTTGGGTATTTGGTAATAACAAGAGGAAATTAACTAATATACCGTGTGTATAAACTGATGATGTGACCTCTTAATAGTATGGTTAAGGGGAATGTTTTCTATTTTAGATTTGAAGGTATAGATTCAATTTTCTTTCCAACAAATTTGATGGAGACTCTGAAAATAAAATTTGATAAAACTAAAGACACGCAAACTGTTGGGCTAGTATTGTATGGTCTTGCAGTAGTTATTATACCCAACAACTGAGAAATACTATTCTCATGGGATTAAACTTAGGATAAATAACCTACTTCTAAAAGCTGATGAGAATTTTCCACAATAAAGAGACCACTAGACGCAAAAGAATAAGAAATGTCCTGATTTATAATGGCACACACTTTGCTACCTTTTGGGACAACAAGTCAATTGCCAAAGAGGATGGCAGGAAAACCCTCATTTATAGTCTTCTAATATGATGCAAGAACTTCAGTTCCACCTGGATAAAAGGAAGTAATTTTTCTTTAGAAAATAAGCAAATGACCCAAAGAATTATTGCCCTTTTTGTGTTTTAGCTCTGCTTCTTCATAAACACATATATCTTTCCTGTAGGAAAATTCAATGATAAAAGTTACTTGTTTGTTTTTAGAAACTATTTAAAAGTTTATTTGATGTTAAACCTTCCTTCTTGGGCTGCACATTAGTTCTTCAAAGGCAGATGGGTCTGTAGTGATGGCAGCAATCTGAAGAGTCCAAGTCATGGTCTACAGGAACCAGGGAGGAGAATGTTTTTATGTGCTCCAACCAAAAGTTATCCTGGTGAAACAGTGTGCTTGCTTGCAGTTCTCATTCCCCACAGCTTCTTCTCCCATGAACTTGCAAATGTTAGGCATACAATGGCCTTTGTGTCGTCTACCATAGAAAGGAAGTGGTAGGCAGAAATCAATTCTGCAGAGAGAGATCATGACACATCCATATTTGTTCACAGCAACTCCCCTGGGAATAGTTTCCTGTGAGAGTGTAATTGTCAAGCTCACAGGGTTAGGTGTTATAGCTATCTGGCTCATGACAAATAGCAGCCACGTCTTTCTTAGTTGCAAAAGAAGCCATATGCCAGAGCCAAGATTGTGCAGCTCATTTTGAAAGAAAGAGATGTGGGTGAGGAAAGGATAATCAAAGAGAGACCACAAACCCTAAGTTGGTGGCATTTGGAGCCTACACCATGAAGTATACCCACTGTCACCAATGTATCAACAGCAGAACACAGACATGAACAATTCCTATATAACAGTCACTTGCATTAAAACAAACAAACAACTATGATTCCTTTCTCCTTGCATAACCCAGACTCCATGCCCAGACACTTCCTCAAAGGTTTAACTGTCTCCTCAGTCTGTGAGCTCCCTATAAGATTCTATAGAATCTCCTTACTGGTTGGTGGCCAGACTCTGAGCCTCCAACAGAGGGTAACACCAGAGATAAAAACCACAGCTGAACTTGTTCCTGAGAGTGCGGGCTCAGAACAGATGTGGCTTCTCATCTCCAATACTGTGGAGGTAGAAAACACAGGGTAACTATTTGCAATATGACAAAGGGACTGCAACACCTTTTCTGAATAACAAGGCCATTAAATGAGATAAAGTGGGGGGTGGTGCTGGCCAGGCTCTCCCCTCTCCCTGTACATATTGCCCTTTGTGTAGAAAAGGTCATCTTTATTGTCCTTGTTATCCAGATAAAAGGTGTTTTAAGTAATTGGAGAGGGTGATAATCTACTACAATACCCTATATGAGAACCATGAAAATAGCCATGGTATTGCTGGACAATGAATGTGAAGTAGGTTTGTTTTATGGTTTGCAACATGGAGACAATAAGAGTAATTTTTATTTTTCCTAAAGAATCTAGAGAATAATGATGGGGTAATTTACCATAACAAATGAACTTGAAAAAGAGAAGAAAGTTTTCAGGGAAAAATCATTTGATTTGTTTTATTACTTGGAATTCTTCACTGAATCATCTAAAAAAATTGGCACGATGAGTTCTAGGTAAAATATAGCTGATCTGTGGTCTAGATAACAGGAATGGATAGAGGGAATTGAACTGGGAACTCACAGTATCCAGTAATGAAGCAGAGGAAAGGACGCTGACAGAAAGTAGGTCATGAGAAGAAAGCATGCAGTGTGCCTTGGAGAGCCAGCTTTTATTTGATACTTGAACAGGAAGGAGAAGCTAGGAATGCTGATCCAGAGAAGGATCCTGTTAGGCATAGAAGACAACGTTAACGAACATGTTCCATGAAAAAGCAAACACTTAAGAGTTAATCCCACCTGGGAATATTTTGTCTACTCTCTGGATCAATTCAGACATGTCATAAAACAACTTAGCAGGATTACATTAGCCATAGTCAAAATAGAGTAACTTCTTACTCTCAGCATGTCAGAACAGTAATGTGAATGAATTTTGAGGTCCTATTGCATATACATGATTTTTAAACCATGGAAAATGACTTTGGTGATAGAGACTCTCATTTTATAACCAAATTGACTTATTCACTTTAAAACATCAAGAACCACAACAGGTATCATTTAATGGACACCTGCTACTTATTGTATTAATGTGCAATGTTTAAATATGCACAAATGTTATTACAATAATTTGCAGTTGGAAGAACCAAGGAATAGAACACTTCAAACAATTGACATAGCTAATTCATGATAGACAAGAAAACAACTTAGATTTTGTATTCCATATCCATAAATATAAACTCTTTATACTAAATAAAAAACATAAATCAGGGAGTGAGATTTAAATAAAAATAAGATAAAAAGCTTTATTTATTTAATCAATTTGAATATTGAATAATAATATTAAATAATATTCACTTTCAAAAAATTATTTCTGAATTCCATTTATGAATTTCAGTCTTTTCCTGTTCTGTTTTGGTCTTTCAAGACAGTGTTTCTCTGTGTATCCCTGACTGATGTGGAATATTCTGCAGAACAGACTGACTTTGAGCTCAGAGACCTGGCTGACTCTGCCTCCCCAGTGCTGGGATAAAAGGTATGTGCCACTACCACCTGTCATGAATTTTAATCTCTAAACTATCTATTGTCTATTATTTTATGCAATTATCTACGAATTATTATCAAAGTTTAATTAAAGAACAGTGGTAGAGGTTTGAGAGATGGCTCAGTTTTAAGAGTTCTTGTTGCTCGTTCAGAGAACCCAGGTTCTGTTCTCAGCACTCAATTGGTCAACAAAGAACCACTCTAACTCTAGTTTACAAGTAAACTGAATGTATCCAGTACAATCTTCTGGTCTTCTGGGCACCCGAATGCACAAAGTGCACGTATATATTAGAATGCACACACAGATACATAAACAAAAATAAATAAAATTGATTTTGCAAAAAATGCCAGATTAGGTGTTAAGCAGAAGATATCATGTGACCTATTGCAATAAATTTACTTGCTGGACAGTGACATGAAGGCACTAGTGTATCTACTGTCAGCAGTTAAAGCCATAAACTATGTTTGTTATCATTTGTCCAAGTTCAGGACCTCTCACTGTCTCTCACCATCCCTTTGCCTCTGTATGTTTGTGTCTCTGTCTGCTTGTCTTCTGTCTGTTTTTATCTGTGTGTCTCTGTCTCTCTCTCTATCTGTGCCTATGTGTGTGGGTGTGCCCGTGCATGCATGTGTGTTTATGGATCCTAGTTGAAATTTTCATCAATTAAACACAAGCTAGAGTAATTTGTCAAGAGCGAATCACAACTGAGAAGAGTGTCTATAAGGTCAACCTGATGGCAAATTTGTGGAACATTTTCTTAATTAGTTGATGATTAATGTGGCAGAGCCTAGCTCATTGTAGGTGCTGCTAGCAGGCCTTGGGTAGGTGGTCCTAAATTTATCAGAAAGCAGGCCAAGCAGCCTTGAGGAACAAAGATATCACTTTTTGCCCCTAGGGTCCTGCCTCAAGTATCTATCCTGGCTCCCTTCAATGATGGACTGGGATGTGGAGTTGTAAACTATAATAACCCTATTCTCCCCAAATTGCTTTTGGTCATGGTATTTATCACAGTAATAGAAACCTTAACTAAAACAGTATGAGCCTTCTATTCAACCATGATATTCAAACAGCAAAACAAATCTCAGGTTTATTTCTGGAAACTAAGACATGAATTGAGTTAAATATATCCATTTAATTAGGATGAAAATAAAATGCCTACTGTTATATATGATTGTTTGGTCTTGTGTATAAGTAGCTATACGAAATGTTTCATATCAAAAACATTACTAAATTAAGCACTGAAAACAAGAGTTTAAATATTAGTTGTTTTCCTAATTTGAAAATTCTCAGCAAATGAGATATAGAAGACACATAGTTATTCTAATTTCCTTCCCATTTCTGTGATAAAATACCCTGACCAAAAACAACTTATTGGATAAAGGGTTCATTTGAATGACAATTTCAGGTCTGAGTACACCATTATATGGAAGTAAAGCTGGGAACTTGTGGCAATTAGTCATCTTAACATCCCTAGTAAAGATTGGGAATGTTTGCATACCTACTTCTTCTCAGAGCCTTCCCTGTCCTTATGTAGTCAAGGAACCACTGTCCCAGACATGATGCTCTACACAGAGGTCTTTGTTTTCTCACATCAATTAATGTCTTCTAGAATGTGCCCTACACACATAACCACAGGCTACCATGTTCTAGATAATCTCTCACTACGATGCTTTTCCAGATCATTCTAGAATGCGTTAAGTCAACAAATAAAAAAATATAATATCTTAATTCAAAAGTAAAATATAAGAAATCAGCAATGAAAATCGTACCAAACTAAAGCAATAATGAAAGTTTTTACCATGATGTTGACTTTCAGCATTTGGTTCTACATAGTACTAAAAAACATGGTCAATGAAAGACAAAAGGTGAAAAAAGAAAAGTCAAACTGGAGATGGATACTTACATTTTTAATAAACATTTTATACACATACCTATATGTTCATAGAGACACAGTGATCTTCTTCATAAAAACCCAAAGATCACGCTAAAAATGGTAAGTAATATGTGAATTCAGTAAAGGTGCAAAACCAGCATGCAAATTCAAGTGTTCCTCCATGGTGTCTGGATTTTAGTCATATTTTGGTCCAAAGGAGATTATAGGCAATGAAAATACTAATTCATTTGAAATTTTAGAAAAGGTATTTTGACAATATTGGAAAACAATATTTATTGCTATCCTCACTTTCCTAATATTTACTTGGTTGAATTATTTATATATTAGAAATATAATAATTTTTCTTGATTTTTACAAGAGCCCACAGCTAAAAGTGTGCTTAAATTCTTAGAAGAGACTTTACATTTTCAAAATTTCTTAAGAGCACAATTGTCAGAGTCTATGGAATTGACCTAAATTGATTTTGCATTATGTTATAGCTGGTATAGCCACAAACATTTGTGGTCCAAGTACAAAATGTTATGATTTGAATCTGAAATATAGTCATAGGGTCATGACTTCAACATTTAGGGCCCAGTTAACTATAGTACCTGACTGGTCACAGTAAGTCATAAGAAGACAGTCCTTTGAAGGTTTGATTTACTTCTTGTTTCAGCTCACACTCTCTGCTTCCTGTCTTTTAACACGGTCCTGCTGCTCTGAACTCCAGTATAGCTTCTATTCCTTGATGAATTGAATCCCTTCAAAGCCACAAGGAAAAAGAAATCATTCTTCTTACTTGTTATTTCTGTCAGATAGTCTGATTGGTTATATTGACCCAATAGTAACCAATAAAAGCCCTATCTCAACAGTTATAATTATCAGCTAAAAATTGATTAAAGACATTTATACAAGACTTGAAGCAATGATACTGCAGGCTAAAAACATGGAGGAAATGCTGGAAGACATTAGACTTGCCTCAATAATTTGACTAAGATAGCAGCATAAAATGGACAAAAAATATAAACAAATGAGATTATATTAAACTAAAAGCAACAGAAAACACTAACAGAGGAATAAGAAAAACTCCAACATTTAAGAAAATATATGCAAACAATAGATCTTATATGAGCTAGTATGCATAATCTATAACAAAGTTACATTACTCAGTCAGAAATAATAAAGATCTAATTGATGTAAATCCAAAACTAGTATAGACATTTCTCAAGTAAGACATGTCCACAAGCATATGAATTAATGCTCACCATTACTAATCATGAGGGAAATGCCAATCTATACTGTGATGAGGTATAACCTCATTCCAATGGGAATAGCTATTATTGAGAGCACAAAAAAGTATAAAGTTTAAGACAGAGGATAAATCAAAGAGAATACTTACATACCATTTTGAGAATGTAAATTAGCAAGTCCATTATGGACAATAAAATCACACCTTCTCATTTGGACCTTGGGAGCTCAGTCCATTGATCCAATGTGGGTCTCTGTCTCTATCTCCATCCATCGTCAGATGAAGGTTCTATGGTGATATGCAAGATATTCATCAGTATGGCTATAGTATAGGGCCAGTTCAGGCGCCCTCTCCTGAGCTGCCCAAGGAACAAGCTGGGGACATCTCCATGGACACCTGGGGACACCTCTAGAGTCAAGTCTCTCACCAAACCTAAAATGGCTCCCTTAATTAAGATATCTACTTCCCTGCTCTCATATCCACTCCTAGAAATTTATAACACAGAGGAACTTTGAGAAGTTCAACTATATATTAAGTAATCAATTAAAACAACAGGAGCCATTGCATTAGGAAATGATAATGCTAATTCACTGACCGTGAATCATAAACTTGGGAATATAATCCCAATTAGGATATCATCTTCATTTATTCTCATAACATCTAAGACATGAAGAAAATCAGTTTCAGCAGGTAAGTTAGTTCTTCTTTTTAAATTTTACTTGAACTTATTGCCACTTTTGGTAGATTTTATGCTTTGAAATAAAAGAAATCAGAGTGAGTTGACTATTTTACTGCATTTCAAATAAATTAGTTAATTGGGTCAAGGTAGTGATAGAGACAAAACGCTTGGGAAAATCAAGATTTGGATTTTATGAAGAGTTAAAAATTTAGTGAAGATAAAAGCCAACTAGAAGGTTGGTGAAAGTACTGATAAATCATCTGTAGCTCAATTGGTGCCAATGTGTGGCAAACTGGGATTGAATAGTGACTCTAGACACATTGGCAGATTTAAAGTCTATTTTTATCCATTCATCTGTTGACGGGTACATAGTCTTACTCTATAACTTGATATGTTGGATAGTGATGCCATCATAGGTTGGCCAGGATCTCTAAGATATTCTAATTTAGAATCTTAGGAGTCATAGTAGAGAGTTCTATATTTGTAGTATGCTAAATAATATTATTCAAGGCATCCTGTGGAGTAATTAATATGGAAAGAAATGGAAGAAAACTTCTACACCCATTGATGAGTGTAGGAAATATAGTAGTTTTTCTCAACCCAAGGTTTCAACAGAAACAGAGTCCAAACTTTGAAGTTTTGAAGTGGATCAATCTCTGCTGCTATCTATAGGATAAGTTACCATCCTTGGTGATAAGATGACTATCTCCCTACTAATCTACTAATCTGTTCTCATCCAAAACACTGAATTATCAAGAATATCCATAATCATATGAGCCTCTAGGTTGATTCACACCGTGTATAACTTTGTTTACTGTCTCTCTTCTCAATTATAATTTTCTGGTAATTCAGACAAATTAAGTAGTGTATGAATAAGCTATATCTCGCATATTTATATCTTATTCTCTCTGATTGATGTTCAAGGTTTAGATAACTACAATTGTTTACAATTATCCATCAACTTATGGAGACTTGGTTGTTTTCATTTTGTAGTTAGTATGATAAATGCTGCTATCAACAATGTATGCAAATTTTCATGAGATGTTTCTATTTCTCTTGGGACAAAAGAAGCAAGGATTGACATTACTGGGTTGTAAGACACAAAGTTTTATTGTGTGTTTTAAGACTCATTCTCCGTAGTAACTGTAACCCAGTCTCTTCTGTATTGGATTAGTTCTACTTATTCTTATTCTCATATGTTGTTTGCTCTTACTTGTTTTAAATGTAGCCATTTAATAGGTGTATGGAGATAACCTAGTAGTTATAATTTGCTTCCACAAAACATACATTCTTTCTGCGCTTTTTGTCATTGGTCCATGTCCATCACTCAACTGAAAGTTTGATTATTAATTTTAATTATATGTCAGAGAATATTGTATTTTCTGTAAATATGTGTGATTTCAAGTTTTTAGAAGTTTGTATTTTTATATTCTTAAAATACTTTGATAGAACAAAAGTTTAACTATTACTGTGTTTAATTTTTAATTACAATCATTCTTTAAATGTGCAAGTTTAGAATTTGATGTCTAATTATTGGTAGTGAATATTTTCTCTTTTGTCCAAAATATCAGTATCATGCTTTCAACTTTAGGTCATGATCTATTTTCAAACATAGATAGATAGATATGCACACACATATACATATATTAATTTTTCTAAGGACAATTTTTCCATGTAGTCATGGCATAGCATAAAAAATGAAAGTCCAGAGATGAATAGTGAGGTTCAAGCTGAAGATAAGAAAAACAAAGCAGCCAACCTTTAGAGAGACCTTTTACCTCGACCAAATCTTCTGATCTAAAGGGTGAGATCTTGTCTCCATGTATCTCAGACTCCACACTCAAGTGAGTTTCTGCCTCTTCCCCTTTATAGTTCTCTCTCTGTCCAGTCATATCACTCCTGCCTCCACCTACCTAGTGATGGATTTAAAGGTGTGTGACTCCCAGCCACGGGGATTGAAGACCTGAGTCACCACCATATGGATCTGTTTCTGGATCAATCTTGTTTAGCCTAGGGTAGCCTTGAACTCATAATAAGCAATAAAGTATAATATTTTGATGAATTTTTTTAGAATATCATAAAATGTTTTTTTGATTATTCAAGTTTTATTTTGTTTGGTCTTCCTAAAACCTATTTTCATGGTGACCTAAAAGTTTGGGGGTGTTTCAGTCATAGATTCTCTGGGTACTTCTTAATACCAATGTTTTCTCTTTCTCACTTGATAGACTTTGCGTGTTTTATAATACTAGTACTGTTAATAGTTATGTGGGTTTAGTAGTCCACTGACACAGTTTCCTGCATTCCAAAGAAATTAGAAAGCAGAAATTGATAAAGGAATATGGATTTATTTACAGTAAGGCCAAATAATATGGATATCCCCCCAAACTCTGGGGTCTTCATACAACTGTGGAAAGCAGTGAACTGACATTGAGAGCAAAATATAAATAAATAAATATACAGTTCAGCTAGTCTGTCTCTTACTGGAAAGAGAGGATCTGGGCCTTGGGTAGCATTGACTCTCTGTTACAGAAACAGTGTTTAAATTTGTCTACTTGAAGAAAATGGTGCATCAAATATCCACATTTTGGAAATGAGGAATAGTTTCAGCTTTGTTGTTGTTTGTTTGTTTTTGTGGGATGTAGGATGTGGTCTCTTGATGTTGTTCCCATGGTCCATTCATTTTTCCTTTTCCATATAGTCCATTTTACCATGGTTGACTCTTTGATCAGCATTCAAAGGAAGTTTTGTACACTTTTCTTCAGGAGTCTGCTTCAGCCCCATTTCTGTTAGAGAAGAATTTTGTAACTGGAAAATATTGATACTCTTATAGTTGACAGTGTGGGACATGAGTGTCTCTCTTTTAAATGTTCTTCTCCCACAAGGTCTTTGCCATCAGAACATTGTTATAGTATATGATTGATTAGTTTTAATAAAGAGGTTCATACCATTAAGCCCTTATTAAGAAACAAATTATCACACAATTTAATTCTCTAAAGGAACAATGATTTCATTAGTTGATTAGAACTTTGTTCTCCACAGAGAAGTCCTTCTATGTTCTCATCTGGACATACAATTTCTTTCATTAACAAATGATTTGCTGAAGGCTCATTTGTCAAGGAATCTAACACAGGATGTTTCTTTTCCCCAGAAAGCTAACCTGAATTTTTTCGTATGCTGTGTGATAAAAAGAGCCATGAGAACCAAGTGTACAAGGGCTAATAGCTATTCAAGGCTCTATTGTTGTGTCATTGCCATATAAGTTGAAGTGAGAAACATGAGCTAACCAAGTTCTAAGCTGAAAAGTTAGACTCCAAAGTAGACTTCCTTATTTTGGCATCTTAGTTCCAATTTTTGTTAAAAAAAAAAAACTGCTTTTTTTCTGGATTTATTTTTATTTTAAATTGTATACATTTTTTCATGTCTGTATTCACATTTGTGTACAGAAAACCACAGAGGCCAGAAGAAGGCTTCAGACCCCCTAAAGCTGTAGCTATGGACAGTTGTGTGCTGACCAACAAGTTTGCTGGGAACCAAATTTATTTCCTTTTCAAGATCAGTATGTGATCTTAACAACTGAGCAATCTCTCCAGCCTCTGTATATACACTGTTGATAGATAATTTAAACTATTAGAGTTATAAAATTAACACTTTAAAAATTGAAGCTGAAAGATGATTGCCTATAGAAAAATGAGAAAATTTGAGATATAAACTACACGTGGAAATTAACATTTGATGTGGGATTCCCCTCTATAAACTGTGAATATGTTTTATTATCATTGATTAATAAATAAGTATTTAACTTATAATATATACATAATCCAAGGTACCAATGGCAGGCACAGTATAGCAAGGCAGAAAATCCAAGCAGAAATAAAGGAGAAAAGAAGGTGGAGTAGCAGAGATGCCATGTAGCTGGCAAAGGAGTAACATGCCACACCTGTGAGTCAGAGCCTTGCGGTGATACACAGATAAATAGAAATGGATTATTTTAAGATATAAGAGCTAGCTAGTATATGACTGAGCTGTTGCTAAATAGTGTTGTAGCTAATATAGTTTCTGTGTGATTATTCAGGTCTGATCGACCATTAAATATATGAGCAGTCTCCATTTACACATGGTGGACATTGTCTGGAGCAGGGTCTACATCAGATCAAGAAAAAAGCTTTAGAGAAAAATAGGGCTTCAAGAACCACAAAACAGGAGCCAAGTGCAGATGTTTGGCAGCTGCATTTTTTTTTCAGATAGGCTGTAAGCAGAGGCACAGCTCCTTTAAGAAATGCTTTCCTGGTTTGTATTGGCAGCATGAATGACTCCACATCTTTCAGGAGGGCTTTCTACAGAACATGTAGGGTTTGTGAGCAGAGTACTACAAGTTGTTTAATGGTGACATAGCCTTGCTGTGTCTCTGGAGCTGGGGCAGTGAGCATGACTCGCAGAGCTGGCAGTATACATGCCTCTGCCAAGCTGAAAGACCAAAAGAAGTGGGACCAGCATCCAGGCCTGCTGCAGCCAAGCAGGGTACCATTTAAAAAATTATCCTGGTCAGAAAATTACCAGAGATATACAATAAAGACATATTCAGACAAAAATAAGCCTCCGAACGGGTCATAGTGTATTAAAAATGTATGTAGGCTTGGGAGAGAGAAGAAATGTGCTACAGACAGTTATAAAAAGAAATGAAAAGTTTTTAAAAATAAAACAAAGTCTTTAAAGAGACAGTAAAAGTAATATAAAAGAGTACAGACGGTCATAGATTAAAGGAGTAAAGAAAAATAAATCATGAAAAGATGGAATATACACAGAGAGTCTCGATTATATATATTATTGTATTTTCTTTGAATTCTTTGACTGCAGAAGGACATTTGATTATGGGGGTTGCTAAGTTAAACCAACATGAAGGTATCTTGACTGGGGGTAAGGGGAGATGGGGAGAAAAAAGTGAGAAGGGGAGGATGGGGAGAGCTTGAGGGAATGGGATGGTTGGGATGGAGGCAGGGTGGATTAGGGGGAAGGGAAGTAGATATCTTAATTAAGGGAGCCATTTTAAGGTTGGCAAGAGCCTTGACTCTAGAGGTGTTCCCAGGTGTCCATGGAGATGTCTCCAGTTTGTTCTTTAGGCAGCTGAGTAGAGAAAGCCTGAAATGGCCCCATCCTATAGCCATACTGATGAATATCTTGTATATCACCATAGAAACTTTATCTGGCGATGGATGAAGCTAGAGACAGAGACCCACATTGGAACACTGAGTTCCTAAGGTCCAAATGAGGAGCAGAAGGAGGGAGAACATGAATAAGGAATTTAGGACCGCGAGGGGTGCATCCACCCACAGAGATGATGGGACTGATATAATGGGAGCTCACCAAGGCTAGCTGGATAATGGAGGATGTGATCAAACCAGACTCCCTGAATGTGGCTGACAAGGAAGGCTGACTGAAAAGCCAAGGACAATGGCACTGGGTTTTGATCCTACTGCATGCACTGACTTTGTGGGAGCCTAGTCTGGATGCTCACCTTCCTAGTCCTAGATGGAGGGGGGAGGACCTTGGACTTCCCACAGGGCAGGGAACCCTGACTGCTCTTTGAACTGGAGAGGGAGGGGAAGGGGGATGGGGGAAGCGGGAGGGAAATGGAAGGAGGGGAGGAGGTGGAAAATTTTAATTAAATAATATAAAAAATAAATTAAAAAATTGGTACTAAGGATAAGTTGCTTTGGAAAAGACATTCTGCTTTTGTTTCCACAGAAGAGGAGAACCTGTGAATTCCTTCCAGGCTAATGTGGTTTGATCAAACAAAATCTTCCAATAGGTCTCTGTGAACCCTAAAAATACTTGTCCCAATGAACAGTTGAACAGTAAGTAGTGGTTAGGAAAAAAAATGCTCAAATTTCCAAAATGATTGCTTATGTTTGTTATCATATAGAAAGAGATATTATATAGAGATGAACACATAGAATTGGCATCGATCTCGGTCTATTGATATAAATTTAAGGTTTATTTTGTTACACTGTATATATGTGTTTCTGCTCTTGTTTAAGGTATTGTGTTTGTGAATCTCATTTAAAAATGTAATGCATAGCTAAGAGATACAGATTAACAGGTAGCCATCTATAATAATCAGGCTTTTAATTACCTTAGTTAAGTTGGAACTGATCTATTGGGAGCTCACCAAGGCCAGCTGGTCTGTGACTGAAAAAGCAAGGGATAAAACCGGACTCTCTGAACATAGCGGACAATGAAGGCTGATGAGAAGCCAAGGACAATGGCACTAGGTTTCAATCCTAATGCATGAACTGGCTTTGTGGGAGCCTAGACTGTTTGGATGCTCACCTTCCTGGACCTGGATAGAAGTGGGAGGACCTTGGACTTCCCGCAGGGCAGGGAATCTGGACTGCTCTTCATTCTCGAGAGGGAGGGGGAATGGAGTGGGGGGGAGGGGGAGAGGAGTAGGGAGAGGGGTAGGGGAGTGGGGGGAGGGGGCAATGTGTGGGAGGAGGGGGAGGGAAATGGGAAGCGGGGAAGAGGCAGAAATTTTTTCAACAACTAAAAAAAATAAACAAAAAAAGTTTTCTAGATATACAAAGATATATTGGATAGATAATCTTCAGCACTTCAAAGAACTACAGAATATGGCATTTAAAAGGTTTTAAAAATTTGGACTTTTCTCAACAATGATACATGTCTGCTACTAGCAGCACCAAATACGTCAGAGAGGTTGATGAGCATTGAAGAAACTCATTATGGAATCTGCCTTCAGTGTGACAAGGCTAGCCATCTGGGCAAGAAACTGCTCATGAATGGAGTGCTTGATGGTATTCTGTGTAAACTGGAAATGCAGGACCCACAGAACAATGACTGCTGAACTAGCCCAAAGAAGGTGAGACTGTCCTACAGGGTACTCTTCATGAAAGTGTCTGCCAGATATTCTGCAGGACACAGAAGAAAATGACTGTCAAGATGCCAATATAGGTGAAACAGTTTTTCAAATTTCCTGCTTCATGCAAAAGTCTGCCAGATACTATGTACCTTTAGGCTGAAGATAGATGTCCCAACATTACAAATGAACTTTGGGTGACTATCCAGACAGAGAGATATCTCTGTCATTTCTAGAACTTTGGAAGTTGCTTACAGTATACTTCCTGTTTACTTAGGTAATATTGTATCCTTCTGGGGTCTTTGATAAAGTTGAAGACTAAGTAATTATAATTACTGTATGCCTTAGTTATGGTAAAAGTTAAAGTAGATATAAATATTGTAACTATAATTCTTGTCTGATATCTGTTTTCTCATGTACAATTTTACTATATTAAAGTTAAGACCTTCCTTTTTATTTAGACAGAAAAGGGGAGATGATGTGAAATTACCCTCTATATGCTGTGAATGTTTTATTACCACTGGTTAATAAAGAAATTCCTTTGGCAGGACAGAATATAGCAAGGCAGGAAGTCCTTGATAGGATAGAAATAGATGAGGAAGGAAGGCAGAGTCACAGAGATGCCATGTTTCTGGTGAAGGAGTAACATGCCAGGCTGGTGAGCAACAGCCTTGTGGCAATACACAGATTAATAGAAATGGGTTAATTTAAGATATAAGAACTACTTAGGAATGTACCCGAGCTGTTGGCCAACAGTGTTGTAATAATACAGTTTCTGTGTGATTAATAAGGTCTGGGCAGCTGGAAAACAAAATCATGGACTCCATTTACAAACCTTGGCAACAAATAACTTATGTAAGGATGTAGTCGTATTTGGAGGGATGTACAAAACGGTTGTTTGTTTGCAGCATGTTCATGAAGATGACTGATACTCACTGATGGGGACCAGAAAATGATGTTCTAGAGAGTTTAGGTTTAGGATAAGTTCTATCTGAGTAACTAAAAACATCCAAAGTTGAAATGCTGGCTATATAGCACCTATATAGAGCTAGAATCTTATAAATAGCTCTGTCTCAGGAGAAAAGAATTTGTAAGGCATCTGTTTATTGTCTTTAACTTTCTCTGTAGAAGTAGATACTTTAAATGCTAGTATTTATGACCAAATTTTGTTATAGAAAGCTACCAAAGCCCACACTTGCAACCATTCCCCCACCATATCTGTGACCACCATATCTTTAGCCCTGACTGCCCCTGGAGAGGTAATTGTCTTGGTTCCTGGTTGGAGGGCTCTGCTCTTTAGGCTCTAGCATAAGGAGTCACATCCATGCCCCACCCCACCCACCAAACCTCAAAGGCCATGGAGCAGACTCCCCACAATTGCAACCCTACCCCACCTCATCTGTGACCACAGGTTCCTTGGTGTACTCTTCACCCGGAGAAGTTAGTGTCAGGGTCTCTGATTTCAGGGCTTTGCTTTTTAGGCTGTGGACCCTAGCTCTGGGATGCACATCTAATGCTTCCCTTTCACTCACCAAATCCCAGAGCAGACTCCCTATACACACAAAAATTCCCCACCACATCTTTGACCATGGGACCTTGGCCCTGACTGCCCCTGGGGAGGTGAGATCTAGGTTCCCAGCTGGAGAATTCTGCTCTCTAGGCCCTGGGCTCAGTCCTGAGGGGCATATTCTATGCCCCACACCCACCCACCAGAGAACCCAGAGCAGCCTCCCCAACCCCTCCCCCCACATGCAATCATCCCTCACCTCACCTGTGACCACAGGAGCAGTGGCTCAGAATGCCCCTGGAGAGGTGAGTGTATGGATTCCCTGACAGAGGGCTCTCTTCTTTAGGTCCTAGCCCTGGGAGGCATATTCCATGCCCTACCCCAAGCTATCAAACACTAGAGACCCTGTAGCAGCCTCTCCACCTGAAAAATCATTCAACCACTGCATGTATCACCACCAGAGCCTTGTCCTAGACTTCCCCTAGAGAGCATCTATGACCACTGGAGTCATGGCCCTGACAGACACTAGAGAGAGCCTTGGATCCGACTTTGCCTGAAAAAGCCCCAGAACCATATCAGGTTCCACTATAGACATGGACCTGCCTGCACCTAGAAGAAGAGCAACCACTTAAACCAGAGGCCCTTCCTAAACCAAATGGAGGAAGATGGTCTGCCTAAAGCACAGAACCCACCTGCACTGATTGGAGGAAAGATGGGCTGACAACAGTGTAAGAAGACATTCAACAACATAAAGAACAATATGGCACCACCAGAGCCTAGTGGTCCTGTAACAAGATGGCCTTAATATCCTAATGTAAAATATAAAAATGACCTTTAATATAGATTTATGAACATGATAGAAAACTTTAAAGAGGAAATAAAAGTTCCCTTAAGAAAATGGGAAAAAAGACCAACAAAAAATTGGAAGAAATCAATAAATCTCTTAAAGCCAAAAAAACTGAGGGAATTGTTTAAATGAAAAATCTGGGTAAATAAATAAGAACTGTAAATACATGCATAACCAACAGATTACAAGAGATGGAAAAAAGAATCTTAAGAGTTGAAGATATGATAAAGGAAATAGTTTCTTCAGTCAAAGAAAATGTTAAGACCAACAAATCATTAACACAAAACATCCAGTAAATCTGGAACACAATGAAAGAACCAAACTTAAGACTAATATGGATAGATGATGGAGAAGAAATCCAGATCAAAGACACAGAAAATATACTCAACAAGATCATAGAAGAAAACTTTTCCAACATAAAGAAGGATATCCCTATGCAAGAAGCTTATAGAACACCAAATTGACTGGACCAGAAAAAAAGACTACTCATCATATAATAATGAAAATACTAAACATACAGAATAAGGAAAGAATATTAAGAGCTGCAAAGGAAAAGGCAAAGTAACATACAAAGGCAGACCCATTGGAATTGTTCTCAAATTCTCAATGAAAACTCTGAAACCCAAAAGATCCTGAACAGATCTGCTGCAGACACTAAGAGACAATGGTTGCAAGCACAAACTACTATACTTAGCCAAGTTTTCAATCACCATAAATGAAAATAATAATATATTCAATAACAAAACAAGATATAAATAATAACTATTCAGAAATCCAGCTTTAAAGAAAGTACTAGAAGGAAAAGTCCAACTCAGGTAATTTAGCTGCACCCATGAAAACACAGGCAAAAGATAACCTCACACTTCATATCAGCAAACCCCAAAGAAAAGAAAAATGCAAACACTACCACCAAAAAATAACAGGCATAAACTGTCACTGGGCATTAATATCTCTTAATATCAATAAACTCAAGTCTCCTATAAAAAGACACAGATTAGCACAGTGGTTATAAAAACAGGATCCATCTTTCTGCTGTATACAAGAAACACATCTCAACTTCAGACAGACATTACCTCAGAGTAAAGAATTAGGAAATGATTTTCCAATCAAATGTACATATGAAACAAGCTGATGTAGGTATCCTAATTTCTAACAAAACATATTTCAAACTTAAATCCATCAAAAGATGGAGAATAACACTTCATTCTCATCACAAGAAAATTCTATCACGATAAAAACTCAAAGCTTAAATCACAATGAAGCCCCCCACATTAATAGGAGACTTTAACACCCCGTTTTCCTCAATGAACATGTCAACTATATAGAAACTTAACAAAAAAATAAGAGAACTAACAGATATCATGACTCAAAAGGAATTAATAGACATCTACAGAACATTTCACCCAAACAGAAAACAATATACCTTCTTCTCAGCACCTTATGGAACCTTGTATAAAATTGATCACATACTAGGTAACAAAGAAAACCACAGCAGATACAAAAAAATTGCAATAACCCTTGAATCTTCTTGGGTCACCATGGCTTAAAGTTAGAATTCAACAACACTAACTGCAAAAAGCCTACAAACTCATGGAAATAGAACAATTCTCAGTTGAATCACCTCTTTGTTAAGAAAGAAATAAAAAAAGGTGAAGACTTCTTAAAATTCAACATAAATGAATGAACAATATACCCAAACCTAGGGGACAATATGAAAGCAGTGCTAAGAGGAAGTTCCTAGTACTAAGTGCCTACATAAAGAAAATGGAGAAATCTCACACTAGAGACTTAACAGGACACCTGAAAGCTCTAGAACAAAAAGAAGCAGACTCACCCAGGAGAACTGGATGACAGAAATAATCAAATTGAGGGCTGAAATAAATAAAATAGAAACAGAACAATTCAAAGACTCAATGAAACAAAGAGTTGGTTCTGCAATAAAATCAACAAAATAATCAAACCCTTATTAAAACTAACCAAAAGGCAGAGAGGATATCCAGATTAATAAAATCAGAAATGAAAGGGGGCAAGACAAAAGGCACTGAGGAAATCCAGATAATTATTAGGTCACACTTTAGAAACTTATACTCTACAAAATTGGAAAATCTAAAAGAAATGAAAAGTTTTCTGGATAGATACCACATATCAAAACTAAATCAAGATCAGATAAACAATTTAAATACATCTATAAGCCCCAAGGAAATAGTCATCAAAATCTCCCAAACTAAATAAAAAATAAACAAACAAAAACAAAACAAAAATCCAGCCCAGGACACTAAATGGTTTAAGCACAGAATTCTACCAGCACTCCAAAGAACAGCTAATACCTATACTCCTCAAATTGTTCCACACAATAGAAACAGAAGGAAAATTGCCGATCTCTTTTTAAGAGGCTACAGTTTCCCTTATACTTTAACCACACAAGGACTCACCTATGAAATAGGATTATAGACCAATCTCACTCAAGTATATTGATGCAAAAATACTCAATAAAACACTGGCAAACTGAATTCAAGAACACCTCAAAAAAATCATCCACCATGATCAAGTTGGCTTCATTCAAGAGATGCAGGTATGGTTCAACATGTGAAAATCTGTCAATGTAATTCACCGTTAAAATAAACCGAAACAAAAAAATCCCATAAGATTTTCTCACTCGATGCTGAAAAAGCCTTTGACAAAATCCATCACCGTTTATGATAAAGGTCTGGAGAGATTACGAATACAAAGAATGTATCTAAACATGTTAAAAGCAATATATAGTCAGCTGGCAACAAACATATAATTAAATGAAGAAAAGCTCAGCAATTCCAATTAATTCAGGAACAAAGAAGAATGTCTACTCTATATCTATTCAGTATAGTACTCAAGATTCTAGCTAGAGCAATAAGACAACAAAAAGATCAATGCAATAAAAATTGGAAAGGAAGAAGTCAAACTTTCACTATTTGCAGATGATATGGTGTATACATAAGTGACCCCAAAATTCATAATATGGCAGGATACAAGTTCAGCTAAAAAAAATTGTAGTCATCCTATGTACAAATGATAAAAGGGCTGAGAAAGAAATTAGAAAAAAATAGCCACAAATAACATGAAATATCTTGGGGTAATGCTAATCAAGGAAGTGAAAACCCTGTACAAAAAGAGCTGTAAGTCTTTGAAGAAAGAAATTGATGAAGATATAAGAAAATGCAGAGATTTCCCATGCTCTTGGATAGATAGGATCGACATAATAAAAATGGCAATCCTACCAACAGCAATCTGCAGATTCAATGCAATCCCCATCAAAATCCCAGCACAATTTTTATAGACCTCAAAAGAACAATGCTCAACTTCATTTGGAAAAAAAAAAAAACCAGGATAGCAAAACAATCATGTACAAGAAAGGAACATCTGACTTCAAGCTCTATTATAGAACTGTAGTAATAAAAAGAACTTGGTATTGGAATAAAAACAGACAGGTTGACCAATGGATTAATCAAATATTAATCCACACACCTACAAACACTTGATTTTTGACAAATAAGCCAATATTATACAATGGGAAAAAGAAAGCATCTTCAACAAAATGTGCTGGAATAACTGGATGTCAACAAGTAGAAGAATGCAAATAGATCCATATCAATATTATGGACAAAACCCAAGTTTTCAATCACAAATGGACCAAAAACTTCAACATAAATCCAGCCACACTGGACCTCAATTAAGAGAAAGTGGGAAGTAGCCTTGAATGCATTGGCACAGGAGACTACTTCCTAAATATATCCCTAGTAACAAAGACACTGAGACAACAATTATTAAATGGGACCTCCTGAAATTAAGAAGCTTCTGTAAGGCAAAGGAAACTGTCAATAAGACAAAATGGTAGGCTACAAAATGGGAAACTATCTTTACTAACCCCACATTAGATAGAGGACTGATCTCTGAAGTATATAAAAAACTCAAGAAACTAGACGTCAAAATACCAAATAATCCAATTGCATGCAAATGGATGGAACAAGAAAAAAAAAACCATGTTGAGTAAGGTAACCATGACTCAAAAGACAAGCATGGTATGTTACAACAGAATGGCGCCCAGACATGTGGACAACGGAATCCACTGAAAGCCTGAGAAAGCTTGGGAAAGAGTAAAGCATGTTTTCTTGGTAGCAGCGATTTCTCGGGTCTGCTCTGCTTGCTAGAGGCAAGCAAGCACTCTCACCTAAGAGAGGCTTCCTGACTCAGCTTTAGCTGCAAATCCCTGCAGCTCATTAAGAGGTCCTGCCACAAAACACTTAAACAGTGTTGACGAAAAGCTGAACACATGCTTTTCGGTTTTCAGCCGTAGCAGGAAAAAAGCTGCGCCGTTTGAAAATTCCGGCTTTCTGGGCTGTCCTGCCAGGGCAAACTCTGATTCTTTTATGCAGGCGGTTTGTGCGGTTTGCAAGCACAGGCTGCTGAAGCTCGCTTGCTGGCAGGGACCTTGAAATGCCATAGAGTTGTGGCGGTAAACATGGCTACAGCCTGTACCTCAGCCATGAGGCTGGAAAGCTAAGGAATGGACTGGATCTAGCTGGCAAAGCCACGGATTTAATCCTACCCATATTGCTCAGTAATTTAAAGGCTCGTGTGGTCAGAAAAAGAGGGAGAGATACAGTAAAGAGAGATTCAAAGACAAAGAAAATTTCTAAATGGTTTACAGTGTGTTAAAAAATATATGCAAGCTAAAAGTTAAAAGTTCTTAAAAACAAAAAAATAAGGAAGAAAGAAAGTAGTTGGGTGTGGTAGTACACACCTTTAATCCCAACACTTGGGAGGCAGAGGGAGATTGACCTCTGTGACTTCAAGATGTGGTAGCTCACGCCTTTAATCCCAGTGCCTAGAAGGCAGAGACAAACAGATCTCTGTGAGTTCAAGGTGTAGTAGCATACACCTTTAATCCCAATGCCTGGGAGGCAGAGACAGGCGGATCTCTGAGAGTTCAAGGACAGCCTGGTCTACAGAGTTATTCCAGGACAAAGATACAGAGAATATAAAATAAAAGTAAAAATAAACAAAATAGAGGTTAAAATAAAGCATACGAAGATGGAAAATACACAGAGAATCTTGATACTGTATGCTATTATGCTCTCTTTGAATTGTTTGAATGCTGAGGAAGGAGCAACAGCTACCAAAAGATATTTGTTTATAAATGCTGCTGAACTAATCCAACATAGATATTATCAAAATGCCTTGACTTTGAAATTTGGATCTAAGGACATGATACTTTGGAAAGGAGTTTCTTATTTTGTTTTCACAGAGGGTGAGAGTCTGTGGATTTCTTCTATTACTATATGGTATGATAGACCACGCCCTCCTGAAGGGTTGCTGTAAACATCTTCAGAAAATTGCTTTGCTCAACTGCCAACTGAGATGAAACTAGCACACAGGTTATACCATGAAAGACCTAATTAACGACGCCCCCATTCAGCAGGAAGCAGTTTGGAGAGAAATAACTGCGCCCATATTCCCAAAAATTGTTTATAAATGTTTTTACATTTAAAGGGGGATATGATAGAGATATAAATAGTTTGCATTGATATGGATTTTGCTTTAGTGATTTAAATTTAAGGTCAATTTTGTTATATGTATATGTATTTCTAATCTTGATTAAGGTATTGTAATTATGTAGTTCACTTAAAAATGTAATATATATATATAGGTTCTTAATGGATAATCATTAATAATAGTCAAGTTTGTAGTCATGTTAGTTAAGATTTTCTAGATGTACATAGATATATTTTAGATAGGCATTCTTCATATCTTTCAAAGATTACAGAATAGGACATTTAATGTTTTAATAACTTAGGACTTTTCATGACAATGAGACACTTTGCTCCTGGCAGCACCAATCTACTTCAAGAAGAAGATGGGCATCGAAGAGGATCCTTATGGAGTTTGATAGCCATTTGGGCAAGAAAACTGCTCTTGCCTGGACTATTGCATAAACTGGACACAGAGAACCCGCAGAGAGAGACTGCTGAACTTGCCTAAAGGTGAGATGATCTTTTAGGGTTCCTGATTCATGAAAGAGTCTGCAAGACATTCTTCAGGACAAGCAGATAGTGACTGAACTGACTTTGAAATTTCCTGCTTTGTGGAAATGTCTGCTGGAAACTATAGACCTGTAGGCCGAAGATGGATGCCCCAACGGTACAGAGGAACTTTGGGTGACTGTACAGGCAGCAAGATGTCTCTGTCATTTCTAGAGTTTGGAAGTTGCTTATTTTTTGTTTGTTTAGGTAATATTGTATCTTTCTGGAGTCTTTGATGGAGTTAAGAATAGTTAGTTATAGTTATACTTTTCCTTAGTTATAATAAAGATTATTGTAATTTTTACTTGATAACTGTTTTGTTATATGTAATTTTGCTATGTTAAAGTTAAAGCCTTCCTTTTTTGCTTAAACAGAAAAAGGGGAAATGATGGAGGAAGGTCATTGGTTAATTAAATAAAGAAACTGCTTGGCCTCATAGGTTAAAACATAGGTGGGAGGAGTAAACAGAACATAATGCTGGGAGGAAGAGGAAGTGAGCTCAGAGATGCCATGCTCAGCTCTTCTGGGTAGACTTGACAGCTCTGCTCTCTGGAGCAGAGACGCCAGGCTCCTCTCTCCCAGGAAGCTCCCACCCAGGATGGACATGGGCTAGAATCTTCCTGGTAAGTGCACCTTGGGGTGCTTACACACACTATTAGAAATGGGCTAGTCCAGGTGCGAGAGTTAACTGAGAAGAGGCTGGATATAATGGGCAAGCACTGTTTAAATGAATACAATTTGTGTGTTGTTATTTCGGGGCATAAGCTAGTCAGGCAGCCGGGGTGCTGGGGACGCAGCCCCGCCGCTCATATTACAACAGTATGTACTCACACATAAGTGGATATTAGATGTAAACAAAGGTTAACCAGCCTATATAGCCCATGATCCCAGAGAACATAGATAGCAAGAAGAACCCTATGAGAGACATACATATTTCCCTGGGAAGAGGAATTAGACAAGTTCTGAGAAAACTGGGAGTGTGTGTGTGGAAGAGGGAGGACAGGAAGACAGGGAGGGAAAAGGGGGAAGAAGGATCAATAATATGTGCAACCGGGTCATGAACATGGTGGGGATACCCACAGAAACTGTTGACCTCAATTTAGTTCAGAGTTCACTGACTCTGAACTAATAGTGGTAGAAACTGTATAAGACCAAACTAGGCCCTCTGAATGTGGGTGACAGTTGTGTGGCATGGGCAGTCTGTGTGGCCACTGTCAGTGGTCGCAGTGCTTAAACTGGCATTTTAGAGCCCATGCTTTTTGGAGGGATACCTTGTTTAACCTCGATATAGGGGAGAAGGCCTTAGTCTTGCCTCAGAGGGATGTGTTACACTTTGTTGACTCCCCTTGGGAAGCCTTACCCTCTCTGAATAGTGGATGGGGACTGGGGGTGGGAGAAATTGGGGGGAGTAGGAGGAAGGTAGGGAGTGGGTACTGGAATAGGTATGTAAAATTAGAAAGATTGCTTTTAAAAATAAATTTAATAATAAAGAAAACAAAGAGAAAGATAAAAGGATTCTATTGAATTCAATGATCTGTACCACAGTGGGAAAGTATTGTCTTAGTTTGCTTTCTGTTGCTGTAATAGACAACATGAACAAAAGCACATTTGAAATAATCTTTTTTGGCTTAGAGGACACAGACCAAAATCATGGGAAGCCAGGCAGGCATTCAAATGTGGAAAAAGGAAGCAGAGACTAAGCCAGAGGAATTCTGCTTATTTGCTTTCTCTTAAAAGATTGCTCAGTCTGCTTAAGGACACATCCCATGAGCACTGGCCCCACAAACATGCCCCTGTAGACTTGCCTACAAGTCAATCTGATGGAGGGATTTTCTTTCTTTAATGACTCTAGCTTGAATCAAGTAGAATAAAAATTACTTGTTTTACAGTCTTTATTTTTTAATATGTATATTTTAAGATATACAAAGACAGAACTAAATCTTAGCTGTTATCCACAGTAAGCTCCTACAGGTTTGATGAGTAAATATAGAGGTTAGTTGAAGTGCGTATTTCTAGCATCACAGTATGATCTCAGTCGTGTTACAGAATCCAGACATACCATTTCTCAATGGAGTATTGTCTGTCTAATCAGGGTACCCAGCAAGAAACCACTCAGGAAGATGATGAGGAGAGACAATACTCTGACATCCTGGGAAAGATATGTGACTTAATTGCAAGTGGTAATAATTGAACAAGATTTGTGAACTCATGATGCTGAATTGTGACAGCAGACATTTCTTTATAGGTTTAATTTTTGTAGATATGCATAGTTCTGATGGACGTGATTTTATATACTTTAGAAGTATGTTTAAATGAAATACACCATTTAAGGAAAAATATTAAGGTAATTGGTTACTTTGAGATGGAACCTAGACATAGCTTTATTTTTTGTAAATGTGTAATTAAGTAGAATTTTGCATGTTCAAGTAAGAGACAAGTTATAATAGAGTAATTTGATTTAATTAAGATCTTGCTAAATTCATGAACATTATCATATAACGATTTATACAGCTTTAAATTGTAACACACAGAAAGTTAATTTCTTAGATTTATAAAAATGTAAAAGTAAAGAATTTTTGTATTGGGAAGTCAAAATATAATCAAGGTATTTTTGAAATATTTTACGTGTAATTCTGCTTAAAATGTTTGAATTGTTTAATAATCTTTATAGATATACCCAAAATAAATATTGGCTTTATATTTGAGGTATAGTTTAGTTTTAGAATACTTATTTATCATGTATAAATCTTCAGCACAAGAAAAAAGTGCTGGATTAAGGTAAATTCTATACATTGAATGATATTTTCCAGCTAGGCTTAAGTATCTGAAAAGGTAGGTTATAAATGTTTATCTTCAGTATACTGAATAAATGAAACAAATAAAAAATAAAAATCACAAGACTCTGTAAAGCTTATGCTGTATACAAATTCCACACTTCATTCAATATAACAAAAAAAAAGTTGTAAGAAGGGTTGAAGGAAATGAAATCAGTTCCCAGACGTACATGAGAGGGACTCCCAAGTCTCAGCAGTACAGATGGCTTCAGACATATACCTGTAGTTAGGGTGGGATACTTGGTCTTTCAGGAGGGCAGGAACAGTGGAAGTGCATGATGTCTTCTTGAGATTAATCTTGCATGTTATGACCAAAGTCCGCAGCTGACATCTAGCAAGCCGCAAAATTAGGCTGTTGTTCTTGGGGAAGCCCACTGGGATAGGGATCACAGTCTCAGTCTATCTGAAAGTGGAAGAATGAATGCCCTGGTGTACCAACTAGGGAATGTGAGGGAAGGAAACCTGGAGAGTCAACCCTGAGCTTTGTGAGAGATCACTGAAATACCATCCACTAGGTGCAGACTATTTCTTTTATTCTTTGTTTGGTCTAAAGAAATACTAGTTAATCCCTTTGCTTCCAAGTCACATGGCCATGCATAATCATTTTTGCATGTACAAAACTACACATGCCCTTGGGGATCATTATTAATTTTTTTCTTGTCTATGCTTTCAGCTGATTCTCATTCTTCTATCAGATAGGCAACATAACCAGAATGATGAACATCTTTGCTGTATCATAACAGTTTAGAAATAGAGAGGCAGGGAGGGGGGCAGAGAAAAATGTAGAGCTAAATAAAAATCACAAAAGAAAAAAAAAACGATTTAGAAATAAGAATATTGAACTTATAGAGTAATATGCTTTGCCAAAGTTTTCTTATTTCTCTATGTTTTGATGCCATGATGGAATTTCAGGTAGTTACATGTCAAGAGTTCAGGATCCCCTCTAAACTCCTCTAGGGCTCTGATGACAAGGTAACCCAAGATAAGGGAGCGGGGTCTGTGCCTGATACATAAAACAACTTACATTCAAGAGAGCATCAGTTATGGTGGAAATAAGAGCCTGTATAGTACTTCTCAGGTTAATTTCTTTTCCGGGGTTTAGCTGTCATCATGTTACTAACTCACAATGTCCATGGAACCAGTCATTATTATTTTTAGTTTATAATAACATTCACAGTAAAGAGTCTTGTGAAGAATCTAGGGGTGAAACTCAGAAAACTACTTTCTTCTAACTAAAAGGTAATTGAGTACTGTGTAAAAACACAGTTGATTATTGAGAAAATATAACATGGCCTACCATGGCAACTAAGTCAAGCACCTTGCAAAGAGCCAGTTCAAGAGCTATGGAGTGACAGGATTTTCCCTAGGGAGACAAAGCACACATGTCCACTTACGCCAGGTAGAGGGTCTATGACAAACCAATATCCAGATATCACCAAAGCACAGCTTGGGGGACCAGTGAGTTTTATTGGGAATGCATCCAGAAATATGGGTGAGGGTTTACTACAGAAGCAGAAATGACTCAAAGACAGATGAAACACTACATCTCACCTCAGCATAGGTGACAGCTCACAAAATCTGAGAACCGGCACACTTTTTGAAACTTCAGGAAAGCTCAACATTTTGAAGTGTCCTTTTCAAGTAACTCAATTGATATAAATTTCTTATAGGCAGTTCAGTTTGTTTCTGCTCCTTCCAGGAAGCTGGTCTTTTCACAATCCGGTTTGCGGCTTAGTCTGTTGATTTTTGTCAGATGGTTGGTAAGAGAGGAAGCAATCTTTTTGTTTTTCTCTTAGGAGAGAGAGGCCTTGTTAATCTGGTCAGTTTCAGTGACTTCCTAAATCTGTTTGAATTCAACTTCTGCAATAAACAGACCTTCTGGGAAACAATCTTTTAATCGTGGAAAATACTGCTATATAACAATCAACTACTGTAAGTTTGTTGTAAAATATTATAGCAATAAAATAGAAGAGCACAAGATTCCTCCAATGACTCACTGATCTAATTTCCTGAAACTAGATGAAAGTAAATTGTTTTGTATCAGAAGATAATGTCATTCATAATTGCAAAATAAAGTTAAAACAAATGTCTATTTTTAAAATTTGTTCAATTAATCTTATGACATCTCAAAATGATGGAGTCATTAAATGGAATATATTATGGAGGGGTCAATGACTCTCTAACGATATCCACATGACAATCAATGGGATCTAAAGATATGATGATTAATATTAAAAGGTATTTTGCTATTCAAATCGGGTGACATAGTTTTAAAAAGGCAGGTTTTTTGTGTTATCCGGGTGGACTCCACTTAATCACTTTCTTTGGTCCTGGATAAACAGAGTAGATGCATCAACACAAAGAAGTGACTAAATAGGAAGTCAGGAAAACTTTAAGGGCAGAAGATATGAAAAGGTTTCTTATTTCAGATGGAATTTTATGAGGGAATTATCAGAAGTCTCTAGAAACAAAGAATGATCTCACTACTTGTATTCAGTAAGCACCTGCTGATTCAATCATACAAACAGGTGATCAGAAACTCATCATCACCTTAAATATCATGGACATAGCTTCTTGATAGAGACTCCAGTGAAAGAATGTGGGCTGCCATTTGTTCATGCCAACCTTGTGACACCTGGACTTGAGGAACCAAGGCAACTATGTATCTGACATATGGACTTGGAGGTAACAAATGCTTGTGGTTGAACTCTGAAATACAGGAAAGTTTGCTTTTTTTTTTTAACAGAAAAGGATAGAGATGCTTGAAATTGGACAGAAAATATAAACTAGTTATGGCATGTGTTTAGCACACTCATGTGATTGCATATGTATGGGAATATAGCAATATAATGCAGAGCAAGCCAATATTCAAAGTTAAACACTGACCACTCTGTAATTAGGAAAAATATCAAAAAGCAGCTGTAAGATGGACTAGAACATGGTAAGGTCCAGAAAAAAACTAAGAAAAAAAGCATAAAAAGAAACAAACACAACAAAAGAAATTTGGAGTGACACCAAATCCTTAATTAAGTGTCCTTTCCTTCCAAACACTTTGAAAAGGAGTGCATTTACCTGAGAGTATTGATACAGGAATGTCTTCCTTTGCTTTAAAACAATCCGAGGGCCAATGGGATAAGCATATCTCATGTCATAGTGGAGTTCACTTCCTAACTCTAGTTACTGAGCTAAGCTTACAACATGAGGAACAAGTCTGAAGTGGAAGGTTTGTGTGGTGTGCAGCTGAAGCAGATGGGGTAAGTGGCAAGTGGAGGGGAAGATTTGAGAGATCAACTATTAATAAAGTTCTCATTTGACCAAGGTAATATGTCTTCCTATGAATTTGTTTGTTTGATCATTGGTTTGTTCATTCATTCATCCTCTCACTGATGTAGGCATTCCTTTAAGTTTATCTGATGTTTCCTATATAGACAGTTTAATTCAATGAAAGACAACTCTTATTAGATATGATTGAAACTGCTATAGAATAAGTTAAAAAATTGAGAAATTTTTGTTTCATTCAAGGATGTTTATTTAAAAGTGAAAGCAGAAAAGGAAAATATTTGAATTATTTTTATCCTTTCTTCTGTTAAGTTATTATAATTAAGCCTTTATAAATAACTATTCTAAAATAAAAATAATTTCAAACTAGTAAAAATTCAATTTTAAGACATAAATCATGAAAGAACCTTTAGTTTAAGAAGTATAAAACACCAAGTGTGTTTTTAATAACCCTTATTTGTAAGCATTTTGCTAATTATCTTGTATTCTGAAGCTTAAATATGGTATCCACAAAGCTAGGCATTCTGCCTCTTATTCAAAAAGACTGTGTACCAAATTTGATGAAGCATTTTGTAAATTCTAAAAGATTATAAATGTGTTTGTAATTATAGCAGTGTATTGTCTGCCAGTTCCCATGTTATGTCTGGGTAGCACTTTTGATTATTAAATCAGCGCTCACACAGATTTTATCATTCAGAAGCCTCTGGAGGTCTCTCAATGGGATTATATGAAAGCAAATATTTTATCCTGGATTGAATTGCACCACCTTTGAAACTTAATGGATCAATTGCCTAATAGGAACAATAAGTATAATGGTTTACAACAAAAATATCATTCAACTGACATTCTAAAGGGAGTTAGAGGGGAGGGAAACAATTACAGTGGATAACAGAGCTCAGGTTAGAAAAAGTGATCTGGAATTTTAAATAAGCCTAAACAGCTCTTTAAATGTGCACATATCAAGACTAAAGGAAATGCTTTATGGCTTTTTTTTTTTGAAAATTTAAATTAAAACCATAGTTTAGAAAACTTAAACCTTACAAAATATAAAATCAAATCAACTTTTCCTGAGGAAAATTTGTATAAAAGTAGCATTTAGAATATTTGAGTTTGACTTATTTAGATATATTATGTTTCCTAACCTATTAATAAAAACATGTTACAAAGCCAAGTCTATATTATTTAAGTACTTGGGAATTATAAAATATTTTTCCCTAAAACATTTTCCCAAGCAATACAAGTCCTACAAAAGAATTATTGATGAAAAAAATGAAGTGATTTTTCTCCCGTAATTTATTGTCAGTTAATATGTGAAACTCGAAGTCCTATGTACCTTTTGGGGAGCAAGCAGTGTAGTTAGTGTAGTTACCAAGTTAAACAAAGCAATTTCAGGTAACGAAATAAAATGCTAATGCAAACTGATTGCAGGAGAACAACAATACAAGTAGTTTCTTTTTTCCCTTTCTTATTTTAATTTACTTTTAATTTCATTTTACATTCCATCCACAATTCTCTCCTCTCCCCAACTCCCCCACAACCTACATCCTATCCACTCCTCCCAACTGGTAAGGGCTCCCATGAGAAGTCAACAAGATCTGGCACATTAAGTTGGGACTGGACCAAGCCCCAACCCCCTGCATTATCGCTAGGCCAAATGCAGAGATCCACATCCAAGCACCAAGTGGAGCTCCGAGACTCTAATGGAAGAGAGGAAGGAGGCACTGTATGATTTTGATAGAGAAATCTACAGAAACAGCTGAACTCATGGAAACTCATGAACTCTGAGCGGTCAGCTGTGGAGCATCCATGGGACCAAACTAGGCTGGCCCTCCATATGTGATGTGAAGCCGGGACCTCTGTGAGAAAGCTGGCTGTAGGCCCAGGATCTATCCCTGCTGCATGAGCCCATTCCCTAAGGTGGGATGCCATCCTCACAGGTAGTTTCTCACTAAAGAGCATCGAGGCTCTTTAGTCTGGGACGGGTCCTAACATTGAGCTCCGTGCCCAAGTTTCTTCTCCTGTGTCACACTACCAGGTTTGTATCAGTTCTGGGAGGAAACATCTGGAAAGTGCTTTACAGCAGTTGAGACTTGATCATGTGAGAACTAACTGAAAACTAGTCCAGATTTCTCTCTCTTAGCTTATTGTTTCAGAGCTCAGCTGTGTGAGGTGCTGTCTAAACGGAAAGGAGGCCATAAATTGTGATAGTCGTCTACAGAGTCCTCCTATGAAGTTCTCCCATGGAGTGCTAGAAGCTCTGAGGGTGTGCATCATATGTCTCTCAAGAAAATAGAGACTTGAATCCAGATGCTATTATTTATGCTTTTATAATAAGTTAAGGGACAGATAGCAAATTATGCTTTTATGTAAGTTCTATCTTATAGTTTGTATTTTCAAACAATATTTTATTTTCTAAAGCTCATAAAAGATAATTTATTAATTTTTTAAAAGATTTATTTATTTATTATGTACACAATGTTCAGCCTCCATGTATGCCTGCAGGCCAGAAGAGGGCACCAGATCTCATTACAGATGGTTGTGAGCCACCACATGGTTACTGAAAATTGAACTCAGGACCTCTGGAAGAGCAGCCAGTGCCCTTAACCTCTGAGCCATCTCTCCAGCCCAAGATAATTTATTTTATTTTATATTTTTTATTGAAAAAATTTCTGCCTCCTTCCCACCTCCCATTTCCCTCCCCCTATCCCCACTCCTCTCCCCTTCCTCCACTGCTCTCCCCTCCCCCCATTCCTTTTCTCCTCCCTCTCCAGTCCAAAGAACAGTCAGGGTTCCCTGCCCTGTGGGAAGTCCAAGGTCCTCCCCCCTCCATCCAGGTCTAGGAAGGTGAGCATCCAAACAGACTAGGTTCCCACAAAGCCAGTTCATGCAGTAGGATCAAAACCCAGTGCCATTGTCTTTGGCTTCTCATCAGCCCTCATTGTCCGCCATGTTCAGAGAGTTTGGTTTTATCCCATGCTTTTTCAGTCCCAGTCCAGCTGGCCTTGGTGAGCTCCCAATAGATCAGCCCCACTGTCTCAGTGGGTGGGTGCACCCCTCGCGGTCCTGACTTCTTTGCTCATGTTCTCCCTTCTGCTCCTCATTTGGACCTTGGGAGTTCAGTCCGGTGCTCCAATGTGGGTCTCTGCCTCTATCTCCATCCATCGCCAGATGAAGGTTCTATAGTGATATGCAAGATATTCATCAGTATGGCTATAGGATAGGGTCATTTCAGGTTCCCTCTCCTCAGCTGTCCAAGGAACTAACTAGGGACATCTCCCTGGACATCTGAGAGCCCCTCTAGAGTCAAGTCTCTTGCCAACCCTAAGATGGCTCCCTTAATTAGGATATATGCTTCCATGCTCCCATATCCACCCTTCCTTTATCCCAATCATCCCATTCCCCCAAGCTTCCCCCATCCTCCCCTTCTCACTTTTCTCTCCCCATTTCCCCTTACCCCCATCCCACCCCACCCCCCAGTTTCCGATTTTTGCCCGGCAATCTTGTCTACTTCCAATATCCAGGAGGATGACTATATGTTTTTTGGGGGGTTCACCTTCTTATTTAGCTTCTCTAGGATCACAAATTATAGGCTCAATGTCCTTTATTTATGGCTAGAAACCAATTATGAGTGAGTTTAACCCTCAATCCTATGAACACCAGATTTTTGATAAAGGAGCTAAAAGTATACAATGGAAGAAAGAAAGCATCTTCAACAAATCGTGCTGGCATAACTGGATGTCAACATGTAGAAGAATGAAAATAGATGCATATCTATCCATCACCGTGCACAAAATTCAAGTCCAAATGGATCAAAGACCTCAATATCAGTCTGAATACACTGAAGAGAAAGTGGGAAGTACTCTACAACATATGGGCACAGGAGGTCACTTTCTATGTATAACCCCAGCAGCACAGACATTAAGGGCAACATTGAATAAATGGGACCTCCTGAAACTGAGAAGCTTCTGTAAAGCAAAGGACACTGTCACTAAGACAAAAAGGCAACTTACTGAGTGGAAGAAGATCTTCACCAACCCCGCAACAGACAAAGGTCTGATCTCCAAAATATATAAAGAACTCAAGAAACTAGACTTTAAAATGCTAATTAACCCAATTAAAAAATGGGGCACTGAACTGAACAGAGAATTCTCAACAGAAGAAGTTCAAATGGCCAAAAGACACCTAAGGTCATGCTCAACCTCCTTAGTGATCAGGGAAATGCAAATCAAAACAACTTTGAGATACCATCTTATACCTGTCAGAATGGCTAAAATCAAAAACACCATTGATAGCCTTTGCTGGAGAGGTTGTGGAGTAAGGGGTACACTCATCCATTGCTGGTCGGAATGCAAACTTGTGCAACCACTTTGGAAATCAGTGTGGTGGTTTCTCAGTAAATTTGGGATCAACCTACCTCAGGACCCGGCAATACCACTCTTGGGAATATACCCAAGAGAGGCCTTATCATACAACAAAAGTATACGTTCTACTATGTTCATAGCAGCATTATTTGTAATAACAAGAACCTGGAAACAACCTAGATGCCCTTCAACGGAAGAATGGATGAAGGAAGTATGGAAGATATTACATATTAGAGTACTACTCAGCGGTAAAAGACAATGACATCTTGAATTTTGCATGCAAATGGATGGAAATAGAAAACACTATCCTCAGTGAGGTAACCCAGACCCAAAAAGATGAACATGGGATGTACTCACTCATAATTGGTTTCTAGCCATAGATAATTTTTAATTGTAGCTACCAGAACACAAGATCTAAATTTTTCTCTCTTTTCAAAAATGGTCCTATTATTCAGCAAGTGTGATTTACTTTATTGTTAAAATAAATAAAAAGTGAACACCAAAAAGCTGAAATTGGGTGTGAGACATTCAGCCACAACTGGTTTAAATATCAACCAGAATAAGAAAAAATGTAAGTCTCTACTGAGCTTGGTAGAGGAATGTAGGAGAAACAGTACCAATTCATTATACTAGGACACTTCCAGCAGAGGCAAACAAGAGGCAACATAAGCAGGTATCGTATGAGCCATGGCATGTTTTGTGCACCATCTAACAGTTATTAGAAGGTCGTTAGAAGACTGAAGTTACTAAAATAAAAGTAAAATAATTTGAAGATTTCAACTAATTTAAATTTGAGATTTAAATTTTTGAGGTAGTTCATTAAAGAAAATGACCTTATAGATCCAGATCAACTCCGTAGACGAATGTTGCCTCGTGTCCTGCATAAACATAGATTGACAGAAAATGAACCTGCATTCAGAATTGTGGTGTGTATGGAGACATCCAAATTTAGGTTGTTTACAAAGGCATCCAAAGCTTGCATCACACATCTGATTGATGTGATTGGCTGTCTCACGGTATTGTGGTTTCTCTGTCCAGACATTCCGTGTGGTGGGCTTTATTAGTGGTGGAATAGGATGAACTAAGATAGTTTTTCACATTGCTTCACATTTATTTTCAAAATATATAATGGATAATAAAGAATCATATATTTTTAAAGGATAAAATTTAATTATATAGACATATACTTGTAATGTATATCGCATGCATTGTGTGTACTATATGAACATAAATACAGATTGTATAATAGCTCTAGGTATCAGAGTCAGATTCATGACCACATCTCTCCCTTTGGGCTGTATACAGATTCTCATATTAGAATAGCCTTGGTACTCTTTGACCAGTACTAACAATTGTCTTCATAGAAGCACTATTCTCCTCTGTGATCTCAACATTTTAGAATTTCACAGATAGATGTGGCCATACAGAGTCTGACTTCTGACTGTCTATTTTACTTAGTATCATGTTCTCTGGGTTAAAGTGTGAGTTGCAAATAGCAGAATTTTCCTTTGTGGCTGCAAAGTGTTCCAGTGAGTATGTGCACTGCATGTTCTTTGCAGTCTTCTGCCAACAGTCACTTAAGCTGCTTCTACACACTGACTATTGGCTTTTTCTCTGATTAACATACATTGCACACTCTCTCATGAGGTGATTCAACAGACCCACTCCGGATACAGCTGAAGGTAGGAAGTTAAGAGTGCAACAGAAAGACAAATACCATATTCATTCGCTCATTCGTGAGTGATTGAATAGATTTTATAGATGCCTAATATATATGTACAGCTGGCATAGAATAAAAACAAACTAAAAATAATTGAGTATTGAATAAAGGTTAAGAAAAAAAATTTAATGATGAATGAGAGATGGATAGGCTTCAAGTAAATCATATACTTGCATAGACATAGCCTTATATAACCCAGTTTAATACAGCACATTGGGTGAAAAAATTAGTAATCCACTTCTCTCTCTCGTTCTCTCTTTTCCCCACACACTTTCTTATACAACTTTTCCTTTGTGTTTAATTTGACTATACAGCACTATTTCCTAAATTGTTTTATCAGTAGGTAACGATATTAGTCAAACTGATCTATTTTATATAAAGGAATGTCACAAAGATCCACAATATATTTTTAAATGAGGAATTGGATCAAGTTACCTGAATCTTTCTACTGGAGCACCAATTGATGGTCATATACATAGTGATCTGTCCCCCCAAAAGTAAAAAAGTGAAAAGGAAAAGGACAAGTTTTACTCTGGTAATAAATCTTTTTTATATGTTGGATTGTATTTACTGATTTTTATACGCATAAAACAAAATTTCATTCAGTTAATTAGTGTATAAAATAGTTGACTATTTAGCAAAGTTTTCATTTAGACAATCATTTTTCAAGTGTTATTTTGGTATTTTATCTTTACTAATGTTGTATGTCATACTCAAAATTAAAAAAAGAAAGGCAATTATCAGGAATAGCCACTCCTACATTAAAACTGAAAATGTAGTTTTTGTTAAGATAATTTGACTGCTCACTGTAATACAGAGAATATTTGTGGAAAATTGACTATAATATTTTTCTATTTTTATTTGTTGATCAAAATAATTCAAAATCTTTTTAACTGGTAAACTATTGGCAGACCCTTTGTGTCCTACATTTTTAGGCAATACTTTAAATTGTTTCTTGAGAGACTCTAAATTTGAGGTCTGTGTTGAGTCTCTGCATTCAGAGCTTGGGGAACCATACAGATGAGGGCAAAGAATCATTGGAGAGATCAGAGGGAATGGAGGATAGCAGGAGAGCATGGCCCACTGAATCAGGTAAGCAGGACTTACATATGCTCACAGAGACTGAAGCAGCAAGCACACGGTCTGTAAGGGTCTGTATCATGTCCTTTGCGTGTGTTCTGGTTGTGTAGCTTGGTGTTCTTGTGAGACTCCTAACAGTCAGAGTAAAAATTTCCCTGACTCTGACTCTTTTCCTGCTATTGCATTGCCTTGCCCAGCCTTAATATGAAGCCTTTTGCCTTGTCTTATTGTATCTCGTTTTGCCATATTTGTTGTTGTTGTTTGCCAATATTGGTTGTTGTCTCTTGAAAACATACTCTTTTTTTTTTTAAGGAAAACAGAGGGAGAAAGGACCTGGGGGCAGAGAGGAGATTGGGGGCCTAGAAAGAGAGGAGGGATAGGAAAGTATGGATGGGATATGATTTTGAGGGAAGAGATTATTTTCAATGAAAAAAGAGAAAATTTGTTTTATGTAAATCCAACTTTGATTGTATATGACATTTATTTATTTGTTTGTTTCTTATTTAGCATGTGTCTATGTCTTTCTGAAGTTACATGCCCCATTCGCTTACAGGCTCCTGTGGAGGCCCGGAGAGGGTTTCAGCTTTTCTGGAACTTGAGTATAAGTGATTGTGAGCAGCTCCCTGATGTGGCTCCTCAGAACAGAATCTCTGTAAGAATATAAAGTGTTCTTGACCCCCAAGCCATCTCTCCAATTTAGGCTTCCTTATTTTTTTTTGTGAAAATGTTGATTCAATTTTTGGAAACTGATTCCAATGAATAAAGATTTATATTACAAAGGTATAAACACTAGATCTGCAGAAAGACTCAATCTGCATTATCATTGCCTTTCTACTAAATTGCCCTGTGATCAAGACTATGCTTTATGTGACATAATGGACATTAGAGCTGTACAATTCTGGTTGGAAAAAGCTTTACCAAGAATTGTAGGAGGAAATCTTATTCAACACATTAACCCTTTTCTAATTTTCGAATTTAGAAGGTATCATAGCAACATTAAATTGTACATTATCACAAAGTGAATGTTACTTGCATTATGTGTAAGTCTTACTTAAGCTAGGCTTAAGCATCTTCCACTGTATAGTTGGGAAAATGATATTCAAGGTATTAACTTAACAGCATCAAATATTTTATTAAACACATCAAGAAATGAGGTAAGTCTTTGTTTACTATTTTTTATAATTTCACGCAATATATTTGAATCATACTTGCTTCTTCCTTCCCCCAATTTCTACCAGATCTTCTCCTTCTTTCATATCAAACTTACTTTTTGTTACCTATATTTCATCAAGTACAATTTATGCTTCTCATAATTTTTGAATTCATGGCATTTGTCTGGAGTATGATTGACTTGCTAAAGTCAACACTGTTACAGAAAACTGACTTTCCCTTCTCCAGAAGCTATCAATTACCAATAGATTTTGCTTTAGGGGTGGGACATCCTCCTCACTTTTTGAGTGTCCATATTGGAGTTCTGTTTAGCTTGAATTTACACAGGTTGAGTGCATGCTGTCAGAACAACTGTGAGTTCATATGTGTGGCTGCTCCACTGAATGCAAAGGACATTACTCTATTGTATTTATTTACCACTTCCTGCTTTGAAGAGTTTTCTTTACCCTCTTTGTTAATGAACCCTGAGGGATGTGAAGCCGGGGATGTGATAGAGAAGCCCATTTATACTGAGCACTCTGTAAGCTGTTTATTCTCTGCACTTTGGTCGGTTATGTGATGGCAGAGGTCTCTTTGTTAACTACTGTATATTCCCAAAAGGAAGTTTCTCTGATGATGGTTGACAAATGCACTCATCAATGGATATAACAAAGTTAATAAAAGTCAGTTTAACATTGTGTCCATTTGCCAGAGCAATGATAATAGGTGCTAGGGCTTGCTTATCCACAGGATCTTGGCCCACAAATAATGCTGAATATGAGTTTCACCTGGTGGAATTGGACTTAAATCCAGTTGGAAAGTGGCTGATTACTCTCAAGATCTTCAAATCACTATTTTATCATATGGACATTTCTTGCCAGGCCAATCAGGATTGTAGTTCACAGGTTTCACAGCTGGGAAAGACTGATGATTCCTTTGCTCCTCTGGTAGCTTGCAAAGCCATTTCCACAACATATAAAAGATAACCATTAGGGATAGAGCTTTCATGTCTGTAGTACTTTGCTTTTCCCTGTTCTGGGACTGAGGTACATGGTGCCTTTGGCAACAGGGTCTGTCAAGTTCTAGAACAATTCAAAATCATTGGCAATATAGAATAATAAGGTCCATGGGATCTCATTGAACGACAACTTCAAAAGAAGGAACCCATTTCTGGCATTGGACTTTTTATTTGCTAGCCCATGATGCCTAGTAGAACCATCTTTATTTATGTGCAGACACTAAATAAAATTTTAGGGGACACACGTAAAACTCACTCACACAAGTAGCATAGGAGAGAAAATATATTCTTAGCTTAGGTTGTTGGGAGTTGTTTATTTTTGTAATATCAACTCTACTTGCCTACAGAAAAAGTAAATATATAGATAAATAAACCAAAAGAACCCCAAATGAAGATTTGTTAAGATACTCAGAAAATAAAGTTGTTAAGGTACAGCATTGAGTTGAGTTTGGATTAATATCTTTTTGTTGTTTCTATCGAGCTAGATATTTTTCTCTGTCCCCCTCCCTTCATTTCTCCCACCCTTCCATGCTCTCCCATTGTCCCCATCCTCTCAATTTACTAGGGGATTTTGTCTTTTTTACTTCTTGTGTAGATTAGATTCATGTATATCTCTCTTTATTGTCTAGGTTCTCTGGGATTGTAAATTGTAGGCTAATTTTTATTTGCTTTATGTTCAAAAGTCTTTTATGAATGAGTAATATAATATTTGTCTTTCTGGGTCTGGGTTACCTCACTCAATAAGATGTTTTTTAGATCCATTCATTTGCCTTCAAATTTCAAGGTGTTATTAGTTTTTTTCTGCTATGTAGTACTCCATTGTGTAAATGTGCCACATTTTCCTTATCCATTCTTTGGTCGAGGGGCATTTAGGCTGTTTCTAGCTTCTGACTATGACAAACAATGCTGCTATGAACATAATCGAGCATATGTCCTTGTGGTAAGACTGAGCATCCTTTGGGTATATTGCTGAGTCTTGAGGGAGGTTGTTTTCTAATTTTCTGAGAAATTGCCATATGATTTCCAAAGTGGCTGTACCAATTTGCACTCCCACCAGCAATGCAGAAGTGTTCCCTTTACCACACATCCTCTCCAGCATAAGTTGTCATCAGTGTTTTTTATCTTGGCAATTCTTACACCCAGAGTTGTTTTGATTTGCATTTCTCTGATGGCTCAAGAAATAGAAACAGCCATCAAAAGTCTCCCAACCAAAAACAGCCCAGAACTAGATGATTTCAGCACAGAATTGTACAAGATTTTCAAGGAAGAACTAATACCAATGCTTCTCAAATTGTTCTACACAATAGGAACAGATGGAACACTGCCAAACTCTTTTTATGAGGCTACAATTGCCCTGATACTCAAACCACACAAAGATATTAATAAGAAATAGAATTACAGGCCAATCTCATGAATATTGATGTAAAAAATCCTCAATAAAATACTGAAACCGAATCCAAGAACACATCAGAAAAATCACCCACTATTATCAATTCAGCTTCATCCCAGAGGTGCAGGAATGGTTCAACATTCAAAACTCTTGTTAAGCTATTATATAATTGCTATTTACAAATATTCCCTACTAAATGTTTGGAATTTATGACTAGTTAGATATGTAACTTATTGAAGAATTCTTCGATATTTCTAACAAGAACTCATTACTTGTTTAGTAGTGAAGATATAGGCAGGATTCAAAATAGTGAAGATGAAGGGAAAAGATGATGAACAGTACAGAGTGAAGGCTGAGGCAGTGCCATGACAAATGGAATAAGAAGGAATGGGAGAATTTCCTTAGGTATTGAGTCAGCTAGGTAAAGCCAACACAATTTATGTTTATTGTTTGGCAATAGCTAACACCATGAAATTCTCAGTGCATGGAAGTTTAGGAAATCCCCTGGGTCTCTACTAACCTTTTATGTAGCAGCAAACTGGTTAATTCTGTTGACAAGTGATGACCAGATGTACCAGTAACCTCTACGGTAGAAATATGGAGCTGAAGCGTTAGAGTAAGCAGTACACTGGGGGATAATTTTGTCTCAAGGGGCAAATAGATCAAATAGACTTGAATGTCTGACAGAAAATCTTCTGATTAGAGTGATGAAGGACTGAAAATTTTCTTTCATTATGATGCAATATGTAAATAAATTAGTTGAACTGTTATTTATAGCATGGAACATAGGAACAAGAGAGAACATGCATAATTCATTATTTCTTCTTTTATTAATAAGAGAAAATCTGAGACAAAGTAGATTATTTGAAACTATGGAGTAACATTACAAAAACTCTCAGGATTAATGAAAAGTCACGACTGTCCAATGGAGCAGGATAATTTGAAAGAAACTGAAATTTTGGTTTCTTTTCCTAAAAGCATTGCTCTGCAGGTTGTAGAAGTGACATTCTTCCTGGTACTCTTTGTTTTCTGCATCTCCAGCAGCTGAGCTGCCATTGAGTTTGCATTCTGAGCCAAAGGCATCTCCGTCACACAGGCCCTGTTTGTAGCTAGTGGATTTCTATCATAGGGGCTCCCAGTTCAGACCGAAGGAAGGGCAAGGTCATTGACACCCATTTTGCAAACGTGTGATAGTTCAATCTATTTTGCTGAACTTTACACGAGGTCTTCAGTCAGCATCAGGTATCATAAAACAGCTGTAGGATAACCTTGAATCTTTCCAACTGGGAAACACAGCAAAACATAGGCTTGGCCATAAAACCTGCAAAATTGTAAGGAAGGAAATAGAGTAAAGGTTATTACATGACAAATGCATCCCATTTAGCTTGGATATTTCCAAACAAGGTGATTAACAAAGATGACTAATGGTATGCATGGGAACTGTGTACAAAAGAAAATTAATTTCTAAGTTTTGAAATCCCATTGTAGTTTTGTTAATTTTTAGTTTTAGAAGAAATTAAATGCAGAATCTCAAGAGAAATATGTGTCACTATAAGAAAAACATGATTATGATTACAAATGATGTACTAAAGCAAAGGAAATTAAACTAAAAAATTGTGACTTCGCAACACACACACATATACACACCACTACCATGACCAATGTGGAAACTAAATGTTTACTATATACTTGACAGGGACTGTCAACAAGCATGGTTTTTAATAATGTTCATAACTTATCATTCAGGTCACTATCATTCAGATCTCCTCAAACACACTCTGTTTTGTCAGTTTTCAGTGTGCTATTATTAGTGATAAAGAGTTTCCAATGGAAAGCAAAATATAGTTCTACCTGTTTTGTTCAGAGATCCCTATTTCTGTTCACAAAGTACATATTTTCCACCTTTTCTCTAGCATTTACTCACACATTGATGTGAACAGCTTTAGCTCTTCCATGTAAAATTCTTCCGTTCTTATCATTTTGGTGGTGAAGATGATGAGAGGCTATTATGTTATCATTATTTTAAATGCAAGCATGTCTTAAATTCCTAGCTATTTTAGGCAAATCATTCAAATCTTCCAAAAGACATTAGTTTATCATTTCCAGGGAAACTAAGTTTATTGAATCTTTCAGATTTTCTGTGCTTAGCTTGGCTGTCATCATGCCATCAATTGTGAGGTATATAAATAACTTTCCTTTAACATGTGAGGATAAAAAAAAATTCCTTCTGGATGTTAAGATGTGAAATTAAACTCCAGGTGCCTTTTGCAGTTATTTGGGACACTTTCCAGTTGTCAATATGGAAATGCCACCACTTAGGGCATGAATCTGTTGCCATGGGGAAGCAAAAGCTGCATTTGACAAGTTGGCAGTTGCTGCAGTTGGTAGAAAAAGACAGACTTGGAAACAGGTACTAGAAGACAACTGTTCACTGGGGATTGGAGAACAGCCTTGGAAATAATTATTTCCTTTGTCTTCTATAGACATTTTTCTTTTTCATAAAGACTACAGCCATTTGTGCATATCTATCCCAAGACTTAGATATGGTTGTACCTCTTAACGAACATACATTCATTTGAATCTAATCACTGCAATGAATTGCTGTCTTTGGAATGGTGATAGATGAGGTTATATATTTATTATTAATTTGAATTTGGCTATAACATCTAAGAGAATCAGAGACCTACTCACTAAAGAAGTTAAAGTTATCCTTTGTCCTGTTCTAATGGGGTTTCCATCAAAGGTTTTTTTTTATATATATATATATATATTCTCTCCCATTTAAATGAGCTCTTGAAACTAGCTGGAGTGGAGGCAAACATTCAGTGAACACTAAGAAATGGTAAAGAGTTAAGGGACTGAGTTTTTAACAGAGCAAAGAAAAAAAATCACACAATATGCTTGGAGCATTATGCCAATTGCTAATTTCTTTTTAAATTCAGGAGGGCACTCCATATTAAGTTTATTTCTTAAACAATTATTTATTTTACATACCAATCCCAGTTTCTTCTCCCTCCCCTCTCCTGCTTCCCTGACCTTGCCCCAACTCCACCCCTCATCCATCCCTCAGAGATAATGAGGCCTTCCATGGGGAGTCAACATAACTGGAGGAGAATAAGTTATCTGTTTCCACTGATACAAACCCACGGTTACAAAGAGTACCTTAAATATACTAGCTTTAAGAGCCTGCTTAAAAACCTTCACAATCAAATTACTAGATTAGGTAATATTGGCCACTCTGTTCTGTATAATAACGTTGTTGCCATGTATTTGGAAATATGAAAAATAATATTTTCATCCAACTAGAACTAGCTTTCATTCTAGAAGTGCACAAGAGAATCTGAACTTTCAAAGTGTGATTGCTAAATAGGTTCCCCTGGTAATCCAGCCTATGTAGTCAAATTAAAGAAATCTGAACTTGTTTATTGTGTATCTACTGACTGAGCATCCTCAGAAGTTCCTTTGAAAGAGAAGACAGAACATCCCTATCTCCCTTGGAGTTAGCATATAAGGATGTTCCTTATAACAAAGGTGTGACTTTTGGTTTTGATTCTTTAGAACCATGCCAACCATAGCTGCTTACGTATAATTAAAAATAATATTCACATTAACATATTTGAAAAATATCATAGGACTCTTCAGAGACTATGGAAAAAAGGCAGAAAATTGGAAGTTGTTGAAATTTTCATTATAAAATCTGAACTATGGCCAGAAAATCTATTTGACAGATTGAGTTTAAAATGAAAACATATAGTTGACATATTTTAAAGATTATAATTTGCAAGATGGGTACAATGGTTCATGCCCTGAATCTGAGCACTTGGGATGCAGAGGAAGGAGGATCTCTGTGAGTTTGATGCCAGCCTGGTATAAAGAATGAGTTCCAGGACAGCCAGAACTGTTACACAGAGAAACCCTATCTTCAAAAATAAAAGAAACAAACAAATAGATGAACAATTAAAATTTTCTTGTCAGATAAATTCCAGAAAGTTTAAGTTTAGGTTAGCATCACATATTGTAATAAGACATGTTTTACATACTACTGTTTGTAATATACTAACATGCAATTTCTCTCAAAAGAATGATGAAATTCCATTTAGCATATGATTGGAAAGAAAAAAAATATAGAGAAATTTTTATCATAGTTTTAAAAATAACTTTTAATTTGAGTGGACACTATGCTTTAGTAAGTAACCTGAGTCCATTTTACTTAATAATTTCTAAATGAAAACATTTAGGCCCAGAATGTGCTGCTCATATTTCATGAGTATAATAGTGATCAAAAGAATTTTGTCTGATTCTAATATGTAAATATTCTATGCTTTCTTTGCTTTTATTATTATTATTATTGAAAAAATTTCCGCCTCCTCCTCGCCTCCCATATCCCTCCCCCTCCTCCCACTCCTTTTCCCCTCCCTCTCCAATTCAAAGAGCAGGCAGGATTCCCTGTCCTGTCGGAAGTTCAAGGTCCTCCCCCCTCCATCCAGGTCTAGGAAGGTGAGCATCCAAACAGGTTAGGCTCCCACAAAGCCAGTACATGCAGTAGGATCAAAACCCAGTGCCATTGTCCTTGGCTTCTCATCATCTCTCATTGTCTGCCATGTTCAGAGAGTCCGATTTTATCTCATGCTTTTTCAGTCCCAGTCCAGCTGGCCTTGGTGAGCTCCCAATAGATCAGCCACACTGTCTCAGTGGGTGGGTGCACCCCTCGCGGTCCTGACTTCTTTGCTTATGTTCTCCCTTCTTCTGCTCCTCATTTGGACCTTGGGAGCTCAGTCTGGTGCTCCAGTGTGGGTCTCTGTCTCTATCTCCATCCATCGCCAGATGAAGGTTCTATAGTGATATGCAAGATATTCATCAGTATGGCTATAGGATAGGGCCATTTCAGGTTCCCTTTCCTCAGCTGCTTAAGGAACTAACTGGGGACATCTCCCTGGACACCTGTGAGCCCCTCTAGAGTCAACTCACTTGCCAACCCTAAGATGGCTCCCTTAATTAGGATATATACTTCCCTGCTCCCATATTCACCCTTCCTTTATCCCAACCATCCTATTTCCCCAAGCTCCCCCCATCCTCCCTTTCTCACTTTTCTCTCCCTATTTCCCCTTACCCCCATCCCACCCCACCCCCAAGTTCCCAATTTTTGCCCAGCAATCTTGTCTACTTCCAATATCCAGAAGGATCTTATTAACTCTTATAACTCATATTAGCCCATAATTCTTGGCTAAATATTGCTTACACTGCTGTGTGTTCCTTTCAACAGGTGTCAAGTTTTCTTGAGCTTTTCCACCCTGAGAAAGAGGAGTTCACATTTAACCTTCTCTCAGAAAATTCTTCATCTTGAGCTTCTATGACACATCTTTCTTTACCCAACTTTAACAAAAATCCTGTCAGTCTATAGAAATCCTTACTCTAAATTATGGATGTCTTACCATCCCCCAGTTGCCATTTGCCAACCATCATCTGCTCAGCAAGAATACTTTCAGGTTGGCTTATCCAAAGTCATTCTAGTATTAATGGCCCCTGTTAGCAGTTTTCCAACTCACTGATCTAACAACTAACCCCTTGGCTGTAAATTCTCATTTGTTCTTGCTGCTTTAGGAACTACAGAATAGAATAGTTCCCTTCTGGTCTCTCTTCCTCTATTGCTGCAGTGCTGAGTAAAGCCTCTTAGTTTCTGTAACTACCATTAGTCTCTGATTTTCATTGCTAACTCCATTACAACAAATTTGGAACTTTCATGTCTCTCCCTCTCTGTCTCTGGGTTTACCTGATAATCTAGTCACTCTCCTCAGTCCCTAAGACTGTCAGTATCAGTCCTTCAGCCCTCACATTTTCAACTCCTGGTGTGTGTGGAGTTAAAACCAATGGTAATATATTGTCTCCCTGCGTTAGTCAATTTCTGTGCCTGGAAAAGAATATTGAAGACAAATTGCTTAAATAGCAATTTCACTTGGTTTCTAATACATGGCCATTGAGGGCACAGTTCAGATTCAAATTGTACCACATACAAAATCATGTCCATACCCCATTTTTTCCTTATACAAATAGAACATACTAAGTAAAGCTATTTTAAATGAAAAATAATAAATAAAATTAGCATTATTCCAAAAGAGCCTATTAGTTCAAAATATTCTTTACTTCATAGAAAAAAAACCTTTAATGAAAAAGCAGGTAACTTTTCCATGGGATTCTCTCTAATTGGGAATAGTATTTCTTTATAGTGATTATGAATGTTCTGGACAAGGACATTTTGCCTGCAAGGGTTTAGCTCCTGCTTCATCAGGAAGCTCTTCTGTATTAGGTATTACTTATTATATTTATTTTCACATAGAACAATAACAAAATTTACATCTGATTTGCATTCTGAACTTGTCCACTAGTGGTAATATCACAATAGTTGTCTCCCACTCTCCGTTGCTAAAAGTGGTTTGTGCCATGATGCACGTGTCTTCATTCACTAACATACATATTCTAAATACACTCATGCAAAGAAGATTTTGTAGAAGGACGCTACTTTGTATTCCATAACCAACATTAGAACTCAGACTTCTTCTCCATTGGTTGTTTCAAAGTGGAAGCACCAAGCTTACTGTGTAGTGTCCAACAGGCCAGAGGTATGAGAAAGATGTCTTTGGAGTCTGGTTTTTCAATGAAATAGTTGTATTATTTAAGCTTCACAATCCTTTATTTCCCTGACTGTAACATGGGAGTGAAATCATCTGCTTCTCTCAGAAGTTGCACCATCAAAAAAGATTTAGTTAGTTAATGACTCACATTGTGCGTGGCCAGAATGCACTTTCTCTTTGTATGATGAAGCTTTCCCCTCAGTGACTCTTGTGAGACTGTTCCGCATACTGTAGCATTTTGCACATTTGTTTTATTTTTAAATAATATTTCAGTCATTTTTTGGTGCCAGGACAGAATCTTGTAGTTAGCTATTGTATAATTTTCTTTATTCTAGGGAGTATCCTATAGTTTATGGCAAAGAAGACAAGGAGAGGGTGATAAAAAAGAAGGGATAAATAAATTGACGATGAGTATATGAAAAAAATGTGTATATATATATTGGATCAGGTTGAGATCTACACAGTACTGTCAATCCTACGGTTATGTACTTCTACTTTCTGATTCTCAAACATCTACTAGTGGGGTTTTCCCATGTCTCCCACTTCACCATAAACCTTCCTCCCAACCTGTAAACTTTCATACATGCCAATTTCCTCTTTGGGAATTCCCTAGTTTTCTTTTACCTAGTTTGAACTCAAATTTCTCTCTCAAATATGTTTTTCTGATGCCACAGTTATGGGAATGTGATCAATCCTTCCCCTAAAGTTCAATATGCTTTTAGTTCTGATGCTTTATTCATTGTTGCCTAGCTTGGAAACAGAAATTTTAGAGACCTTGTCAGATACCAAGAATTCTCCAAATCTCTCTTTCCTTCTCCCTCATTCTTGCTGTCATTCTCTCTTGCTCTCCCTATTGCTCTCTATGTCTTTAACAGCAATTCTACTAAAACTGCCTTCCATCACTTTTAAACTCATACACTATGTTTAAAAATCTCTCTTTCCAAATTCTCTACTTCTGAGTCTTTGTAAAACATCATTCTGCCAACTTGCCATATGGCTTGAATACTCCTGCTCTAATGAGTGTTACTAATCCCATGACTGTGGAATACATCTCCACCTCTCAAGTTCTGTCTCGCATCCCCCTGCATCTTGACGTCCTATCACTGCCATTCACCGGCATTTTCCTCCTACTAAAATAATCTACCTTCCCCTCAATGTTTGCGCCTTTGCATTCCTTTCCCAAAGAAATGCTCTTTTCTTCTCACTGCCTACAGCAAGCCTGCTCATCCTTTATGCATCAACTCATATGCCTCAAGAATCAAATCTCTTTATTTCCATAGAGCTTTTTAAAATTTACTTTACAGAACTGATCCCATTCTACATTTCATCACAGCTCAATGGCCATGTGTTCGTTTTTTTTCTTTAATTAAACCACCAATTCCTGGGGGATGAAATTATATTGTCCATTTTTATATCAAATATCAGGTTTGGATAAGGGTGTGGGATGATGTATAAAAAGTATCTGTCGGGTGATAACAAGTGTGTGATGTCTTTTGACCATAATGACCATGAGAATAATTTTATCATATCTTTTTCTATTGATGAGAACTCTGTCTTGGTGTAACTGGGAAGGTAGCACAGAGGCTCATCTTCTGTCATCACAGTAGCAAGTCCTGTCTGATACATCATGCATCCTTTATCGTACATCCTTGTGCCATGTTTTGCTACCTTTGCCAGATATGATAATTTTTCATTATATACTTATCTTTTGTAATTGTTTTGGAGTTCCAGGAAGAAAAATAACATATATTATAATTAACACACACACACACACACACACACACATATACATCCTAGTAGAACAGTGCTTGTTGAATTAACAATAAACAGATGGAAATGGATACTACTATGAAACTGAAATGTATCAGATAGTTTTTGTTTTACACTAAAATAACATATACAACTGCTAAAAAATAAGCTAAAGGTTTTTAAGTCATTAAAGAGTCTATTCTCTAATCAGGTAACTGAAACTGATTTTAAGCAAGGACATGATGCTAGAATCCAATGTGATGGCTTTAGATTTATAAAATAAAAGAAAGTGTCATTGAGCAACCAGCAAATACTGAAAGAGCTCACATCTGCCTCTGATATCATTTGATAGTAAAATATTGGTATAAAGGGAATGAGGAGAAACTTCTTACTGATAGGATAACCAGAAAAAATTACTTTATGGTTCTATTGCTTGTTGTAGACAAACACCTAGCCTCTTAGGTATATTGGGTTCTTAGAGGGCCTTATGGCAGCTAGAGCTCACTGTTGGGCAAACTGGCTTCTTCTGCTCATGTCCTTCCTGAATATGTGATTTACACTCATCCTCCTTCAATAGGTGCTAAAAGCTTCTCTAATAATAATAATAATAATAATAATAATAATAATAATAATGCAATACACTTTGTTACTTAAGCATTTTTTTGAGATTATCGACGCTTCACCTCTGATTTAAAAACTGAATACACAGGAAGTACAACTTACAGTCACTGTCAAGAGACCTTATTGCTCCCTTTTCCTTGACCCTGCCCAGGTCATTCCGCTATGTGAGCCCCAAGAGACATTTCAATGATAAGTGCAGTAGAGGGTTTGATTTTTCCTTTCAGTTTACATTTGCAAGTAACAAAGAAAGGAGGTGGGATGCAGAAAGAACATTTAAAAACAGCATAATGCAAATGAGGCTACTTTAAGCAGCAAGCAATCAGCATAGGTACATGCCTTATGCTGTAGTCCCCAAAGCAATCATTAGAATGCATTCCCGACAGGGAAAGGGAAGACACTGAGTGCTATTGAACATTGCCATTTTTTATAGTGGATCAGCTTGAAAATATTTAGCACAGATGTTTCTGTAATTGTGACACACTGGGAAAATTCACATGTTCAATAGCCCTCTAACTCTCTCTTCCATCTGTGCAGTGTGATGGTCCACGTTTACTGCACAAGGCCATTATATGAAACAGAGAATAATGGAGTCTGGCTCAAGACCCATAGAAAGGTTGTCTGGTGCCATTTGTGTACCTTATTTTGTTGCATAGATAGTAGATAGAAAGATAAAGAAATAATAGATAGGTGGATAGAAAAATGGATGGATGATAAGGGATAGACAGACAGGCAGATAGTAGATAAATATATAGATAGACTGACAGACAGACAGACAGATAGATAGAAAGATAGATAGACATAGAAAGAAAATACTAAATTATTTCAGGATATTAGCCTTTTCTTCTTAGGTTCATAAAGTTCTTAGTATTTGCATCCCTGTAAACAAAATACAAGTATGATTAAGTCTTAAATATTGTATACCTACAGAGAAAGTATCTTGAAGTTTCACATATATACTGTTTGGGTGTGAAGACTGAACTATCTGTATTGTGCATATACTAATCATTCCGGCCATGGCATCCTGTAAAGGCTGCATACATTTACTACAACCCAGGGTCAGCAAAACTGTGCCAACCACCTGGACCACAAAAGGATGTGTGCAGCAAGGGACAGGAACACAGAAACCTTCTATTTTTTTTCTATTGGTTCCTGAATCAGTGCTAATCAAGGTCGGTCATGGATGCAATGTTTATCAGTTGATTGCTTGGTGTATGCAAAGAAAGCTAACTGCCTCATTTGCATTCCCAGTGAACAGCTGCCCAAGTCACAAGCCACTGGCTATATGGTTTCATATGAGCAAAGAGATCTTGTATCGCAGAGTTCTGGAGGATTCCAAGCTTCTGTGTGCTTGGGTTTTTCTCTTGAGGCCAGGATCATTTATCTAGCTTTGGAATTGGTACCTATTAGCTCCTACTAATAGGTAATATCCTGCCCTTTCTTGAATGCTTACTTTAGATTTTTGCTCTGCCCTTTATTAATCTGATGATAAATTGTTTGAATATAGAAGCCCTTTTGTTCTGAGGTTCTAAGTCTTGTCTCACAGTATTCACAATCTGTGACCTTGAAAATCAAACAATTAGGTGTTGGCTATTCTCACCATAAAGGCTTTGAGATTTCAGTTCATATATACCACAGGGAGGGGGAGGTTCATGTTGTCTTAGTTACTTTTTTTCAATGCTATAATCAGATAGAAGGGGGGGAAAAGGAAACTTAATGAGAAGAAAGGCTTATTTTGGCTCACAGTTTGAGGAACCCAGTTCTTCCTGTCAGAAAAGGTGAAATTGAGTGTGAGGTTGTTCCTAACACTGTTCTGCAGGGGGAGAGCAGAGCAAGTGAAAGCTGATGCTGCTTCCTTCTGACTCAGTGGAAAACCCAGGACCCACACCAAGGACTCTTCCCTCCTCAGTCAGAAATTCAGTCAGAATTTCTGGGAACACTTTCACCAACTAGTGATTCTAATCTAATCCAGTCTGGTTTCAGTTAAAATTAACCATGGCATTCCTGACAAGAAGGTGCAGTTGGTAAAGGTAGCCTGTTGCATAGCCTGACAACCTGGGCTCGGTCTTTGGGAAACACCTAGTGGAAAGCAACAACCCATTCCTGCAACATGTCCTCTGCACTACAAACTCTCTCTCTCTCTCTCTCTCTCTCTCTCTCTCTCTCTGTCTCTCTCTGTCTCTCTCTCTGTCTCTCTCTGTCTCTCTGTCTCTCTCTCTCTCTCTCTCTCTCTCACACACACACACACACACAAAGAAACCCACACTCACACATACACACACTGGGGCATGCACACACAGGCTTACAATTAATTATATGTACTCAAATATAAATAAAAAGATTTACCATCTCCCATGATGTGCTATTATTTCCTCTAACTGTATTAATGTATGTAGCCCACACACATATGCACACACACACACACCCATTTACACACACAATATCAAAATACCCAATTGTTTATCTGAGTTTTTTTTTTTTTGCTGAAAGCTACAAGGATAAAGTTTTAAAACAACTCAGTCACTCTAATGGGACTCCAGAAACATCTTAATACAGTATTTTCAACTATAGCTGTAAAGAGTTCATACATTTGCAAGTAATTTTGCTGCTTACATAAGCTGTACTGCCTAGATTGTCCACAAACTCATTACTGTCCTGCCACCTTTGCTGCTAAGCAAATTGGGAAGTTAATTTTGTCTTTAAGCAATGTTTACCAATAATGAAGCATTAGAAAATAGTATACATTTGTTTTGACCTGAAGAGATAAAGAATATTTATAATTCTAATTCTCTGAACAATAATAATGTTATTTTTCTGTGGCCTAATGTCATGCAACAATATTACTAGAGGAAGAGACATATTTTGGTGACATAATTGCAAACTATGCATGAAAATTAATATTATTTTGATCTTAATGGTTCCCAGTAATTTAGGAAAGTGTGAATGCATTTATTCAACTATATGTATTGTTATAATATAGGAACAACAATATGTTTGGCTTACCACTTACTGCTCCCAGTCATGCAATTTGTTTCCATTCAAAGCATTGTAACAGCGATAACCAATGTACATTGTACATATTGCCTGACAGCTTATAAAGATATACAATAAGACAGAACAGATGTCTTTCCTCCTTTTCACGTGATAAACTTAAAAAACATGTTTATATTTGCATGCACATGCATGTGGATGTGGGTAGAAATGTGAGGTAATCTGTATGATCAAGTCAGAGGACAACTTGCCGATGTCAGTCTTCTCCTTTCACAGTTTTGGTCCTGGATATCAAGCTCAGATTGACAGCAAGCACCTTTACCTGCTAAGCCATCTCATTGAATAGATTTCATTCTTCTTTATATTTGTGATCCATAAGAGACATATGAGGATAAATGGACAGTTGAAATAGGGTACAGGAACCTCCTCCTTAAGAAATAGCTTTCCTAGTATCTGAAAGTTCTAGGCAAGCTGCCAAGACAGGAAAGAAATCAATAGCTCCACACAGGTATAAAGCCAGGATGCCCATCATCTCAAGATATAACAAAGGGTACAACAGTGGCTCTTATTTCTTGGAGTAACCAACAGCCATCTACTTTTACTGAAGATCAACTTAATAGGAAGGAAATTGTGATTGTTATAAACCTAGAAAACTACTCATGTTTGGTAAGATCATAGATCTTAGAGAATTTCTTACAAATACTCTTTTCTTAACCCAATATAGTTCCCAACTGTATTATAACTACCTATCATGATAACCACAGGTAAGTATAAAGCTTATCCTTTATCAAAAAACTTCTTTTGAAGAAAACAGAAACCATCACAAAAACTAATAACTAGTCAAATGCAGAAAACAACTGACCATGGAATTCCCAACCCCAGACAGCACATTTACAAGACAATCACAATATCCAAGTCCCAGAGAAATTGTTGCAGAGGGGGCAGAAAGACAGTAACAGATAGTAAGGATGTTTGTTTTAATAGCATTGTATATCACAGTGCAGTCATTCCCATGAAATTGTAAATATGGTCACCTAAACAAAATATGCACGATGACAATACCAGCTAACATGCCATCATTGGTGGGGAACTCTTACAAGGCCTCAATCCTGAATGAGGGTTACAGGGAACTGACAGTTAAAGAGAATGGCAGAAAGGAGTCTCCTGCTAGGTTATCTAATTCCAGGTTTTTAGCCCTAAGGACGTGTAAAAACCAGCCGTGTCAAATGGACTCAGCAGGTTGAATTTATGTGTGTGTTTAATATAGATATGAAGGTAGATGATAGATAGATGATGGATAGATAGATAATATGAATGTGTATGTGTGTGTGTGAGAGAGAGACAGAAAGAGAAGCGAGACAGAGAAAGAGGAGAGAGAGAGACAGAGAGAGGGAGAGAGAGAGTCAGGTATCATGAGAAGAATTGGAGGAGAGAGAAGGAGGAGTGGGAATGATGTAAATAAGTACTCATATATGAAGTTTTAAAAAAATCAAATTAAAAATACATATTTTGGCAAGTTGAACTGGTATGCAAGCAACACAGCCCATCATGCAAAGATGTATAAGACATCTCAGTTTCTAAATATCTAAAATATCACACTGTACATATATGTGAAAAATAATAGCATTGTTTTTTTTTTTTTGTTTTTTGTTTTTGTTTTTTTTTTGGTTTTTCGAGACAGGGTTTCTCTGTGGTTTTGGAGCCTGTTCTGGAACTAGCTCTTGTAGACCAGGCTGGTCTCGAACTCACAGAGATCCGCCTGTCTCTGCCTCCCAAGTGCTGGGATTAAAGGCATGCGCCACCACCGCCCGGCCAATAGCATTTTTTTTATTTATTTATTGTATTTTTTTTTTATTAAAGATTTCTGTCTCTTCCCCACCTCCGCCTCCCCTTTCCCTCCCCCTCCCCCAATCAAGTCCCCCTCCCTCGTAAGCCCAAAGAGCAGTCAGGGTTCCCTGATCATCCATTGTTTTTAAGGGAAGTAGAGAATAAAGATACACTGCTTCTGAAGAGCAGAATCTGACATCTGAAAGACAGTGAACCCGTATACAGAGCAAAGTCATTTTACCATTGTTATTCTGTTACTTCAGATGATTGCTGACAGACCCATTCCCCAGATATAACAAACAAGACTTAGAATAGATACATCAAAGTGATACATCATAGATACATTTCTGTAGTACAAATGGGAAATGGCCCCTCTGGGCTCATGCGCTTGAACTTTTGATCCCCAACTAGTGGTGCTGCCTAAGAAGACTGTTGGATTTTTCAGAGATGATACATTGTTGAGTGAAATGGGTCACTTTGGGTGGATCTTGAGAGTTATGTCCTTTCCTGTCTGTTCCCCATCTCCAGTTGCACCCTTTCAGCATCATGAAGCTTCTTTCTGACATGCAATTTCCTCCATAATGGATGAAGTCTTCAACTTGTGAGTCAAATAATCCCTTCCTTTTAGCAAGCTTCATTGTCAGACTATCTTTGGACTTCCAGTTAGCAAATAATGACCCAGAAACTTATTATTAACTATGAAGCCTTGGCCCTTGGTTTAGTCTTATCTCGGTGAGTTCTTACAACTTAAATTAACCCATGTTTTAAAATTTTATGTTCTACCTTGTGTTACCTCTCTTCCTTCCATCTTGCACCTCCTGTTTCTTCTCCATGTCTGGGTTAAAACTCTGCCTTTCTTCTTCCCAGAGTCTGCTCTGTCTCTGGAAGTCCTCCCTAACCTCTTCCTGCCTATATTCTGTCCATTCAGCTCTTTAGTCAACAAATCAGAAGGCACCTTGACAAATATTTATTTTTACAGTGTAAACTAATATTCTGTAACACTTCATCCCTTAAGCTGTTTTTGTCAGATTAAAAGGAATATAATAATATATAGATATATTGATATGCATCTACATATGAGTGTCAGAAAGAGAAAGAGAAGGAATGGCAGAAGGGGGAGTGAGAGAGGGCAGCAAGAAAGGAAGGGAAGACAAGAGAGAAAGAGAGACAGAGAGACAGAGACAGACAGAGGGTGGGAGAATCCTAAAGTTTCTCAAAGATTTGCAAAGATGTACAGTTAAGACAGGAGGTTTATAGAAAATTGATTTGAGAATCAAATTTAAAATGGAATCAATGGCAAACAACAAATAATGACACTTAAAAACTAGAAGGAGGTCTTAGGACATGACTCAGTGGTTAAAAGCAGTTGCTGTTTTACAATGTGGATTTCATTCTCTGTATATATATATATATATATATATATATATATATATATAT
>JABTXL010002944.1:337826-348735 GCA_025134845.1 Neodon shergylaensis | reverse complement strand
TATATATATATATATATATATATATATATATATATATATGACAATTCACAACTTTCTCTATCTCCAGTTCCATGGGAAACAATTCCCCCTTCTGTCCTCTGTGGGCACTATACACACATGGTACACATAGGCTAATACATATAATATAACAGACATAATACTCATACACATAAAGTAATATAAAATATTTTAAAGGAGGAGATGGAAGCTTGCATGTGTTTAAATTTAAGAAATACATAAGGAAAACTTAAAAACACAAATGGTAATTTGGCACTTAGAGAGGCATGGGTGGCAGTACAGCTCAGGAGTTACTGTGAAAGATGACACATTGAAAGTTTGCCCCAGACACAGTAGAATATACAGGCACACATCCAAAATCCATTTAAGAATTTTAATGCTCCAATTTCTACAAACTTTCAAGTGCAGGCATATTTCAAGTAAGAATCTCTGTCCTCAGCTTTATGTGATAAGTTACAATGAAAAAAAGGCATATTATTGTGTTGGTTATACATACCCACAGGGTTATATACAAATTGTTGGATAAAAAGCAAATGATTTTTTTTTGTTTCAATTTAGGACATATTCCCCCCAAATACTTCATTTAGCACTTGAAAACACAGCCAAATAAAAACATATATTATAGTTCTTGTCCAAATTCATTTTAAGTATGACATATTAAACTATATGAATTTTGATGTACTGTAAAAACAAATTGTAACAGGCTTGTCAGTTACCCTGACCCATATCCTGGTCATGGGTATCTTGGTTTATTCTCTGCTCTGGGTTAATTTGAAGGTGATGGTTACCCATCTCTGGGAAAGAATAAGGCCACTTCCAAGCTCAATGAGTTGTTCAATAATTCTGTGATTGAAAAATACAGGTAGAGTCATTTGTGGCTTCGCTGGCTGTCAGAAAGAGTCTACTCAGTGCTCTATAGACCATCTCCCATCTTTGCATACAGCCTCTGCATTTCTGAAACAAAAACTATGCATAAATTTCCCCTCTGAGTGCTTGGAATTTCTATTTGTCTTCTGACTCTTACTATACCAAGTTCTCTGTTTTTATAGGATAATGTGATTAAATTGGGTCTTCATGAATAATTAAGAATCAGTCCTGCATAGGTCCACAATTGGTAACCTCAATGACAGCTACAAAATATTGTCATCATGTGGCATGGTATTTTCAGAGGTTCTGAGGATATGGACATGGCCACCTTTTAGGACTTATTCTGTCTACCAAAATGAGTATGGTTCCTAAGACAGTGTGGGCTGAGCTTGCTGGCAGATGTTTGCAATATGTGTGTTTTGTATGTGGCTCTGTTCGATGGCACACTGATTTCTATCTCAGCTGATATTTCTCATGGATGAAATCAAATATAAACAAATATGAAATGTGTTCTCTTTAAATTGTTTAAGAAAAACTTCAACTGTGTTGGGATAATTGTGTGTTTTGAAAACAATCACTGAAGCAGACCTAGTGACATATTTTAAAGACATGGTATTAAAGTTGACTGGTGATAAACAGGAATAGTAACAGCCTCAGAGAAACAGATGCAGAAATATATCTAGCCTTAGACCTATACTGAGTAGGTGTTGGCACTAATTATCCTGTTTCTCTTAATATATTTTTCTCAAAGATAAGAATGGATTTGGTCAAAAAGTGTCATGGTCCATTTCTGATAATTCAATAACAAATCTAAATGTTTAATAAATGTATAAGGAGATTAACAAATTTATGATGTGCTATTTTCACATTTTATATGAAAGCTATAAGTCTATTTTCTACCAAAATTAATATCTTAAATGTCTTTGATTTTTAGAAAGCTATTTTTATGAGTATTCTTAACTTAATTTATACTTAGCCTTAGGAAAATATAAAAGTTTATGGAAGAAGGAAAAAAATGTCAGGGTCTAAATTTAGGTGTTGATGAAATACAGAGTACACACAATGCTTTTCTTCTAATTTAGTCCCATTAACACATGGAACCATATATTTTGATTTAACTATGATTTTAAGCATGATCAAATAAATCAGAAAGTAGAATGTAAAGTCAGTCAGCCCAGAGAAAATATCATGCCCATGTTTGAGTCAATTCATTCTATTCTACTCAAATGTCATTTAAAGAAAATAGAGACACCTATATCTAAAGGTTCAGTTAAGACTGTTTGGCTAATGGACAGAATACATTCTTCCTAACAGGCATACTCTAATTTAACAAATTTATTGAACATCTAACATTTCCCAAGTTTCTTGCTAGTTATTGCACAATAAAATAATGGAATTCTTGGTCCACGGTTCCATAAAAAGCCTCAGTAACTCCATTCTGATGTCCTTCCTCATCATGCATTGTTGATTCAATTCCAACTTTAGCTATGAAGTATGAGTCAAAGGAAGCTCCATTTGAGTTTTCTAATTGTACTACTCAAGAAAATCACTCTTTCTTGGGCCCTCTGGGCTGTGTGCGACAATTGACACTACAACCCTCTTAGCAGGCATCACACAGATACACATCCTTCAGTGATGTGGTATATCCTTCTATATATGTGTTACTTTATTGGTTGATGAATAAAGCTGTTTTGGCCAATGGCTTAGCCACGTGAAGCTAGGTGAGAAATCTGAACAGAGACAAAGAGAGAGTGGAGAGAGTCAGCATGTTGCAATGTAGCTTCTGAAGGAGACAGATGCTGGAACCTACCCTTAGGCCACAACCTCATGGTGAAACACAGATTGATAGAAATGTGTTAATTTAAGATGTAAGAGATAGCTAGGAATATGCTAGATACATTGGCCAAAAATGTTGTAATTAATATATTTCTGTGTGATTAATTGGGTCCAGACAGCTAGAAAACTAATGAGTAGTCTCCTGCTACAAAATGGTGGCCACCATCTGGAGTACGAGTCCACATAAGACATAAGAAATAAATAACTAAATAACTAAATAAATAAATAAATAAATAAATAAATAAATAAATGCTTAAGAAGACTCCTAGATCAACAAAAATAGGAGCCAAGTACAGTTTCTTGGTTGCCACATTTTTTCCAGATAGGTTCTGTTTGCTGGCTGTAAGCAGAGACATGGCTCCTTTTTGAAGGCTTCCTGGTTTCTACTGGAAGCATGAACAATTCTGGTTCCTTTTGGAAGTCTGACTGCAGAACAGTTAAATGAGGTTTGTGATCAGAGTGCTGCAAGTTGCCTAATGGCAACATGATCTGTTGCATCCCTGGAGCTGGGATAGTGAACGTGGTACAAAGTGCTGGCCATGAACATACTTTTGCCATGTTGGACAGGGCAGACCAAACAGGCAGGGCTGCAGAGTTGGTCCTAGCCACGCCTCCTTAGTATTAAAAAAAAGATGCTGTTTGTCAAAAAAGGCTTTCATATACACAATAGGAGAGATTCAGATATAAAAGACAACTAAATGAGACACAGTATGCTTAAAAAATGTATGTAGGCTTGGGAGAGAAAAGAATAAATGGTATAGATAAAACAAGGTCATTAAAAAGACTGTAAAAGTAATATAAAAGACTATAGCCATAGATTAAAGAAGTAAAGAAAAAGAAGTCACATAAAGATGGAATATATAGAGAGCATCTGAATTATGTATATTATCAGGTTTTCTTTGAATCTTTTGACTGCAGAGAGATAGATATTTGATTATGGGGGCTGCTAAGCTAAACAAACAATATACTTTAAAGGTATCTAGACTTCAAAATTTGAATCTAAGGATATATTACTTTGGAAAACAGATTCTGCTTTTGTTTCCACGGACAATGGGAACTTATGGATTCCTTCCAGATTAATCTGGTTTGATGGAACAAGATCCAAAGGTCTCTGTGATCCTGAAACATACTTCATTCAACAAACAGCAGGAATCAGTTTGGAGAAAACAACACCCAAATTCCCAAAAATGATTGTTTAAAAATGTTTGTTTTCATTTAAAGAGAGATATGATATATGAATGAATACTTTGCATTGGCATGGATCTTGGTTTATTAATAAAATTTAAGGTAGATTTTGTTACACTATGTATATGTATTTCTTCTCTTGTTTAAGGTATTTTGGTTTTACAGCTCATTCAAAAATATAAAGTATAATTAAAAATTATAGATTAATAAATAGTCATATATAATAGTCAAATTGTAGTCATGTTTTATAGATGAAAAGAGATATATTTCAGTTGGATAGGTATTCTTCAACACTTTCAAAGACCTACAGAACATAGCATTTAAAATATTTTAAGAACTTATACTTCTCTGGACAGTGAGTCATGTCTGCTTCTGGCAGCACCAATTATTTCAAGAGGATAATGGGTATCGAACAGGCTACTTACAGAGTTTGTTAGCCATTGGGCAAGAAACTCCTCTTGCCTGGACAACTTGTTGGTATGCTACATAAAATGGACATGAAAGACACACAGAAAAAAAATGAGTGCTTAATTTGCCAAAAGAAGGTGAGAAATTACTTTGGGGTTTTTGCTCCACCAAAGAAACTGCCAGATATTCTGAAGGACACAGAAAAAAATTACTTATAAACTGCCAATATAGGCAAAACAGTCTTTCAAATTTCCTGCTTCATGGAAAAGTCTGCCAAATACTATGGGCCTATAGGCTGAAGCTAGATGGCACAATGTTACAAAAGAACTTTGGGTGACTGTTCAGGTAGTAAGATATCTCTTTCAATTCTAGAACTTTGGAAGTTGCTTACAATGTATTTCATGTTTACTTATGCAATATTATGTCCCTCTGGGGGTCTTTGATGTAATTGAAGATTAATAGTTATAATTATAGATTTCTTTAGTATGATAAAAGATAAATTAAATATAAAACTTCACACTCACAAAAAATTTATAACTATAATTCTTGCCTGATAACTGTTTTATATATGTATTTTTAGTATGTTAAAGTTAAAACCTTTCTTTTTAATTAGACAGGAAAGGAGAGATGATGTAGGATGTCCTTCTGTATCTGTGTTCCTTTATTGGTTGATGAATAAAGCTGTTTTGGCCAATGGCTTAGCCAAGTGAAGCCAGGTAAGAAATTCAAACAGAGATAAAGAGAGAGAGTAGGTAGAGCCAGGGATATGCAATGTAGTTGCAAAAGGAAACAGACACTGGAACCTACTGGTAGGACACAGCCTCATGGTAATACATGGATTGATAGAAATGGGTTAATTTAAAATGTAAGAGCTAGCTAGAAACATGCTAGAGTCATTGTCCAGGTATTGTTGTAATTAATATAGTTTCTCTGTGATTATATGAGTCTGGGCAGTTGGGAAACGAGCAAGCAACTTCCTACGACAAAACTTCAGTGTCTACTTTGCTTTGTGAATTGCTTGCCTTTCACCAACTTACTTCCTTAGAAGCTGAACACAGCTTCTCTTGCTTCCTCAAGTGTCTTTTGATCATTATTTTAAGGGTAACGTAAAGTAGGATTGCAATGACATCTTACTGGTCTTTGTTAGCTTACTTTATAGTTTAACTATTTGAGTGTTGTAAACTGAAATTCCCAGGGTAAACACGTACACATATACCCATGATAAAGATTTCATAAACTTGATCAACTGATTAGAATTTAATGCTTACAGGATCTGGAATGTTGCAGAAACAGAGACAAATTTAGTTTAGTCACTTTAATTATCACTTAGTGTCCGCCTTTATTGACGATCTAACTAACATCCTTTACAGATATCCACTTTTATAGATGACCTAACTAACATCCTTTCAACTATCAGGTCAAACCTTTAAAGCATATTAATTTAGCAGACCACTAACTTCAGGCAATACCAATGTTAACAATAATCTCAAATAATGTCTGAAAACTTTGATGAAGATTTCCTTCATTTGCTATAATCCATCTACTTGATGCTTCTACCATTTATTTGGTAAATGCCTCCATTTATCATTTTTTGTTGTTTTTCTATGGCTATAAAAGTTGATCTAATTATTTCAACCTAGCAAAATGTTATTGGGAATGAACTAAATCTATTCCTCCATGATATGGTCATTCATATTTGGTTCTGAATGAACTATATCACTTGTTCCTCTTGAGGAAAGAAATGAGTTTTATGTCTACAATATGAACTGTAAAGTGTATCATAGGTCTCTCTCTCTCTCATCTCCTTGGCATTTGAAAATAGAACCAAATTATAGAAAGAACAACATGAGCATGTTTGTCATGAATAATTCCTGGTTGTAGCAATTAATTGCAAAGTTGAACCCTCTCACTACATCAGACCAAAAACAGCCCGTATCTTGAAATGAATACAACCCTTCACAATAGAAGCTTGTAGCTTTAAACTTTCAAGTCATGGTTAAATGATTTCATTAGAGTTGATACAGATGGGAAACAAATTTATATGTTTAATATCTGTAGCCAGTTTTCTATCTCAGCTTTCCTTCATCTATCACAGTGGTTGTGCTGACAGTAATTGCATGGGGGAATGAGAAAAGTTATGAAAATTTATGGCAACTAGAGATGAGCTGTTTACTAATAATATTATAACGGCAATCATGTGAATCAGGAATCAGTGTTACTATCAAATATAAAGGTCAGAAGAGTCTCTTCATTCTTCAAAGAGCATGTTATCATGTAGCAAACTTAAAATACTCCAGGGTGCTTTATTTCACTTTAATATACAATTACAAATACATTTCTGTCTCTAAGACAAAAAATAAATATGTTTAGACCTTAGGGTATATCAAAAAGGAAAGAGGGACAGTCATATTTTCTTCATTGCTCTGAGACTGTGATTAAACACTGGAATGATGCAGCTAAGATCCAGTCTGCTCTCCATGAGCATAGAAATATTTGCATAATGGGAGCATAGATTCTGAAAAAGATGGTGCCATGAGCCTTGGCTGAACTGATATATTTATTTTTAAATTTCTAATGTATGTAGAAAGCAATTCTATTCTAAGAAAAATGCTATGCTGGTTGTTAATAATTACTTTTCTATATAAATTTATTTATTTTTAGTTTCGATAACCAACCCTTACATAAATCATGTAGGTTTCAAACTCATGCTGCCAAAAATTGCTTATTTAAAATTAAGGATTGTCTCTTACATGAGAAATGAAGGAGCTGATGAATCCAGTCCTATCGCCCTTTCACCATATTACTCTCTTCCTTTAACACATCATTAAAGCTTAATTGAAAAAGTCTAATATCATCATTTTTTAATGAGAGATATATCTTAATTCCAGTTTGTTTCCCTCCCCATGTTACTATCTAAATTGACCCCTCAACTTTTCAGTCCAAATTTGCATAATCTGATACCATTTGTCCACATGAATCATGTACCCCCTTGCCTTGTGAAGGTGAGAGAGAACTAACTCTGATTTTTCCAAATACTCCGTAACTTCCTTTGACAGAATTTACACAAAATCTATGGGATAGATGCAATGATTTCATTAACTTTCTTAAAAATGCAGATTCTAAGCGTCAAAAGAGCAGAGGAAAAAGTCTGTTAGTAATCACCATTGTGCCTTCATGCAGCACAGGGTGCTGAGTACTCAGTAGTGACTCAGTAACTACCCACAGAGTAAGTGAATAATTGAATGATCCTCCTCTTTCCCCTGAGCAGTTAGCAGCCCAATCTGAGAAGTGATATGAAACAGGAGATATACCTGACAAAAAGGCTACTATTGGGGGCATTGAGCCACATGGAACGGGAAATTTCCTTTCTCCAAAGATAATGTTCCCAAGACTCTCCTTTTACAATTATAGAACCGCAGAGAGCTTCCCCGACTTCTAAGTTCAATCACAGTAAGATTTGTTACTAGAAAACCTTTCATAGTATATGGTAGAGTAGGCATGATGGTAAGTGTTTGTATGCATAACAGAATTCAGTTTTCATAGTCGATTAATATATCTCCAATTAATAGATGCAGAATAACATATCCTGGGATTATCAACTAATAAGTATTCTGTTGCATCATGAGGGTGGGGTCTGGAAAGGGTCTTGGCTAAATTCCAAATATCCCAATCTTTTAGGGAAGATGGAGATGTCAGTAGGGCTTCTACCTAAACATACCAGAGTGCTTGGGCATGGAGGCTCCAGGAAGGCATGGCTTCTTCCTGATGACAATGAACAATATGAAAAATAGGAAGACAGGAGTGCCTGGCTCACACTCAACAGGAGGTAGGGGTGGAGAAGCGCTTAGCTAACTGCCATCCTGGAGACTTCAGGCATCTGTTTCTTAAGGGAGCTGAGAAGACAGATTGCTAGGAGTAAAAAGTAGATTGTTACCATCTGTCCATCGGCATTGTTACCATCTGCAAGTGGTGGGGAGGGTGATCACCACCAGAAAGAGTGGAACGGAGAAGTGCCCTGGTTGTACAGAAGAGGCAAGGGTGAATGAACCAGACAAGAGAGCAAATAGGCCCTTTAAACCCAGATTTTAGTTGTTCAGTAGGTGCCCACTGAAGACAGGAGAGGTGGTACTAATAGTGAAGTCCCATGAACTGGTTCAGGCATTGTCTGGAAGGCCCTCTCCTCTTGACCCAGGCATCAGGAGTGACCTGTGAAATACATTTGCAAATGGGTGGGGTCAAAATAGGCTCTGGAGACTGGTAGCTTTTACCAGACTAGATTTCTTGATACAGTAGCAGAACTTCTCCCAGGAACCTGCAGGTGTTATATCTTGGTGTCATAACAAAACGCTACGGGTTAACAGGCATGGACATTTTAGAAGACAACCAGAGAAAATTTAAAACTTTGAACCTCCAAAGTTACATCCGAGGTTTGTTAATCCTGGATTATGAAGTCTGTGAAAGAGGCACACCTGCCTGTACTTTTAGCAGGACACTTAACTAATGAATTAATGAACTACTAGTACCTTAGTCACCAAACCCCATCAGACAGATCTGAGAGGGATAAATAAATGAGCAGAAGTGAGACAGTCTTTCTTTTAGCTACCCACGCAATCCCAAGTCTCTCTGTGGTTCTGGCGAACACATGTCTCACAAGTAGTACTTGCCTTTAGCTGCTAAGCCCAGGAGACCTGACAGATTTTCCTGTGGGGGTAGAGTTCTGTGTATCTGTCTTGGCAGGATGAGACAATCGATACCCCAGTGTCCTGTTGTCCATTCCAGGACGGGGTCAGGCAGCAAATGAGGTGAAAGCTGCTTTTTTGCTGTATTGCTGACTCTGCCATATCCAAACAAGCCTTCAGGTGGAAGATTTTCCGCATCCATGTAGTCTTGGAGATACAGGATGCTGTAGGAGCTGGCATGTGTCTATTATAATAAGCTTTTTAATTTTTTTTAATGCCATACTCTCAGATCTGTAAAGGCACTTGAGGATCAGGGTATCACTACCTGTCAGGTATATCTAAATTAGACAGATGTTGTTTTAGGCTTAATTTTGAGGGCATACAAATTAAATTTGACCATACAATTTACTCAATCAGTTACAGCTTAGCAATGTTAGTAAAGGCAATATTAGAAAAAAATATGGATCAATAATATCAAGGGGGTTATTCTTAGGTTACAAAATCATGATGCCAGCAAGATTCATCCCTTACATAAATGTAGGGGTGCAGCTTTGATAGCTCAGTAGTTCAGCATTGTTATAAACCCTGTTTTTAGGAAAGGACAGGAATTATCATATAGAAATATATAGTATACAGGAGACAGAATTTTTCCTTGGTGGGGCCAGTGCTCGTGGGTACCCTTAGTAAAGATGACACTGAGGTTTTTGTTTCTCCCTCAACAGAGATGGTGGTTGCCCACATGCTTGTACTTTCCCAGAGTAGTTGTAATCTGAATTTACAAATTTTACAGATTTTAAAATAAGCACACATACACACACAGGCATAAACAAGCGTACTATGGCCACATTATTTGCACATGCCTTTCAACAGACAGATGATCAAAACTTTCCCCTGGAAATTGTGTCAGCTGACCAACTTAAAAATCTTAAATTAAAAATAAAAACATAAGAATGAAAGGTGTTTCTTGGTGTTAATGGCGTTCCCATCAGGTTGGGACAGCCTGCTGCTGGCAGCATAGAGGAGGTGCTGCGGAGGGAAGCGGACCAGGAAGGTATGCAGGCAGGATCAAACAAGGAGCTGCAGAGGGGCAGGAGCCCTGTGGAGGGCACAGGTGGTTGGAGCATAAGCTGCAGGTCTCCCAGGCTGTTGGGAGAGCGGGTGAACAGCCATGTGTTGGGCATGAGTCTCAGCATGGCTGGGAAGAACAGGCAAAATTAGAGTGAGCATCCAAGAAATGAACAAGTTGGGGAAACAGGATGAACAATTGGATGGAAGCATGAAATCTAGACAGGTAGAGAAGCAAGGAGATTACAGGCAGACGAAAGCTGAGAACATAGAGAAAGGGTAGGGACAGGTAGACGGTGCGTGGAGAGGGAGCAGAAATGCTGTGTTCATGAACCTGGCCAGGGTAGTCAGCCCCAGTTGGGATAAATATTATAGGGTGTTTGGGGAGCAAACTTGAACCTGGAAGTAACCATTTACATGCCATTAGCCAGATACCAGGAAACTAAGACAGAGAATATCCTCTGAAATAATCTAAAGTCAAAACAGTAGGAGGTTTAGAATACCCCTGTGCAAGATTTCTCATATACAAATGTTCCAAAAGGTGGAGAGTATCTGTAATGGTAAAAATAAAGCGGTGCTGTTCTCTGAGGGACAGCAGTGGGCCACTGTGGGTCACAAGGGGCAGCATGTCCCAGGTAGGGAGCCACGTGGCAGGTGAGAGACCTTGGTGGGTCAGCTGGTCCCATGAGCAGCCACTGCGGGTGAAAGACAGAAATGGATAGGCATTCCTTACAGAAAAAGTGAGTATTTATTTAGTGGGTTATGGAAGGGAAGGGGAAAGGAAAGAGGGAGGTAGACGAGGAGAGAGAGAGAGAGAGAGAGAGAGAGAGAGAGAGAGAGAGAGAGAGAGA
>JABTXL010002944.1:231484-337816 GCA_025134845.1 Neodon shergylaensis | reverse complement strand
AGAGAGAGAGAGAGAGAGAGAGAGAGAGAGAGAGAGAGAGAGAGAGAAGAGGAGAGGAAAGGAGAAGATACCACTCTTCAGGAAAGAGAAGGAAAGATAAGAACTTAGGCTGGAAGTGGAAGGAAGTAAACGGGCATGTCTCTTACAGGGGCAGGATTGACCATTACACTATCTCTACCCAAGAACAGGCCAGCTGCCTGGCACTGCACTGTTTTTTTTTTTTTTTTCTTTTTATTTTGGTTTTTTTAGACAGGGTTTCTCTGTGGTTTTGGAGCCTGTCCTGGAACTAGCTCTGTAGACCAGGCTGGTCACGAACTCACAGAGATCCGCCTGCCTCTGCCTCCCGAGTGCTGGGATTAAAGGCGTGCGCCACCATCGCCCGGCGCACTGCACTGTCTTAACAACTGAACTGGAATATGGAAGGATTCCTGGATCCCTTTAGAGGTAGTGGCTTGAACTCTACTGAGTAACTCACTGAGTATGTCTGTCTGATGTCAGGGAAGGGAAAATGGTTTTCCACAGCCATCTGGTAGCTGGAAAACTCAACTCGTTTTGTGTTTGGCACCAGTTGTGAGGTCTTGAATCCCTGGTTAATGGGAATCTACCATTACTGATGCAATAAGCCAATCAAACCAAATTAATAAATCCAAGTTTAATCTTCACAAAGCAAGCTGCATAGCAGTGGCACACACCTTTAATCCCATTACTCAGGAGGGAGAGGGAGGCGGATCTGTAGCCTGGTCTACAAGTGCTAGTTGCAGGACAGGCTCCAAAGCTACAGAAAAACCCTGTCTCAAAAAAAAAAAAAAAGCCAAATTAAAAAAAAAATTGTAGTATCTGCACGAAGCATTCCTGGGTGCCCCCAGAGGAAAATGAGAAAAACATGAGGGGAGCCCAAAGGGTGGAACTTTCAATGCCCTCTAAGGGAGGAGCTGCCAATGAAGGGCTTTCTGGGGGGGGGAGGCAGAGTCTAGACTGGGTCAGCTCCGAAGGAGGGGCTTGTTGCTTTGCATCATAAAGGCAGGGTCTGGAAATGGCCCAGCTGAATTTTAAACAGAAACAAGCAAGTGACAATGCTAGTTCTTAAATTGATCCTGAATGGTTGAACTTAGATTACATGTCCTGCAAAGCCTCCTGAAGGTATTATAGGGCATTGCTATAATTACAAACTTGGATTAATTCTTAATATGCACTCAACACATTTCAACTTTTGGTTAAATAGTTTGGTTTAAAAAATTAATATGGAGGTTAATATGTTGAAAATGGTATTTTCTACTGTCTTATGGAATTAAAACAAAACTAGATTAGATCAAAATTTTGTTAGATGCTCGGAAATATAATTTTTATAAGAATCTGGGTTTCTTTTGAGACTGTGAACTTATTGATGCATTTCAAATTGATAGTTTGTTTATATCCATCTTCTATATTAGTAGCGAGACATTTACATGAGTACAAACCATAAACTTGTCTTCACAAAGGCTCACATTAGAAAGATGGTCTTTACACTAAGAACAAAGCTCAGGTTGTGATCCTCTAAATCCTAAAGCTGGGTAATATTAAATGAAATTAACAACATCTGTCTTAAGGAGAATCCACTAGATAAACTGTAAGTAAATTGTCACCTTCTGTCCCCTCATCTACTCACCAACAAGCATTGTTAAAGTGCTTTTCACACATGCTCATGCTGTTACTTAATGATTGCATTCATTTCTTTACTGTCTTACTCGTCTGTTAAAACACAGGTTCCAGAGACCTTGAACTTCTATCGAGTCCTCAACCCTGGTAGAATATCTGACCTATACTAGCTACCAAATGAACATTAGCTGATTTAGTAGATAAATCATGTAGCTAACACAAGGGATGAAAACAGCCAATTTCATCTTGCTGTTGAAAGAATGTGTAATGGCTAATGGGAGATCTAGGTAAACAGAGAGACACAGAGAGTACAGTATGTATGTGCAGAGGCATGGTTTACATTACAAAAGCAAGAGACCATAAATATGTAGAGAAAGTCTTACACATAGTACTTCTTGTTAGCATATCATCAAGGATAAATGCTTGTACAAATAGGAACGTAAAGGTATTCACTTTGATATTAGAGCTAAATTAAAAGTTGAGGCGTAGTAATATCTACATGCAGGCAACAAACTGTTAATTAGCTAAGGGAATTCTGGATCACAGAAAAAAAGGGAAACTAAAATAAAGTAAAATAAAATAGTATATAACAGCAAGTTACTAACACTGAAATAAATGGTCTTTTCTATATGCGAATGAAGGAAAAATAATAACTTCTATCTGTGTGACACTGTATCATCTACTTAAACTTCATTGACCTTAATTGCATTGTTAATATTTGTGAAAGAAGTACTCTATCATTTATGGAAATTAAATCATTTGCACCCATGTCTGTTCTCGTCTAATTTTCAGGCTGTCATAGCTCATATGTTTGCCATTACTAAATTTCTTCCTGTTTCTACAGACTAATCCCTACATTTCTGTGTTTGTGAGTATGACTGTGCTTTTCCTTTCCATATGGATGAAGCAGAGAGGAAGCTATCTCTTTTCTCAGCCCCTATCTGTCCTGATCTGAGCAATCTTAAGTGCTCAGAAGAACAATGACTTGCAGAAATTCCACATCAGAGCTCAGAACTGATGTCCAGATTAGCCATCATGATAAAGAAATTGAGAGGAATAACGGATCTTGTTACCTAGTCAGCATTCTGAGCCCAGGAACAGCACATGCAGAAGAGATTTCAAAGGGATCTACTGAAAGTGACAGCTCTGGCTTTTTGTAGATTGTCTTCAACCCATAAAAATGGAACTTAAATAGAACCGAGCTAGTAATAGCCTAGCGTGGGCCAGACCACCAAGTTAAGAGACCTACTTCTTCTCATATCTGCTTCCAGTCTTCTTGCCTGGTTAGGGTGGGGAGAGACACAGTGAGAATACAGACAATGCAGGACTCTTGTAGCGATTTCCTAAATGCGTTTAACACTCCAAATCCTTGACTTTTGAAGAGGACAGTCATGGATCCTTTGAACAGAAGTTAAATTTCCTTCATCATTAAGGTCAATAACAGGTGGAAAATAAAGCTATTTTTCCATAGAAATTAACTAATCATATCTTTATATCACCCCCTTGAAGGCTCACACAGCCTAATAGAAAAGAGATAAGAAGAACATAAGAGCGGGAAAATGGGCTGGAGCATCATCAGTGCTGTCTTTTCTTTTTCTTTTTTTTTCTTTTTTTTTTTTTTTTTGGTTTTCTGAGACAGGGTTTCTCTGTGGCTTTGGAGCCTGTCCTGGAACTAGCTCTGTAGACCAGGCTGGTCTCGAACTCACAGAGATCTGCCTGCCTCTGCCTCCCGAGTGCTGGGATTAAAGGCCTGCGCCACCATCGCCCAGCTATCAGTGCTGTCTTTCTGGCATAACATGTCTTTGGTACACTTACATTCACCACAGCTATGTTTATTAGACAGGACTTGCATTAGGCTTATTCCATCAATATCCTATCAAGGAGAGGAAAGGAATGTACTAGCCTGTACCTTTCATTGAGGATCTATAGGAAACAGTTCCTGAGAGAGGAAACAGTATTCTCTGCAGGGGTATAGCCACTGGTTTGATAGCCATACTCTTTCATAAACAATCGCTTAGTTAGATTCCAGTAAACAACCTAAGGAAACACGTTTGATCACAAAGAGGGGAAAAGGAGAAGAAAGAAGGGGAAGGGAAAAATATTTGTGAAGGTAGTCTAATTGGGATGAGGAAGCAAACTAGAATGAATGGGAAATAAGATCAAATTTAATCATATTGATGCATAAAATGATATGACAAACACTACATGGTGTGTGTGTGCGCGCGCATGCGAAACTGACAGCCATGTTTACAAAGAGAGCACTTCTCCCTGCAGACTGTGGCCAGCATTCACCTTTTGCCAGTGGTTTGACCATGGCCTTTATCACATTTCATTGCAATTATGTACTTATATGAATTCAGTAAGGTGGCAATGACCTTGCCTTATTTTTAAATTCAACTCATAACAGAGTATCTGAATAATAGAAAGCTTCAATGTGATCTTGCTATATCTTTGAATCTTTCTAATTCTGATTGAAAGATGAGGCAATTGTGCAAGAAAGGTCACTTTCGAAGATGATGTTGTTTAAATGCTATGAGAAGGAAGCTCAGAAACTGCCATTGTCATTTGAAACATTTGATATTGAGAGATTCTTATGATTTGAAAGAACAGGAATTCCAAAAATGACTTTATATAGAACATTCAAGGAACAGTGCTTATGAATATTTTGTGTTCACAAGCTAGTTAACTAAGATTGTGGGTACAGCAAGTCAAGCTCAGCTATTACTTCATGAGAAACTTAAAATATGTATTTTTCCAAAGTTCTGCTAGAAGATTACTTAAATTTATGCCCTAGTTAATGGAGAATAAAATAATTTCTCTGTAAATATGAAAACACTGGAATGAGATTGCTGGAGTCTCACCAAAGAACTTTGTGTCTGTAGATGAGTGAATGAAATACTTTATGTAGGAAAATTAAGGATGGGGCTAGTGAACTGGCTGTGAAGTGTTTGCTGCCAAACCTGATGACTTGAACATGGAACTTGCATGATGTCAGGAGAGGACCAACTCCAGAAAATGTCCTCTGATTTATACTCATGTGTTGCGGCATGTATATATTTACCTTCTCTCTTCTCTCTCTCTCTCTCTCTCTCTCTCTCTCTCTCTCTCTCTCTCTCTCACACACACACACACACACACACACATATGCACATATATAATAAAAAAAGAAAGAACAACTTAAACAAAAAAATACTTTCAGAGATTTGGTGTCTTGATGCATTTGATATACTGCAAGGAGAGTTTTATCCACCAAGTCTGAAAATAAGATGATACTTTTAATACAGAATTCTTACTTTTTGTCTTAATACTTTGTTTCCCTTTTTCCTATCAGGGTAGTGGTGTCTAAAACAGCACATAATTTCATAACAACTTTGATTTCTTTTTTTCTATTGTAATTGATTTTCACAAAGACCACAGACACCTCAAATTAAATATAGATGTTCTTTCTTTTGATCATAATGATCTGAACATAATTTCATGACACATTAACCCACCAGTTATTTAAACAGCATATTCTCAAGTAGGCATTAATGTAGTAGGTGCTTTTTAATTTGTGGTTTCACAACCTCTTATTCAATAAACTAAATTAAAATATTTAGAATCAATTATATATGTAACAAATATATGTGTGCTTTTGCACTTACAATTTCCTATGCAGTTCAGCATGAATGCACATCATATGTACACTGTTAGATGTCATAAGTTATCTAGAAATGATTTAAAGTATATAGCTAGCTATAGATGGCGACCTATGCCAGTACTTGGATGATTGAGGCAGAAGGATTGCAGAAGCCTTTGATAAAGAGTGAAACACTGTTCAAAAACAAAAAAATAAACAACAAAAAAAGGCAAAACCCTATAAAATAACAAATGAAATAAAAACTAAAGACCATGGACATATATGTACAGATTAGATACAAATTGTGCTTTATTTTGCACAAGTGACTTGACCATCTGTACCTTTCATAGCCATACAAATCCTGAGACTCCAATAGACAGTGAGGGATGGCTGAATTAGGAAGAAGTGATGTGTTGGAGAAGGGAGTGAGCTGCTTCTTGGCTCCCGGCTGCTTAGCCCCGAAATAATCACACAGAAACTGTATTAATTAAATCACTTCTTGGCCCTTTAGCTCTAGCTTCTTATTGGCTAACTCTTATATATTAATTTAACCCATTTCCATTAATCTGTGTATTGCTACGTGGCTGTGGCTTAACAGCTAAAGTTCCAGCATGTCTGACTCTGGCAGCAGCTCCAAGGAATGTTCTTTCTCTCAACATACAGCCTAGCTTTCCCCGTCTAGTTCTGTTCTTTCCTGTCATAGGCTCAAAGCAGTCTTTATTTATTAACCAATAAAAGCAAAACGCAGACAGAAGGACTCCCATATCAGTGATGTACAGGTTAACTGTTCTGGGCATGGGGGTCACTCCTGTACTTCTAGCACTCTTAGATTTGAACCAGTAAGATTACTATGCAATCATCCATGTCTATGAAGAAAATCCAAGGTAAGTCTGGATTATAAAACTGGTGACCTTATTCTCCCATGCCTGGCAATGAAGAAAGGATTCCATGACACATTTGATGGAGGAAAATGAGAAATATAGAGAAGCAGGTATTAGTCTTGATTACTTGATTTTACTGCCCCCACAACCAAGTGATAGAATTATATGTGTGTTCCATGCTCAATTTTTGTTTTATTGTTTTCATAGATATATTTTTAATTTGTGAGTATTTACATATGGATTTGCACACCAGTACTATGGGTGTGCCTGTTGCCTGTGGGGCCAGAAACCAACAAACAATCCTCTGGAACTAGAGCTATAGACTATTGTGAGGTGTCATGCAAATGCTGGGAATAAGCCAGGGTCTTCTACCTTTAACCTCTGAACTGTCTATTCAACTCCATAAGCAGCTGAGATAGATTTATTTATCTTCATTTATAAAAATACAAAATACAAAAATAACCTTAAGAGATCACACATCACACTCTACTCTCCCAAAGAGAAAACAGGCTTTTAACTCACAGTATTCTTATAGACAGTAGGCTAATATTTCCTTACGCTGTATTTACAGTTCACTTCCCTGCAAGGATGGACTGTGGAAAACCCTTTCTCCCTTGAATGGGGTTTTTGCATTATTATCACAGCGACAAGAAAAGGAACAATGACATTCCTGATATGTCACAAGATGACCTTTAAAAATGTGTTTTTGCTCAATTATCAAGACTGATGAACTGACAGTTGTAACTGGCCTTAGGGTGAGGTTTGCATATGGCCAATGAACTTTGAGGACTTGGGACAGAGTAATAGAGAAGTACCTCTGGAAATGAGAAGGAAAACTGGTATCTGAGAAGTTGATAAGCCTATTGATTAACTTCGCAGTCTGCTTAAGGTTTTGCATAAAATTCTCCACATTAAAGCAATATCACTTAAGTGTTCGAATTACTGGCTGTCCCTTCTTTCAATAAGAGAACCCTAAATTTCTGAGGATTCAAAATAAATACAAATAAAATTAAAACAAAATCAATGTTCCCTCACGAAAATATAGTAATGTAATAAATACTCACTGGTATCAAACTATTTCAGTTCAAATTGAAAATCTATCAATCATACTGGTAACCATGATATATTTTTAAAAGGAGAAGATAATGTTGGCTCTTATTTCTTCCAACAGTGTGAAAACTAAGTATGCTGATATATTTATTGTGTAATCATTTATTTTACCTAAGTCATATCTTGCTTTGTATCATACTACTTGGAAGATACAGATTTTTGATTTCATTGTTGTTCTGTTTTGTTTTTGTGAGACAGGTGTTTTCTATGTAGCTATGGCTTTCCTGGAACCTGCTATGTAGGTCAGGCTGGCCTCAAAGTCAGAGATCTGCCTGCCTCTGCCTCCCATGAGCTGGGATTAAAGGTTGCACCACCACCACCACCTAGTGACATATTGATTTTGAATAGTAAAACAAGTGATGTGATTTACATATTCAGAAACGTTATAGTGAATTGCAGATTTTGACCATGAAATTGAGTGACTCCACAATCTTGGTGGAGAGTTTAGTCAACAATTGTTTACTGCCTGGAGAAATCCTGGTACATCACTATTAGGAAAAGAACATAGGGCACGTTAATTCTAAATCATCATTTTTAAAAAGTAGAATATTTGGAAAAATTGATTATTGGAAAATATACATTCTTTTAATTTTACATTTTATAGGAAAGACTGGTAAATATTTTTTTAAAAACTTTAGGGAGAAACATAAGCTAATTGATTATATTGTAAGTTGAGTTTTATTTTCAATTTTTCTGGGGTGAAACACAATTAATAAAAACTCAGAGTCAGAAATTAGGGTTCAACCTGAAGATCCTAAAAGCAAAACAGCCAGCCAATGGCTCTTACCTCGACCTCAGTCTGAAATGGCGATCCTACCTCTTGGAATCTCAGAAGGAGACTGTGTCTGAGAGCTGTTTCCTCCCATTTTATAATCCTCTCTAGGGATGGTATTAAAGGCATGCACCACTGTCATTAAAAGCATGCACTGCCCAGTTTCTATGGCAACTAGTGTGGCTCCTGGGATTAAAGGTATGTGTTACCATAATCTGGTCTGTAAGGCTGACCAGTGGGATTATTTTACTCTCAGATGGTTATTTATTAAAATACAGTTGAAAGGTCACTACACTGGGGTTTGTTCTTTTACATAATCTCAGGGTGGGACTGACCTCTGGAAACATGAGGAATAAAGAAACTACAAACTTGGCTTCATCTTTTCATTCCCTGCTGCTCAAGACCAAAACATGTTTCATGCATGATCAGAATTAATGTGTATTATCTTGCCTTCATTAAAATAGCTAAAAAACTAAGAACAAAGTAACATTTTACTGATTTTCTATTATTTTTAATGGAATAATACTAGAATTTGTAGTTTACAATGTCACTAAACATTTTTAAATTTAAAGCACTCTTCCGATGTTCCGCCATTTATTGTAGGAGATATCATAGTGTCTTAGAGATTTCCCCTCTGTATATTTTTATTTTCAGGTAGCACAAATAAGTATGTATTTATTAAAGGTTAGAAAGCTAGGGAAATAAAGATAACAAAATATTAACTGAAATTCTGGCTATTTCATATGATTATGAATAACTCTAAACCTTAGGAAACATTTCTGTGTCAATTCGAAGAAAAATACTGACCAAACCTGGAAAATAGCAAATTACAGTAAATGAGTTTCCTTATTATTTTGTCTTCTTGTTATTTGATCTTGCTATTTTGTTTGCTTGTTTTTACATAAGACCACAAGCACATTAAATTATGGAAAGGAGTAACACTTGGTGCCGCAATTGCTAAACAAAGAGGATTCTGGCTCTGTCTTACCTTGTATTTTGTATGACTAGGACTGCCTTGGTTTGCTCATCATCACAGTGTTGGTCTCCTCTCTGCAGCTTTCCTTATTATATATAGAAACGTTCTAGTGAAGACTATTCTTCAGAGGTTAGTCAAGACTCCTTATGCCCTGTGATAGGTGTCCAAAGTCTCTTCCTCATCACACAACTGTGTGAGTAAGCTGAAGATCTCATGATCATATTGTCTTTTATATAAGCAGAAAGCAATTGGGAAATAACCTACTTTAGCATATCATTTGCTGAAGAGCACACCAAAGCCAGTGTAAGTAATGTAGCATGATATGTAAGAGCCATGGGTAAAGTAATAATTGCAGCCTCCACACACTACCTGGTCAAGGTTAGCTTTATAAAGTCTGTTATTACTTTTCCTTTTTTGTACTTTTTTTTACCAAAATGGTGTTATTTTATGGGCAATAATATGACCTGCCCAGTAGGTCCTAAGTTACTCCAGGGTCTTGAAGAGGCACTATCTGAAAGACATTGGGGGGGGGGGGGAGAAACGGATGCCAAGCAGTATTCCTTGTCAAGGCATCCCGTTTATTGAAGCAAGTTTTATGTCTTATATACTCCTCAGTGAGGAGCTCCAGGCAGGGGGATCTGAGGAAGGGGGAAAGGGAAGGAGGGGCTCGGCAGCTAGGGAACTAAGTGGGGCAGTTTGAAAGCTAAGCAGGGCAGTTGCAAGGTCGGTGGCTAGAACACCTGCTGTTAGTGATAAGCAGCAAGCCTTGAAGACACTCTGTGGTGCTTTACAGAGCTTGAGTCTCCACGGTCAGCACGTAATGTTTTGGCTAACTTTAAATTTTCTTGTCTCAAGATTTTTACTTCAAGGCCCTGTGAGATGTGAGAAAGGGGAAGCTTGAAATGGCTCCTGACAATAATAAATATCAAATAGAAAGAGCTCACATAAAGGCTATGTGTCCTATCACTATGGAGAGCTGGGGAATGAAGATTCTTAAGGCTGACTCTCATGCCCACTATGTGTTGGATTCTTATACTTCATGTGGCATCCCAAGCCTTCTTTTGAAAATTTTGTGTAAGATCCTGTAACTAGTTCATTTAACCTACCTGAAAAATCAGTACCTTACTCATGACACTAAGGACTGTGGTCCATTTGAGCAATATCTGACCCTTTTGGTCTAAACTACAGCAGTTTCCCAGTAGCTTGCATGTGAGTAGCTTGTGATGGTATCTTTACCTGTCATGATTTGTTCTCTACTTGTGGTCCCCCAAAAGGGTCACTCTTCCTGAAACAACTCCAGCTGACTTCCCTCAAAGGGATTAATTGCTGCTGAGTATATTTTTAGCTTTTGTTTTCATTTATACTTCGTGGTTTCTACATCACGCATCTCCATCTCATTCATTTCCCCATCCCTTTGTATCTGTCTCTCTCCTTGCAACTTCCCATGCAAAATAAAATAAAATAAAATTGAAGAGAGAAAAATAAAAAGGAAAAAATCAGTCTCATAATGGAAGCTATAATGTGACACATTGAGTCATGCTGTAACCCCTTTTATTCATATAACTTTACTTGCAAGTGTTCATTACAAAAAACCTGTGATCTGGTTCAAGGTTTTATCAATGCTGGGTTTTCACTGAAACTCCTCTTGATTTTCATGTTTTTGCACTTTGTCATGGAAATCATGCAGCTTTGGGTCTGAGGGACTGGTCCCTTTATATGCTCTAGCAGATCACAGATGGGGTAGATATTGGGGTGGGCCAGCCTATATGGTTCTGGGTCTGGGTAATTTCAGAGTTGGTAAGCTTCCAGCTTTCCTTTGTCCTCACCCTCAGGGTGAGCTCATCTGCTTTGCCCTGGCTAGTTCATCCCTTGCAATGATGAGCAAGGGTGGGTCCAGTTATCCAGCTTTCATGTCCTCAGGGTTCTTTCTCCCACACCTACACCCAGCTCTACTGTGTTGCCCAGGTGTGGTGTAAGAACCATATTTTTAGTGCTGCAGCTGATGAGCAGGACCAGCTTTCCTGCCTTGTGACCCCAGGACCAGTCCTCCCACCTGCATCAGGCATTGATTGGCAGGAGTGGGTGCAGGGAGTTGAGGGGAAGTGGTTGGTGGTAAGGTAGGGCATCTATTCCCCCTGCCCATGCTACCCCTTGACAGATTATTGATGGGGCAACTCTACCATGTTCATAACTTCAGTGTTGGCTCACACACCCTCCAGCAATAGAAGTGGCTCTATTGTGCTACCCAGGTGGCTGCTGAATATACCCAGATTTGATGATGTTTTGCTGTTTATCTGCTGCTTCTATCTATCTGTCTGTTTCTTCTTGCTATATATTCAATAAACTTAGTCATTTAAATCCTAAAATATGACATTGAAGATTACTGTCTAGAGTAGAGAATACTACCCTATCTCCTGAGTGTTTCATATATGGGCTTCTTTGTGAGGTTAAAAGACAATTTTCTTGCTTTTGTGTTCAAGGTCTACTGGTCATAGAATGCTTCAATGTCTCTATCACATTTCTTGAGATCTTTTTATCAAACAAACATTATAAGCATAGTTCAAAATTTTTATATGTAATTATTTAGCTCTGAAAGGTAAAATTTAAGCCTTTTGCATTACATTTTTTCGTGTTTTTACAGTATAGGAGATAATATCATCTGCTTAAGTTTATAAATATCCATTATGTCTTTCTTTATTAAAGTAAACATCAATCACGCACAAAACTTCACTTTCCCTATTAAAACCTTTCAAGAATAGAGGCAGCATTAAGTATAATTATTGATTGATAGATAAATTGTGTTAAATTTTGAGATTATTTTTTGCTTTCTTTATAGTAAGAAAATGCAAATTTATTAATTCATCATATCCCTATGAAAAAGATTATTTTTTACACCTTTCATTTATGTGTCATTTAGATTATACTGGAAGACACAAAGGTCTAGTTAAACACACAAAAGTCTATTTAGATACAACCAAAGTCTAGTAAGACACACAGAAGTCTAGTGAGACACACAAAAGTTCCTAGTTGGGCACACAAAAGTCAAGTTAGAATGCTTTCTTCTTTTATCTGCACTCATACTCATCTTGTGAAACTATGAAAGAAAAATTTATCTGTATTTATCTATAATAGCTATCGAATTTTTGGGGATATTTGTTAACTAATGACCAATGGCCCAAATGTCTTTCAGCTTAGTCTGACAATCTCAAATGCCAATGGTAATACCATATTCAGCAGTGACCACAACTTTTATTTTAGCTTCAGATGGCAATTAACCCCACTCTGAATCTTTTCTTTATCATGTCTATGTATACCAGAATTTAGTTCTCAATGCAAGTCATGGATACTTGGTTTCATATCTTGTTCCAATTTTTTTGAGCAAATATTTTGGCAAAAGCTTAAGCTGGTGAAACCTTCTAAGACTTGTTCAGTCAACCCAGACATGGGTCAAGAGGGATCAGGAAATAGCGGACTAGAACTGGCTTGTCAGCAGTTTGCCTCTTTGTCTATATTTCTGGTTACATGCAGTCACATCAGTGTGTGGGACTTAGATCTTATTTATATTCGATGATGTAAGAAAATTGTATAACTGTGAGAGAATGTCTGACTATGTTCCTCTAATTTGTCATGCCACACAGTTGATAATATTGAGCTTTAAGTAGGACATACAAAGATGTATTAGGCTGCAAAATATAAATTTTGAGGACTAAAATTCCTCTGACATTCAAAACATCACTCAAACATTTATGAGAATTGGATCACTCTTAACTTCTGTTGTCTTATAATAACTAGTAATTCTTTTAAATGGCTAAGAAACTTATTTGACTGCTTTCTGCATGCAAAGTATTTTTTCTTATTTAAGAAATTGCATTGATAAATTTCAAACAAAATAACTTGATTAGTGAAATACAGGAATCATATGTTACTGCTACACAGAAATACATATGGAATTAACAATAAAAATGAGTTTTCTCATAGAAGGAAATCATTGTTTATTTAAATGTGACCTAAGATAAATATTGTATTTTTCCGTCAGGCATATCCAATATAGTAATAATATTTACAAATTGCTCCCAGTTGTGTAAGCAACTTTGAGTTCAAAGATTTCTGCTTACATTTTGACATATCAGAGGCACTGCTGTTTGGATTTGTTGAACACTTTAAACCCAGAGGCCTCATGCTTATCATTGCAAAGGGTTCTGCCAAGTATTCTCATTACCATGGAAGTGCTCAGATTTGTGTGCAATGCTCATGAGAATAGGTGTTTTAAAGAAGAGAAGACTTTGACACAAAATAATCAGAAACAATGTGAGAAAAATGAATCAGTGCAACAGACATCCATTGGCCCTACAGCTTTGTGGAGTTAATATGTTTAGGGACATCTGAAAATTTTAGAGATGTTTCATGGGTTCTTTAAGTAAAAACGTTACAGGGAATGCACTGAAGAGGGGATTGGGGATAAAGGTAGGAGTTATAAAAAAGAAGCTAAGTAAGTGATTCCTGAGATGAGCTGCTCCTTGCGACCTGAACAGAAGTCAAGGTGCAGAGACTGATATTTTAGAGAAGTGACTAGCAGGCAACCCTGAGACTACTTATCTGCCAGTTCAGGTTCAATCAATTATTTTAAGGATCAAGCACAATGATAGATATGAAATACTGGCAAATCACAGAACATGTTAATAACTGATATGTAATATGTATTTATTTGTTACATAAATTTATATTATTTTCTTCTTGCACTGGACAAGTAATTGAACTCATTCCAGGTGACATAACCACTAACTGTGGGATCTTCCAGGTGAGATCTCCTATAGAGAAACATCAGCTGTCCTCAAATTCATAATGCTCAAGATCCGTGAACCTAGTAAGTGGTTGTTTTATTCCATAAGCATTGGGAAATTAATTGGCCACCATTAGATGGATGTGTTTGAACAACCAAATCTGATTTTATGAGTGAAAATATAATAATTTGTTATAGATATGGCATTACATGTATGATGTTGTGGACATGATAAGAATTTTGGTCCCAGATAACAACAAAGGAAGAAGGCTAGGACCTGGAAAATGGTGAAATGGGTTGGGTGCTCTGTCAATACAGTCACACTAAAAAAGGACTCTGAAGATGTGTGATCACAGAACAAAACATCAAAGATAAAGACTCTGTGTTGGTGTCACATTATCTAGCATAAAGTTTATTGTGCATTTGATTTAGAGATTCCGAAGAGCTTTCAGTACTTGAAAAAGGATCCAGAAGAAAAGGATCTTAAGGTTGTATTGTTATTGCTCACAAGAACTATAGTAATGTGCTAAACCTAATCCTTTTACATAGTCAAACCCTTTCCATCAGAAAAATATGCTAGCATAGTGTTTCTTCCTTATTGTTAAAAGTAACCGAAAACTACAGCAAAATCATCAAACCTGTCATAATCACCTACTTAACCCCACTGAATCACAACCAAAGGCATGCTTTTAAAGTTATGGTCCTAATCATCTATGAGGGAATTAATGCAGAAATATGTAAAATTTGCAATAGTATATTGCATAAGCTATTTAATTCCTTCATAATGAGTGCCAGATAACCACCATGCTCTATAATGTATAGAAATACATGGAAGGAGAAACATGAATGTCGTCAGAATGAGAGGAAGACAAGGGAGCATAATGGGGAAATATACACAATGGGATCAAAATACAGTATACATATAATGAAACCTATTATGGATGATTAAAACAGGCTAATCAATAAAAAGGAAAACTTCACATCTCATTTTTTTCTACATCAATCAATACACATTGCTTTGGGGAAAAAGTAAGTAACAAAGGCAAGAGGTAGTATGAGAGCAGAATCTCTTGTCTGGATTGGATACTGGCTGGTGACAGACTGGTGAACTTTCAAAACTAAAAAATTGAGAAATAGAAAACTTCAGGAGAGAAAAATGACAGTAACATTGTGAATAAGAGGGAATTAAATGAAACCAGCAATTGAATGCCTTCATAGTAAAGCTTTCACATTGAAAATGAAATGCTCCTATCCACATGTCAGAACAGTGAAACACAGGAAATACATTTTGAAACACACAAAACTGAAAAAGAAGGTACAGCAAATGCTAGGCTTGGTTGTCTGAAGATAATAGAATTCAACTGAAAACCCAGATCTCTTTGTGTTGAAATCATAGGAAGTCTGTATAATTAATAGCCTATAATCTTTAAATAGCCCCATCTTTACATTAAGAATGAGGTAGTATTCTTAACCTGTGTATAAGGTAAGTGGAACAAATAAGAAGAAATGGTATGTTTATTCAGTTGGGACTATTTCCACAACTTAGAATTTTAATTGTTGGTGGTTTTCTCTAATGGTTTCTGTATTTTGTAAGGACAAACTTCATTGATGAGGGAACAGGATTCTACTTATTTATGGGTATGACTGACATTTAGAATGTGGTTACAGGTCATGCCTATTTAGTACAGTGGTGATTTGGGATTTTTCTCTGAGATCCATAACTTCACTATCACTGGATAGTTCTCTAGGTTTCCAGAACTAGACATGATTATCCTCTTCTTTAGAGGGTCATAAATCTAATTGAAGATGTGCTGGATATCACCAAGGTATGCTTGCAGCTATTTCACTCATACATTTATAATACAACTTCTATACCTAATTACATTTAGGGACTATTTTTGGAGAAGGCATGGAAGTAGTGTAAGAGCTAGAGGAGCAGGGGGTTTCGATGAGATTGTGTTTCTGGGAAATGTCAAAAACTACACCCGTGAAGTCTCACAACATGACTGCCGAAACATGAGCTGGACAGAGACAACAATAATAGACATGACAATATGAGTAGGGAAAAACTAAAGCGACTTCAGTCCTAGATAAAGAACTAAAGGCAACTAAAATGCTAAGAGTGAAAAGAATCTTCCTTGGAGAACACAAAGGTCTGTTTTCCTACTAAATTGTCATATTTGAAAACTTATACGTAATTAACACTATACAAACTGAGTAGTTTGTTCATATATGTTTAGGAACACACACACACACACACACACACACACACAGTGCTACGACTACCACTGCCACCACCACCACCAACAACAATTAAATGAAAAGAGACCGTACGATTGAAAGATTCCGAGGGATGTGGGTTATAAGAGGTAAAGAAGAGAGGGAAAAGAAGGTGAAAAGATGCAATTATGTTACAAATTCAAGAAATCTTTTTAAAAATAAATAGTATACTGTGAGAGGTAATTGGTACAGCTATTATATTTCAGGTCAAATTGATTAAAAAGTTTCCAGTAAAGAGGTGTTCAGAGTTCAGTTTTGGCCATAAGACTCCTCCATCCCAAGAATGTTGATCAAGGTAAGTCTCTGTGTTTAACTTGAAGCTGTGCTATGTGACATACTGGGAAATATTCAAGATGAGGGCATTATCTCAAAGTAACAATTATCAGTACATAGAAATTCACTCCTCATGAAGGATCATGTCAATATATCTTCCCAATGGGTGTATATTATGCTGAAGATCAACTATTTGACTGAATCATTTGTATTTTTTCTCTTGAATTAGGTTTTGTGATACAACCATTAAGAGAGAATAGGAGAAATATTCTTCCCTAGGTAAGAGACCACCAATTGGATATCCAATACCAAATTGTCAGCCCTGAGAAATGAAACAAAACGTGTGTGTGGGTATGTGTGTGTGTAATGTTAAACTGACTGAGCAGGTTGCATATATGTATTTAGAAATAGACCTATATACATAATATAAATATACTATGTATTTCATTTTATATATTTGTGTGTAAAATAAATATGTGTATATATATTTAAATCTATAAATATAAATATATAAATTTGAAAAAGCATGAATTTGAAATATGATGTGGAGTATATGGGAAGCTCTGGAGGTAAGAACATAAGAGAAGAAATGATAGAATTACAAAACCAATATCAATAAGTGAGTAACCACAGGTGAATGTAAGAGAAAGAGGAGTGCCACGCCATTCCTGATTATATAGTGAGCTCAAGGCAGACGTAGGGTGCGTGACGCTGTCGGAAACAATATAGATGTTGTGGTAGAAGCAAGGGGTGAAGCCACACAGGAGAAGAAATTAAAAAGAATAAATGAAAAGAGCTAAATTAGTAGGGGAAGTCTATCGCTGAAGAGCAGAGCTTATAGTCCTAGAGGTGTCCCGCTTCTGCAAAACAGACTGCAGCAACCTGTGCCGGTCCTCAAGTACAGTTGTCTGTAATGTTTCCTCATGCACATTCTGGACTACATAGCTGACTGAATTCTTTTGAATTTCATGTGTGTCTTTATCATTCTGTAGTCTGTGAAAGGTCTTTGGTAATTAGAAAATAGTGAGAATTATTTCAGACAAATTACTGGGAAACCATGGTAATGTTTGGATTAAAGTTTATATTTTTTCCTTAAGAATGAATGTTCTCTATAAAAGAGGACTAAGTGTTAACTGTACTAAATCTTGGGATGAGTCCAAAATGAAGTCTGGCAACACAAGTTCCTCTCCAGGTCTAGTATGCCAAAGATTCCATGACACTCAGAACAACTGGCTTCTTTGGTGTTGAAGCTGAGGAAGTAGCCTCGGATTCTCACACCAATCTACAGAGCCCCAAGTAATACATATGAGTGGTGAGAGACACCACAGTAGTGAATGCAGTTTCCACACATGGGCTAGGCTGTGGGTCAAGGGCGAGTGAGTGCCTGCCTTGCTCAATACCCTGCTTTCTAGTCCCAGCTTCAATACAGAAGTGCTTCCATCCGAGGGGAGATACAGCGCTTTCTAAGTCTCCATTATCTCCCCGGCCAAGACACTACTGAGAACTCAAGAACAATGGCAATGGGTTTTTGATCCTACTGCACGTACTGGCTTTGTGGGAGCCTAGGCAGTTTGGATGCTCACCTTACTAGACCTGGATGGAGGTGGGTGGTCCTTGGACTTCCCACAGGGCAGGGAACCCTGACTGCTCTTTGGGCTGACGAGGGAGGGGGACTTGTTTGGGGGAGGGGGAGGGAAATGGGAGGTGGTGGCGGGGAAGAGACAGAAATCTTTAATAAATAAATAAACTAAAAAAACCTGCGTTTATCTTTCAGACCTTTGTCGACATTTCAAAAGACAGCATAACCCTCTTCATGTCCTAGAGGTTAATTAACTTCAGTCTTCCAAATTCTGCAGGCCTCTTTTTTCCCTCCCTCCCTCCCTCCCTCCCTCCCTCCCTCCCTCCCTCCCTCCCCCCTTCCTTCCTTCCTTTTGATCCCAAAGCCAACACACAAAAGCTGCCTATGATATTGTATATGACCTTGTCTTTGTTGTTTCTTTGACCATCACTCACAAGAGTTGGAATTACCTTGACAAAAAGCCAAAGTCTCTGTATTCACCCAGGACAAACACAGATTTGAATATGGCCTTGTTTCACCAGAAAGGAGTTCTTTAACATATATATTAAAATGCGTGTATGTGGAAAAGTTCCTTAACAATCTTCATTTGTCCATGAATATAATATTTCAATTATCATACATATTTACATATAGTGAAGATAGAGCTTTTCCTTTAAGTTGTTTCAATTGCTTGTGTCTCGAACATATTTGCAAAGAAACAAATTTTATTTTCATTTAAACTATGGTCATATTAATTCTCCTCTGTGAATCAGTACCAATTCACAAAACTTAGAAATGTACTGTCATTTTCAATAATTTCTGAGTTATATTTAGAAATCAACCCCTAATTCCTCCCTTGGCTATGATATTTACCAGACATATAAATGTGCATTGACAATGGGATCGCTTAGAAAGAAGGAGCAGCCTCAAGCATCCTTTCTACTGCATGGAGCTCCAGTAGACAGGTGCCTCTCGTAGGCAGGTGCAATAGGAATGACTGTAGGATGAAATCATTTTGAAGGAACCTAAGTACAGAGCAAACAAAAGATGGTATCAATTCTCGTGTGACTATTGGCAAGTTGAACAATGAGATTCCCAACTTAGAATTGAGGCATCAGACCAGAACATGTCCTTTCTCTCCATCCTGTTTACAGACAATTAAGAAATATCTTCAATTTCTTGATAAAAGAAAATAACTAAGATGTCCTGCCTGTGGAAGCCAGGAAAACTGACTTCACAGTTGGCTGACAGGTTCATTCAGCAAGAAATCAGTCAACTTTCAAAGATTACGAAAAGTACATTTCACACAGTGCCAAGAATAATAAAGTTGCTGAGCCAACTGAGAGCTTGGGCAAATTAGAGCTCAGTTTGGAAAAATATGAAACAGATTAAGCCCTCCCTCTCTCCCTCCCTCATCTAAACAAATAACATGGGCCTACTTCATCAAATTACCCTTATCATACCTCCTCTCTTGTAACAATCATAGTGTACTTTCAGGAGCCTATGACCTTTGTCATCTGGTCTTTGTTTTTGTTCATGGGTCTGTCAAACCAACTCACTCTTCTCAGACAGTTTCCCTATAAAGGAAGAAGTGGTTGGTGTTTGTCTAGAATATTATGACTACAGCGCAGGATGTGTCTCCTACCAGTCGGGGTGAAGTAGAAAATCCATTTTCTGTCTTCCTGCAAAGTGAAGAGGAAGCTTTGCCACTTACAGTGTTTAATATGTTTCCTGTATATGGAGGAAATGCTTGTTTGAAGTTCTGCAGCTAAACACCTTGATGTTCACAGGGATAAGACAAACTACTTGATGAAAGAAATCATATTCAGAAAAGATTGCTAAGGGAGGAAGGCAGCCTATTTATTTACGTGAACATCAAAGAACCTCGTGTGAATTGAAACTACTTTGTATTCCCTGAGTGATTTGTGAAGAATAATCTGCATGGCTGGCAGAGAAACGTAGTCTCTTTATTGGCTTTCTTTTGCTTTTATTTTTTTTAATGTCAGTATAGTAAAATTCTATGCTGACAGATACTTTTCGGAAAATAATTTATACTTTCTATTTTGATAATTACTAAATTCTAATGAAGTTGAAGAAAAAAATCACTAATATTTTGGCTATTCTTTAAGGAATAACCAACAATTTGACCTATGCTAATACAATGAAAGCCACATTTAACAAATAACTTCTAGCCATGATTAAAGGCCTTCAAAATCAAAGGCAGTGGAATATTGTACAAATGCCAGGATAATTTAATACAACAAACAGAATCCTTCCAAGTTCCCACAACCATAATGATCTGCTGCCTAATACAATATTCTTCTCTTCATGAAAAATAATATATGTTTGTGTAAATGAAAAACTTAAGAGTGATGCTTCAAGTGAGGGAAAACCGCACATTCTTAAATCATTAGCTTCCTCCTTCTTTCATGTAATGTACCTCCTTTTTCTCTTACCAAGGTTGGCTGAGCTTTCAAGAATAGGGAGGGAGGTAAAAAGGCAATCAACTTCAAAACTCATTTTGGCACAGCACAGCAAACTGCATCCAATTAAAACATTAAACAGTATGCTAATAATTATGTTTCCTATAGTGCCTTTTCATCAAGGATTTCAAAGTCAAATTTACAATTCCTCAATTATGCTTTATACATTTATAATTTTGATTGCTGGCAAGCCTTTCTACCTTCCCACTGAACTCACACTTATATTTCCAACTGAATTTGATAAAGGACAATCAATTTGCCTTTCAAATGTGTTGGCTGCTGTCCCTTAGTCATCTTTGTTTTTGGTCAGCAAGCAGAGTTGACAGATTCTGAATACTTTGTAAGCAGATGCTGGCCAATTTTAAAATGTTAAAAATTTAAATTATAGGCTTTTAAGAATGAATGAATTTTTATGACTTGAAGTTGTAAGTGCTTATCTTGAGGTGCAATAAAATTCTGCTAACATAAGCAATAGGTGATTAGCAAGAAGCCTTCAGTGCTTTTAGAATTCTTCTAAGCATATAGCTCAAATGCAGTATTTCTTGGGCACACTTTTAATCTAAGCAGCGTTTGGGAAGCTGACACACAGACACTGTGAGTTCCCAATAGATCAGTCTAGGTAGCATAGGAAGACATTGTCAAACAACAAGAACAAAGCACCACAATTAAGCAAATCAACGTTCAAGCATGAATAAGAGATACTCACAGCTTTTTAATCCTATTTGTGAAATATTGACAATTGAACCTAGGCTGTGGTGATGGCTCATCTGTTAAAGGTCGAGGCTCACAACTGAAAGGACAATTGATACATTTTCTTCTAGGATATGACTTCTCCCAGGTTTCCCATTATCCAGTGTTTGGCTACTCCTAAGCACTCATGGGTTGCCTTAACTAAACTCAGTATGTTATAAAGAGACAAAAGGAGAAAGAGAGGGGGAGGGAAAGGAGGAGATAGAAAGACACAGAGAATGAATGACTGAACTTGGAAGAAGGACAGAGACGGATTTGGAGGAAGTTGGAAGGGTGGAAGTTTGTGGGTGGAGATCACCAAATACATTGTATATATGGAGGAAATTCTCCAAGAACAGATAAATAAAATGAAAAGTTAAAAGCACAAAAGCAAGTATCATAGCTAACTGCATTATGTATAGGTGTTTTTCTGGCCAAAAATAAGTGTTGAGTAAGACTATTGTAATTTCTTATACCCCTAGTTTATGTCTATACAGGATTATCTATTTTCTTAGTCCTTAATAAGCTTTTCTTGGCCTTAACTAAGATTATTTCCCAAAATAAAGAGTATTAAATATGTTACATATGCCTATATATGTGTATATATTTTCATTATATTTCCTTCCTTTATTTTTTTTTTATTTTCGAGAAGGGGTTTCTTCGTAGCTTTTTTGGTTCCTGTCCTGGAACTAGCTCTTGTAGACCAGGCTGGCCTTGAACTCACAGAGATCTGCCTGCCTCTGCCTCCCGAGTGCTGGGATTAAAGGCGTTGGCCACCACCGCCCGGCTATATTTCCTTCCTTTAGAATTGATTTTTTAAATAGTTCATTTTTGATGCTTAATTTTTAAATATTTTGAGCTGATCTTTATTTTTCCTTAAACTTTTTCACATGACTTAAATATTTGAGAAACTTTCTTCAGCTATTTAGAATTTCTTGTAGTCAGAGTGTTTAGTTTTTACCCATGTGAAAACTAGACAGGGTCTCGTGTTTGCTGAACTAACTCAGACTCCGTTATTAGAGTCTTCAAACATTGGGTGTAAAACCCAATAAAGAAGTCTCAGACGAACTTAATCCTGTTTACAATTGATCACTAATTATTTAGTAATCAGATAAATGCCCTGATTTTTATCATTCTTATTGAGGAAACAAAATGAGAAATCTTAATATGTCTTCAATTATTAAAATTACACAGTGCAAAGCTTTTTATCAAGTGTAAATTCCTGATGACTCATTAATACAAGCAATAATTTTTTTTAATTGCGGGTCTATATGGCACAAAGTATTATGTCAGTGAAGAAAAAAGTTGATGTAGTAACTGGAATGAATGTCCTCCATTCAGTATAATATTTAGTTAAGTACTTTATGTACATACAGTGAACTCTGTATGAAATTCTCACATAACTGTTTCCTAAATCAAGAAAACTGAAAGATATCATCAGCCTCATTTAGAAAATGAAGATAAAGCTTTTCAAGATCTAAAATTCTTAGAAATCTCCAGGTCTAGTTATGATGCAGCGTAATAACCAGGCTAGCTTAATATGAAATAGTAAATTTTAATGAAGAAAATAGCTTACAACACCAGGGATACAGCGATGAAACGGAAGTACAAAAAGGACCGGCTGGGCTCATGCCCACCAGATTTATATGTAAACATTAGCCCGAGGCGAACACGCCCCACATAGTAAGATTTGGGGCTGTAACTACATATGTTGTGACTGTTCCCTATTGATTAGTGTGCTCTGCTCTTGAGTGACATTCCCCCTGCCTGACTTCCTGAACTGCATAATACTGTCCCCCTTTGAAACCGCAGTACAATTTCATATTTACTTCTAATGCTTCTCAAAGGGAACCTTATTTAATGATATAACATTTGTAAATCTCTGTGAATAAAGGAATAATTTAAGTGCAAGATATTCCTGAACATTTCTCCACTTCCCCTCTCTCTCTCTCTCTCCCTCTCTCTCTCTCTCTCTCTCTCTCTCTCTCTCTCTCTCTCTCTCTCTCTCTCTCAGTGGGTCCATAAAAATAAAATGAAGCTGCCTGTGATCTTCTTTCTAGTAGCAAACCGTCCCACATGCCTCATAAATTGACACTTTGGACCTTTCTGCATCACCCCCCACCGCCACCCAGACAAACTGTGTGCCTCATGCATACCCCTAAGTGAGGTTGTGGTGCCCAGACCGCCAACCCTCCATGGAGCTTAGCAGGAGAAATTGACAGGCTGAAAGCCTTCCCGACACTTGCACTTAGCCTTATACCAGCTGCAGGGATTAAATTCTCCCACAGTTTGGCTAGCATGTGGGCAAGGATCAGGTTGTTACAGGAGGGATAAATCAAGGCCATTACAGTAAAAAGAAATGGTGTTGTCCCCTGCTGTCAATATTCGCTGACGTACTTCCTCTTCCCTCCCGAAGTCCTTTAGTGCCCACATGTTTGTCTTCTTTTCACTCATTCCCCATTCTTCTCATTTTGAGCTTGAGCTGAGTACCTAATGGATCAGCACTGAATCTTCAACACACCTACTCCACCCCATTGCTGCTCGAACTGCATCCCTGCACCCAGTGTTCTCTATTGCCATGCCTAGAACAGGCTTTTACTGTCATCAAGTATTCTGGTACTGCTGTCCTACCTGATTAGTTTCTATCATTTCTTATTCATTAAAAGCAACCCCAATCTAGCTCTCCACACCTTAACTTTTCATCTTTTCAATTTCCTGTAACCTGTAATTAATTTTAGGGAATAAACTAACTTTAACTAGACTGTCAGATTTTTCCTTTAACCGAAAACATTCGTAATTAAAGTTTTTTTTAAAGGTTTTTGAGACATTTCTCATGCCTCTCTCAGTGACATGTCAACTCCATGCTACTTGAGTACTTCCTCAAGACACTAAATGATGTGGGAGTGTCATACATCAATCTGTTGATTTCATTGGTTAAGTAATAAAGGAACTGCTTGGCCCTTATAGGTTAAAACATACGTGGGAGGAATAAGCAGAATAGCATACTGGGAGGAAGAGGAAGTGAGCTCAGTCTCGACAGCTCTGCTCTGGGGAGCAGAGACGCCATGCCCCAGTCTCCCGGACAGACGTGAGCGATGAAGCTCCAATCCAAGATGGACGTAGGCTAGAATCTTCCCGGTAAGCGCACCTTGGGGTGCTACGCAGATGATTAGAAATGGGCTAAATTAATATGAGAGAATTAGCCTAGAAGAGGCTAGATAGAAATGGGCCAAGCAGTATTTAAGTGAATACAGTTTGTGTGTTGTTATTTCGGGCATAAGCTAGCCGAGCAGGCGGCTGGGGTGCTGGGGACTCAGCCCCAGCCGCTCCTTATTACTACAACATCCCATGTTCCTCTTTTTGGGTCTGGCTAACCTCACTCAGGATAGTGTTTTCTATTTCCATCCATTTGCCTGCAAACTTCAAGAAGTCCTTGTCTTTTACTGCTGAGTAGTACTCTAATATGTATATATTCCATACTTTCTTCATCCATTCTTCAATTGAAGGGCATCTAGGTTGTTTCCAGATTCTGGCTATTACAAACAATGCTGCTATGAACATAGTAGAGCATATACTTTTGTGGTATGATAAGGCCTCTCTTGGATATATTCCCAAGAGTGGTATTGCTGGGTCCATGGGTAGGTTGATCCCGAATTTCCTGAGAAACCTCCACACTGCTTTCCAAAGTGGTTGCACAAGTTTGCATTCCCACCAGCAATGGATGAGTGTACCCCTTTCTCCACAACCTCTCCAGCAAAGGATATCATTGGTGTTTTTGATTTTAGCCATTCTGACAGGTGTAAGATGGTATCTTAAAGTTGTCTTGATTTGCATTTCCCTGATCACTAAGGAAGTTGAGCATGACCTTAGGTGTCTTTTGGCCATTTGAACTTCTTCTGTTGAGAGATCTCTGTTCAGCTCAGTGCCCCATTTTATAATTGGGTTGATTAGCCTTTTACGGTCTAGTTTCTTGAGTTCTTTATATATTTTGGAGATCAGACTTTTGTCAGTTGCGGGGTTGGTGAAGATCTTCGCCCAGTCAGTGGGTTGCCTTTCTGTCTTAGCGACAGTGTCCTTTGCTTTACAGAAGCTTCTCAGTCTCAGGAGGTCCCATTTATTCAATGAGGCCCTTACTGTCTGTGCTGCTGGGGTTATACATAGGAAGTGGTCTCCTGTGCCCACGTGTTGTAGAGTAATTCCCACTTTCTCTTCTATCAGGTTCAGTGTGTTCGGATTGATATTGAGGACTTTAATCCACTTGGATTTGAATTTTGTGCATGGTGATGTATATGGATCTATTTTCATTCTTCTACAGATTGACATCCAGTTTTGCCAGCACAATTTGTTGAAGATGCTCTCTTCTTTCCATTCTATACTTTTAGCTCCTTTATCAAAAATCAGGTGCTCATAGGTTTGTGGGTTAAAGTCAGGGTCTTCTATTCGATTCCATTGGTCGACTTCTCTGTTTTTATGCCAATACCAAGCTGTTTTCACTATTGTAGCTCTGTAATAGAGTTTGAAGTCAGGGATGGTAATGCCTCCAGACGTTCCTTTATTGTATAAGATTGTTTTGGCTATCCTGGGTTTTTTGTTTTTCCATATAAAGTTGATCATTGTCTTCTCCAGATCTGTGAAGAATTTTGACGGGATTTTGATGGGGATTGCATTGAATCTATAGATTGCTTTTGGTAGAATTGCCATTTTTACTATGTTGATCCTCCCAATCCAAGAGCAAGGGACATCCTTCCATTTTCTGGTGTCCTCTTCTATTTCTTTCTTCAAAGACTTAAAGTTCTTGTCATATAGATCATTCACTTCCTTGGTCAGGGTTACCCCAAGATATTTTATGCTCTTTGTGGCGATCATGAAAGGTGATGCTTCTCTGATTTCCCTCTCTGTTTCTTTATCCTTAGTGTATAGGAAGGCAGCTGATTTTTTGGAGTTGATCTTGTATCCTGCCACATTACTAAAGGTGTTATCAGCTGTATGAGTTCTTTGGTAGAGTTTTTGGGGTTGCTTATGTATACTATCATATCATCTGCAAATAACGACAGCTTAACTTCTTCCTTTCCAATACGAATCCCCTTGATCCCCTTATGTTGTCTTATTGCTATTGCTAGAACTTCAAGCACTATATTGAAGAGGTATGGAGAGAGTGGACATCCTTGTCGTGTTCCTGATTTTAGTGGGATGGCTTTGAGTTTTTCTCCGTTTAATTTAATGCTAGCTGTTGGCTTGCTGTAAATAGCTTTTATTATATTTAGGTATGACCCTTGTATCCCTAATCTCTCCAAGACCTTTATCATAAAGGGGTGTTGAATTTTGTCGAATGCTTTTTCAGCATCTAATGAAATGATCATATTGTTTTTTTCTTTCAGTTTATTTATATGGTGGTTTACATTGATAGATTTGCGTATGTTGAACCAGCCCTGCATCTCTGGGATGAAGCCTACTTGATCATAATGGATAATTTTTCTAACGTGTTCTTGGATTCGATTTGCCAGTATTTTACTGTGAATTTTTGCGTCAATATTCATGAGTGAGATAGGCCTGTAATTCTCTTTCTTGGTTGGGTCTTTGTGTGGTTTTGGTATCAGGGTAACTGTAGCTTCGTAAAAGGAATTTGGCAATGACTCTTCTGTTTCTATATTGTGAAATACTTTAAGGAGTATATGTATTAGCTCTTCTTGGAAGTTCTGGTAGAATTCTGCATTGAAACCATCTGGTCCTGGGCTTTTTTTCGAAGGGAGATTTTTGATAACAGTTTCTAATTCTTCGCGACTAACAGGTCTATTTAGATCGTTCACCTGGTCTTGGCTTAGCTTTGGTATATGGTACTTATCTAAAAAAATGTCCATTTCTTTTGTATTTTCCAGTTTTGTGGCATACAGGCTTTTGTAGTAAGATCTAATGATTCTCTGAATTTCCTCTGTGTCTGTGGTTATGTCCCCCTTTTCATTTCTGATCTTATTTATTTGCATGTTCTCTCTCTGTAGTTTAATTAGTTTGTATAGGGGTTTGTCGATCTTGTTGATTTTCTCCAAGAACCAACTTTTTGTTTCATTTATTCTTTGGACTGTTTTCTGTGTTTCTATTTTGTTGATTTCAGCCCTCAGTTTGATTATTTCCAGTCTTCTACTCCTCCTGGGCACGTCTGCTTCTTTTTTTTTCTAGAGCTTTCAGGTGTGTTGTTAAGTCCCCAATGTATGCTTTCTCTGTTTTCTTTTAGTGGGCACTCAGTGCTATGAACTTTCCTCTTAGCACTGCTTTCATCGTGTCCCATAGGTTTGAGTATGTTGTCTCTTTATTTTCATTAAATTCAAGGAACACTTTAATTTCTTTCTTAATTTCTTCCTTGACCCAGGTGTGGTTCAGTAGTTGATTGTTCAGTTTCCATGAGTTTGTCGGCTTTCTGGGGGTAGCATTGTTGTTGCCTTCTAACTTTAATCCGTTGTGATCTGATAGGACAAAGGTGGACACAGATATTCTTTTTTTTTTTCCAATTCCAGACAGAGAAATTTAATTTAACCAATTTCAGTGTTGCATTATGAGAACAGAGAGGAAGAGTCTTTTGGATAACCATCCTTAATATTTCCAGTAACCTTACAGGAATTGCCAAATGACAGAGGCTCTTTTGCAGCTAACTGGACTCCTGTGCCAAAGTAAAATTTAAGGAGATTCAAGGAAGCAATAGTCTCATATGGCATGGATTCAGCTGTTGTGAAGCAAAAAAAAAAAAAAAAGTTAAACTTGTGATAAGTTTGTAATAGAATTATCCTTAATGAAGAATAGAGTTGGTTAAAGGTGTTTTAGAGCCTGATCCACAATTACAATGGGGTGATGGGGTACCTGATTCAGAGAAGAGGGGACTGATATTCTTTTGTATCTGTGGAGGTGTCCTTTGTTTCCGAGTATATGGTCAATATTTGAGAAGATTCCATGAGCTGCAGAGAAGAAGGTATATTCTTTCCTATTTGGGTGGAGTGTTCTATAGATGTCTGTTAAGTCCATTTGCTTCATTACCTCCAATAATTCTCTAAATTCTCTATTAGGTTTCTGTCTGATTGACCTGTCCATTGGAGAGAGAGGTGTGTTGAAGTCTCCTACTACTAGTGTGTGTGGTTTTATGTCTGGCTTGAGTTCTAGTAATATTTCTTTTATATAAGTGGGTGCTTTTATATTGGGGGCATAGATATTCAGGACTGAGATGTCATCCTGATGAATTGTTCCTGTTATGAGTATAAAGTGTCCATCTCTATCTCTTCTGATTGATTTTAGTTTGAAGTCAGTTTTGTTGGAAATTAGTATGGCCACACCTGGTTTTTCTTAGGACCATTTGCTTGAAAGACCTTTTCCCAACCTTTTACTCTGAGTAGATGCCTGTCTTTGTGGTTGAGATGTGTTTCTTGCAAACAGCAGAATGTTGGATCCTGTTTTCATAACCAATCTCTTAGCCTGTGCCTTTTTATAGGTGAATTGAGACCATTAATATTAAGTGATATTAATGACCAGTGGTTGTTTACTCCAGTTATTCTCATTGTTTTTGGTAGTAGAGTTTGTGTGTGTGTCCCTTCTTTCAGTTGTGCTGGTGAAGGTTCGCTAGATGCCTGAGTTATTGTAGGCAGTGTTGGCAATGTTGGATTCCTTGGGTTGCAATTTTCCTTCTATTACTTTCTGTAGGGCTGGATTTGTGGCTACGTATTGTTTAAATTTGTTCTTATCCTGGAATGTCTTGTTTTCTCCATTGATAGTGAACACTAGCTTGGCTGGGTATAGAAGTTTGGGTTTGCATCCATGGTCTCTTAGTTTTTGAAGTACCTCTATCCAGGACCTTCTGGCTTTCATGGTTTCCATAGAGAAGTCAGGTGTAAGTCTGATCGGTTTACCTTTATAGGTTACTTGACCTTTTTCCTTTGCAGCTCTTAATATTCTTTCTTTAACCTGTATATTTTGTGTTTTGATTATTATATGGCGAGGGGATGTTTTTCTTTGATCTAGACTGTTTGGTGTTCTGTATGCTTCTTGAATGTTCCAAGGGATATCTTTCTTTATGTTGGGAAAGTTTTCTTCCATAATTTTGTTAAAAATATTTTCTTGGCCTTTGAGCTGTGATTCTTCTCCTTCTTCTATTCCTATTATTCATAGGTTTGGTCTTTTTATTGTGTCCCATATTTCTTGAATGTTTTGTGATGCAAATTTGTTGACTTTGCTGTTTTCTTTGATCAGTGCATTTATTTTCTCTATGGTGTTCTCAGAATCGGAGATTCTTTCTTCTATCTCTTGTATTCTATTGATTATGCTAGTTTCTGTAGGTTCTGCTCGTTGACCTAGATTTTCCATATCCAGTTGTTCCTCGATTTGTGTTTTCTTCCTTGCTTCCATTTCAGTTTTCAATTCTTGAACTGTTTGATTGTTTTTTCTTGGTTTCCCAGGGTCTCAGGTCGTATTTACTCATTTCTTCAACCTTTTTGTTATACTTCTCGTCCATTTCTATGAGGGTGTTTTTTACATGTTGTTTAAGGGACTCTATTGCTTTCATAAAGTCAATTTTTTACGCTTCTTCTGTGTTAGTGTGTTCAAGTCCTTCTGTTGTAAGATCATTGGGTTCTGGTGTTTTCATGTTGTTTTTTAGATTATTGGGTGAAATTCTGCCTTGGCGCCTGCCCATCTCCTCCTATTGATGCTATCTAATCAGTCTTTTAAAATCGGATCAGGTTTCTCTGCTGGCCAGAGGCTTCTCTTACAAATTGCCCTCGCTCTGTTTCTTGGCTCCAGCCAGTGGCCAAGATCCCTCTCACCCCTCAGAAGGGTCTTCAGGAACAGGACCTGGCTCCCCGTTTGCCAGGGACCTCACCAACCAAAGGCCTACCTCTTTGATTTAGTTGTAGTGGGGCGATCTGCTCTTGGTGTGAAAGACCCTCGAAGAGGACCTTCTCTCTCAGGGGAAGACCTCCCCGAAGCCAAGGAACAGGCCGAGACCACACGGATGCAAAATGCAAGAGGTTTAATGAGTAAACACAGGTACCTGCGGGCCGCAAAGTCTTTCGGAGGACTTGTGCGCCTGCCGGCTGGGAGGAGGGCTTTTTATAGGGCAGAGGGCAGCAAAAAGCAAGTTTTACAGAAGCAGAAAAGCGTGGTTATTGATCGGTCGGAATGAGGCAGGGGGCATGAATGGTTTTCCTCTCCCAGCATGGGTGTCTGGCAATAGATCTCCGGTTCTTATCTTATAGGTATCCTGTTTTTCAGCCATCCTGCTTTGTCCTATCTTTATAGATATCCTGCTCTGCAGTCATCCTATCTTGTTGACATCCTGCTTTCCTAAGCGAATGGGATGTCCTCATGAGAGCAGGCTAGCTGCTGATCTTGAGAATCTTTTAAGCAAACAGGACGTTCTTCTCCCAGGGCGCATGCTAGCTGCGGGTTTGGGGGAGGGGGTCTGTAGGGTCTTTCAGGTGTTGTGTGCTGGTCCCTGCCGCCTGCATTCTCTGCCACCACGCCAGTCACCACCGGTCCCTGCCGTAGCCTGCAGCCTGCGTTGCCCACCTGCGTAGGTCGTCTGCCGGCGCCTGCGTTGGTCGTCTGCTGGCGCCTCAATACTTACAGTTTTTAACATTCTACTATTTATATTTATTTTGGTGTGTGTTTGTGTATGGATCTCTGTGTGTGTGTGTGTGTGTGCACATGCGTGTGAAAATCAAAGCGAAATCTGAGAGTTGGCTCTCCTGACACCATGAAGGTCTCAGAGATTGAACTGAGGTCTTGAGAATTGGTATCAAGGGTCTATAACTCCCAAAGCAACTCAAAAGCACTAAAATTTTCTTTCCATATACTCTCTTTATTTAGCCTCATAAATTCTGGTTACTCCGTGAGATTTTGTGGCACCTATGTCATTTATTTGTAAACACTTGATGAAATCATAAGTGCCATTAAATATGCTTAGACAGGTCTGTATAGGAAGAATTTCCAAATAAACGACATTTTAGGTGAAGAAGGCACTGAAAATTTTGTTAAAGTGATCCATGAATGAGTTGCTTTTGATAATTTTGGGTTTTTAGAGTGCTTTTCAATATATCTGTGTAACTCAGCATGTTGGCAGCAATTGTTAATCATATTCTGTTCTCAGTTTTGGCTTTAGGATCTGAAGCAATGTTTCTCTTTGTTTTTGAAATATGTTATTTTTCCTTCTCTTTTTATTGACTTGTATAGTCAAAAGTTTATCCATTTAATAATGCTTTCTTAAGAAAAAAGGAAACCCTTTCCCCTTATGTTGGTTTGTTTTCTTTAAACACATATTTTATTCACACTCCACTTTTTTCTACCTTCCAGTTTAGAAATATAGACAACTCATGTTGATTTTTCTTCATGCTTTCTTAAACCTTTTTCAATACGAGAGCTAAAACTCTATTACTAAGTGTGCATAAAATTAAGGTTGTTGTGCTTTTTTTATAAATTGAAATATCTGCCATTGGTCAATAAAGTATTTTCTTTGATCTAGAACTTTTCTTTTTTAAATTTTAATATATGCCATCCTTCTTTCTCTTTTGATCACACAGTGTTTTTTTGGATTCATTTATCTGTATATATTTTCAACAACTTTTTCTAAGATAACATTTCCTCATCCAACAAAATAAACTTTGATTTTGTAAAAATATTTAAGATATTTTGAGATATAATGAAGTTACAAGTTATGGTTAAATTTGTCTTCTTAAATTATTTTCATATATTTTTTATTTTAGTGACATTTATTATGAAGTTTACATTTTCTTAGAGATTCAATCTTTTTTATTTTATTGAGAACTACATTTTTCTCTGCTTCCCTCCCTGCCTCTCCTGTCCCCCCTTCAACCATTTCCCAAGGTCTCCATGCTCCCAATTTACTCAGGAGATCTTGTCTCTTTCTACTTCCCATGTAGATTAGATCTATATATGTCTCTCTTAAGGTCCTCATTGTTGCCTAGGTTCTCTGGGATTGTAATTTGTGGTCTGGTTTTCTTTGCTTTATGTCTGTTTACAATCCACTTATAGGTGAGTAATGTGATAATTGTCTTTCTGTGTCTGGGTTATATCACTCAAAATGACGTTTGGTTCCTCCATCCATTTGCCTGCAAATTTTAAGAAGTTATTTTTTTTTTTCTGCTGTGTAGTCATTGTGTAAATTTAACACATTTTACTCATCCATTCTTTGGTTTAGGGGCATTTAGGTTGTTTCCCATTTCTGGCTATGACAAACAATGCGGCTATGAACATAGTTGAGCACATGTCTTTGTGGTACGATTGAACATCCTTTGGATATATACCCAAAAGTGGTATTGCTGAGTCATGAGTAAGGTTGTTTTCTAATTTTCTGAGAAATCACCAAACTGACATTCAAAGGGGCTGTACCAGATTACATTCCCACCAGCAAAGCAGGAATGTTCCCTTTACCCTACACCCTCTGCAGCATAATTTGTCATCAGTGTTTTTGATGGAGGCATCACAATCACCGACTTCAAACTCTACTAAAGAGCTACAGTACTGAAAACAGCCTGGTACTGGCATAACAACAAACAGGAGGCCCAATGGAACCGAATTGAAGGCCTGGATATTAATCCACACACCTTCAAACACCTGATTTTTGACAAAGAAGGAAAAAAATCAAATGGAAAAAAGAAAGTATATTTAACAAATGATAATGGCATAACTGGACATCAACATGTAGAAGAATGAAAATAGACCCAAATCTATCACTATGCAAAACTCACATCCCAAATGGATCAAAGACATCAACAGAAAGCCAGCCACACTGAACCTTATAGAAGAAAAAGTGGAAAGTATACTTGAACACAGTGTAATTGGCACACCACTTCCTAAATATAACCCCAGAAACACAGACACTGAGAGAAACAATTAATAAATGGGATCTCCTGAAACTGAAAAGCTTTCATATATTTTCTATATGTATCTTTTCCTCATGTTTTCCTGTGCTTTGACTTACTAGGTAACGTGATTTTTTTTTTCATTAAGTCCTTTGTTTGTAGTAGATCTATGGTAGCAACTGATAACACACTATGGCAGTTATCAAGGGAACAATCTTAGGTAAGAATGGATCTCTGCTTTGAAATTTTTCCCTTCTTAGTATTGTGCTGTTATTTCTGTACCTTGTCCATGTGATACAGATCTACATTGCATTAGTTTTGATCAAAAATTATCTTTTCAAAAAAAGAATAAATAAAAACTTCCCTCATGCCTGTATTTTATAGTTCATAAACTCCCATTTCCTTGTGTAGCTATGTCTTATAGCTGGTTGTTTACAGTCTGGAATTATCAAATCTATCAGAGTAGTTAACTAGTAGTTGTTTAAGTATTCAATTACCATTTTGAAATTTAATATTTTTATACTTTTATCCTGTTAAGAATGCCTATTTTATTTATAATAAAGAGTATATTCATCTTGTATAGTCATATCGCCTTACTTCTTTTATACTTGTGGAATAATTTATTCCTTTCATTGTATGCTACATTTCTGTCTATCTTGACTGATGTTACTAGAGGTCTGTGGTATTATTTGGATCTGAAAAGTACCCTAAGTAGTCATGTTGATGATTTGGTGTCCATTGTAGCAATGTTCATAAGTAGGGATTTGCTGAACTACTTATACCTGAGGATTCTGATCTTCTCAATGTATTGATTCAGTGACTGATTCATAGTTTTTTGGGCTGTTGAAAGGTAGTAGATCTAAGGTCTATTTGTAAAGAATGCATCCTTGTGAATGTGATTTCTTGGGTTTGCATTTTCTTTGGCCCTTTCCTTTCTCTCTCCTTCCTGACTGTCATGCAGTGAGCAGCTTTGCCCCATCATGGAATCTCTACCATTACTTTTCTATCCCATAACAGGCCCAGAGATCACAATTATCTAAGGACCTACTCTGAAATAGAAATTAAAGGAATCTTCATGCTTAACTTGACTTTCTCGAGTGTCTTATTAGTGACAGAAAGACGACTTACATAACATACCCGTGTAACAGCTAATTTTATGTGTGAAATTGATTGGGCCAGATGGTGCCCACTTTTTGGATCTTTTTGTGTGTGTGTGTGGGTATTTTCCATTTCATCAACATTGCAATTGATGAACTCTGACTAAACCAGATTGTCTTCTAGTTGCTTTAAGATAGAAATAGATGAGTCTCTCTGTATAAGAAAGCATTCTGCAGCAGATTTCTTTAGAACATCACCTGCAACATCAGCCTTGTCTGGCTTTGCATCCTGACTAGAATACGGCTTCTTCTGAGTTCTGGTTTAACCGCCTTACTTGGTAACTCTTTTGGACAACCATATGATATCCTAGATAAATGCTCAGATTATATCTAGGAAGATAAGAATAAAGATATTTCTCAAGATAGAGAGTGGTAGACTATATATGTGTTCCATAGAAGATCATGTTCATTAGCTCTGTCACAGGAAAGGATTGTTTTCTGCTTATTTGGCTTGCACTAGGAAATGTGATTTAATTAGGTCACAGTTGGGGTATGAGTAAATAGGACCTATGTCCTGTCTGGATTGTAACTTTAAGATATTCATCACAGTCCTTTTGAATATTTTTTTTCCTTCCATAGGAATCTGAAGTGAAGCAGGCATGCAGTAGAGGCACAGACAACACCCATTACAGATCAGAGCTCAAACTTTATTTCAATAAGTTATTAGAATTCAGGGGGCATTTCCTTTTATAGTACAAGTTCATCAGAACTGACAGGTACATCATGCAGTAAGTGCATAGAACTAATTAAAGGGTTCACAAAGAGCTAGTAAATAAAAAAGAAAAAAATGCAATGTGTGAAATAAATATTAATTAAGTAAATGAAAATATGAAGGGCTCAAACTATTACAGCATTTCAATGGATCCACAATACATTAGATCATTTGCTTGTGGAGGTAATAAGGTTGAGACTAGAGAATAGGAATGATCATCTCTGCATTCACAATATATGTAGACTCCACAAGAGGAGAAATACTATGTGAATACTAACAAAAAGTATAACTACTTCAACATTCTACATATGAGGGACAAAATACAGAGAGCATAATATTGAGGAGAAAAGCATAGAAAAGCTAGAAGTTGTTTTCCCGAGTTGTGTGGGAGGTCCTTCTGTCTATGTGTTGTTTTTGTTGGTTAATGAATAAAGAAACTGCTTTGGGCCAATAGCAAAGCTATAGGAGAACAGAACTAGGTGGGGAAAACTAAATTGAATGCTGGGAGAAATGAGGTTGAGTCAGAGAGAAGTCATGTAGTCCCACGGGAGCCAGATAGAACTTTTAGCAGGTAAGCCACAGTCATGTGGGAATACACGAATTACTAGAAATGGGTTAAATTAAGATATAATTGTCATCCAATAAGAAGATAGAGCTAATGGGCCAAGCATTGTTTTAAATAATATAGTTTCTGTGTGATTATTTTGGTTCTAGGCAGCAGGGATGAACAAGCGACCTCCCTCCTACACCCCAGTAGCACAATTTAGCACTAAAATAATCAAAGAAGACAAGAATTGACATGTGATTTTTGGGTTGCTGTTTTTATCCCAGCATAAAGCCACTAATGCTGTCCTATCTCTTTGTAATTGTAGATATTATGAGAGCATGGGGCTTATTTAGAGAGGAAATTTGAAAGTTTTTCGTCAAGGAACTGTGTAATTGTATCTATGCCTTCTTCCTAACCTTTCACTGAAGAGAAGAGGATTTCATGCCATTGATATATAGCTTGAAAAAATAATCTTTTCAACGTCTTTGTGATGACTGCACTTTGCAGGTGTTGACCAACATATAAAGTGTTGGGCAAAGGTCCTTTTCATTCTACAGAATTGTCAGAATTCTTTCACTCTTCTCTGTGGCAAATTACAGTTGTTTTTTTTCCAGAATAGATAATCGTTACCTCTAGATAAGTTTTCATTTCCTTACTGTGATTTCTATTTTCTAAGTCCATTGGAATGGTCTTTGTGAGCTGAGTATATAGTGGGTGCCTAGCAGGTACCGACTGGCTTCAGATCCATTGTTTTTGCCCAGGTGCACTCTGTGTCCTTGGCAGACTACTAGAGGACATCAGCCTTCCTGCAGCAAAACACACATAGCTCTCCTGGTTTCTTGTTTGTCTAAATGAATATAATTCATGGCAAAACAACCTATTGTTCTATAGTTTGTTGCCAGATACTATGATTACTATGATCCAATTTTTGTTGGCTACACTATTCTGTAATTATTATAACACAAAAGTGTATGATAATGAAGGGGAATACTACTCTCTGCATTACAGTACTTTAATGCTAATTTCTCTATAAGAAAACAATAAAAGGAAAAATAAGAAAAATACAGAGACTTTGAAAGAATTTTATTTTCAAAATGACAATTAAAATTAGAGTAAGAAGTTTAAACCTCTAAATAATAAAAGTAGAGTATTGTATGTAAACACATTGAGAAAAAATTGGTGTTTTATTCTTATCACATATTCATTTCTGTCTCCCACAAGATTTTTCTGAAGTATATTGGAATTAGTGGGGACTGATACTGACATGGAGATTTCTAAGGTTGCTCTGAAGAACAAAAGTCCTGAGAGTTACTGCAGAATTAGGAAGGGGAATTCCACTTGCTATATTATCTTGGAGAGTCCCAACACACATTATTAGAACTCTGAGTGCAACTGCTTTGCTGGAGTTTGTTCAACTTGATTTAATATAACCTCTCCAAACTAATTTAAACAGGGAATTTTAAAATTTTTCCAAAACAAGCATCAATAACCTTAAAACTCATACATTTTGGTGAATATGCCAAAGTTATTAAACTGCATGAAATTCAAAACCCAATTTGTTCAGGTTCCGACAGATTGTGTTCAGTCAATAGTCTTGAACAACTAAAGTCAATAAATGTGCAGTTTTTCAGTTGTTTACCTGAATGATACCATGAGCCAATTTGGCTTCAGAGTCTCTGTGGACTAGAACAACCACAGCTCAGTTTCTGATAAGCCAAGTCTCAAGGAAGCTGTGGGTAGTTTTGAGTTTTCGATTAGGGTTTTCCATATTTGTATTGGGTTATTACAGATATCTAATTTATTTATTGTTACTGACTATACCAGACTCCCAAATAATTTTACTCCAACAGAAAATAGCCATCAAACAAGCCTAGTCATGATCAAGTACTTGCTAAATATAGTGTGCCCTATATGTCAAATAATGTCAGGGATAAGATGAGAATTTAAGGAAGACTGAAGCATGGGGTGTGACTCAGACATGTAATCTTTTAATTCAAGCGACGGAGGCAGGAGGATTGAGAGTTGAGGTTTAGTATAGATGTCATAATGGATCCTGTCCAAGAACAAGCAAATGATGAACAATAACACAGCTCCAAACTCAATGTGCAAACAGATCAAACATTGCAAAAAACAAGACAGAGGAAACATTAATTATAAAATAAGCTTTATATGATATGGTGTTATGAACTAACCATTCAAAAGAATTCACATGCTAATAAGGTACCATTCATGTTAGCATGAAACACAATATGCTATGTTGCATTGCAGTGTGCAAATACCACTCTAAATTCTTTCATATGTGATTACATATTATAATATATTCTAAAATTACCACCAGCTTTGGATGACACAGAAATTGGTATAAATTCTATAAAGTCTGAAGTCTTTCAGGTTTATGTACCTTGTAGCAACCAAACTCACCATAAATGAGTTCCAGTTCTTTGATATTTTTCTTTAAATATTGACAAATCTGTAGAGAAAAGGAACAGAATCACCTACCAAGATAAAAAGTAAGTGGCAGCCTGCTGCCAGCACCATGCTTATACTCAGCTTTAGAAAGGTATGATCAATGGAGCCTTAATAAATACTAATGAAATCTGCATCTATTTAAGTTTGTGTCTTGGGAGCCTTCTCTATTTCAATATATTTTTACCATTCATTGGAATCTTCAGTTGGTTGGGCAGAAAAATTAGCCTAGTATTGTCCATGAGTTTGTCTTAGAGTTTTTTAAATTTCTATGGATTTTCAATATTGGATTAAAATAAGGGAAAACTGCTTTGTTTTGTTAATATTGAAACTGAAGTTATTGTTGAACAAAGCCAGGGTCTTTAGCAGCTTATTTGTGTGTTATTTTATAATCTTTGACTATGACATAGCACATGTACAATGCACATATGAATGTGAGTGTGCGTGTGTGAGAGAGATAGATAGACAGACAGACAGACAGACAGACAGATAGATAGATAGAGACTGAGGATTGAACCCAAAGCCTCACACATGCTAGTTGTGCTCTACCACTGAGCTATATGCCCCACTAGCTAAGATTTAACAATTGTTCTTTCCTATGTCACCGTACTAGATGTTTTCTGTATTTGTTACTTTTTAAAATCACTGTACTAAAGTGGAACAAAGAGAGAAAAGATATATTCAGTTCTGGCAGTGAATCTGGTCAAAATATTATCATAGCTCGAGTATACATTGGAAAAGCTTCTTCACTTACTAATGGAGAAGAAGCATACAGCAAGAGTTGGCCCCTCAGGGCTTGCTTCCTGTTTTTCTCCCAAATGTCCCATCTCCTAGGACTTACTGTGTTCTAATGATGCCACCATCTACATAATCCATCAAACAATTAATGCATTCATTACATCCAAGTCATAGTGATGTAATCAGCACTGGAGGTGCCCTCACATGCAGAGATGTACTTCACTAATCTTTGCATGGTAATCTAATTAAGTTGTTAAAAAAGATGGACCATCACACTGTCTAAGAGCTGTTGTTTCTTTTCTAATGAGAGTTGTATGCGCACCGGTAAAGGCAATCTTTTGAAATACCTATCATGCTGTGGTGTTTAGCAAATTTACCAATAGGATATGCACAGAAAAGACCTATGACTTCAGCTTTACATTTGAAAGGGTGAGTCATTTGCATGTGGCCTTTTGTCAGGTTCCTCATCCTATGGTAGAATGAAGGAGGAAACTTGAACGGGAAACAGGCCATGCATGCTCAGAATAGCAGAGCTTAATATAGCTTAGTACTGTCTACTTCTAAACTTAACCACACTGGCTTTTTCACTTTTGTGATCTGGAATCTTTACGCAGCTCTGCAGGGGGCTTCCTAACCCTAACCGATGCTTTGAGTCTTGTGCAAAAGCATCCACAAAAAAAAACTAGGCATATATCTTTTCCCAAAATATAGTACCAATATCAGAAAGATCAGCAGCAGAATAGTAATTAAACAATACCACACATTATCATTTATTTTATGGTTTAAAAAGTATATTTTAAAGAATTGAGTGTCTATAGTGTCTGAGAAGCAAGCAGCTTGTTTGTTGTCTAGTTATCTGTAGTAACAGGGGCGGCTGGGCTGTGTCCCTGGCACCCAGCCGCCCACATGGCTCTAGCTTATGCCCGAAATAATTACACAGAAACTGTATTCATTTAAAGACTGCCTGGCCCATTAGTTTTAGCCTCTTAACCCATTTCTAATAATCTGTGCAGCACCATGATGTGCGCTTACCAGGGAGGATCTTAACCCGCGTCTGGCTGGAGTGGGAGCATCATGGCGACTCTCCGACTCAGCTCCTTTCTCCCCCAATCCTGTTCTGTTTACTCCACCCATCTAAGGGTTGGCCTATCAAATGGGCCTAGGCAGTTTCTTTATTAGTTAACCAATGAAAGCAACAGATAAGATACAAGACCCACCTCCATCATTTCCCCTTTTTCTGTTTAAACAAAAAAGAAAGGCTTTAACTTTAACAGTAAAATTACATATAACAAAACAGTTATCAAGTAAGAATTACAGTTACAATATTTATATCTATTTTATCTCTTATCATAACTAAGGAAAACTATAACTATTTATTCTTCAATTCCATCAAAGACTCCAGAAGGATATAATAATACCTAAGTAAACAGGAAGTCCAAAACTCTAGAAATGACAGAGACATCTCGCTGCCTGGACAGTCACCCAAAGTTCCTCTGTACCGTTGGGGCATCCATCTTCGGCCTACAGGCCCATGGTATCCAGCAGACATTTTCATCAAGCAGAAAATTCCAAAGACAGTTCAGTCATTTTCTGCTGTATCCTGCAGAATGTCTCGTAGACTTTTTTATAGATCAGGAACCCCGAAAGACCATCTCACCTTTTGGCAAGTTCAGCAGTCCTCTTTCTGCGGGTTCTTTGTGTCCAGTTTATGCATCAGTCCTGGCAAGAGCAGTTTCTTGCCCAAATGGCTATCAAACTCCATAAGGATCCTCTTCGATGCCCATCTTCCTCTCGAAGTAGCTGGTGCTGCCAGGAGCAGACGTGTCTCATTGTCATGAAAAGCCCTAAGTTATTAAAACATTTAAATGCCATATTCTGCAGTCTTTGAAAGATATGAAGAATGCCTATCCTACTGAAATATATCTCTATATATCTAGAAAATCTAACTAACATGACTACAAGCTTGACTATTATCCATTAACAACCTATATTTCCTAATTATACATTACATTTTAAAATGAACTACACAATCACAATACCTTAATCAATATCAGAAATACATATACATATAACAAAATTGACCTTAAAATCCATACCAATGCAAATTATTTATATCTATATCATATCCCCCTTTAAATGTAAAAGCATATTTATAAACAATATTTGGGAACATGGGCGCAGTTTTTTCTCTCCAAACTGCTTCCTGCTGAATGGGGGCGCTGTTAATCATATCTTTTATGGGGTAACCTGTGTGCCAGGTTCATCTCAGTTGGCAGTTGAGTGAAGTAAATTTTTTGAAGATGTTCACAGCAACCTTTCAGGAGGGCGAGGTCTATCATACCAAATCGGAATAGATGCAATCCACAGGGTCACATCCTCTGTGAAGACAAAAGAAGACCCTTTCCAAAGCATCATATTCTTAGACCAAAATTTTGAAATCGTAATACCCTTATATCCATTATGGTTTAGCTTGGCAGCCCATGTAATGAAATGTCTCTCTGTAGTTAGCTCCTTCACAGTCAAAAAATTTAAAGAAAACACAATAATATAAAGAATCCAGACTCTCTGTGAATTTTCCATTTTTAAGTGGCTTATTTTTGTTTATTTCTTTTAATCTATAAATATCTGTATTCTGTCTCTTTAAAGACTTTACCCTTTTTTTTAAGGCATTAACTTTATTCTTTCTCTCTCTATATATATATATATTTTTTTTTCTCTCTCAAGCCTACGTACATTCATCCAACATTGTGACCCATTTAGTGGTCTGTGTGAATCTGTTTTATTGTGAATCTGTAATTTTTTTATTATCCAGGAGCATTTCTTAAAATGTTAAGCAGTTCTTAAAAACTTAAGTTGCAGCATGTACAAGTAATACGGTACTGTGTGTCCTGCCCAGTCTAAACCTTAACTGTGCGCTGTTATTATGGTAATTACGGTAGTTCCTGCCTGAGGTCAGCACAGTTCAGCATGGAGCAGCCGCTCCTGCCTCAGAGCCTTTTGGTGCCCCTGAGCTGAGCACAGTTCCAGGCACACAGCAAGTCCACACTGGCGCCAAGCAAGCCTTAGAGCTTTATTTGAAATGCTCTATTTAAAAGCTCTGTCTCCCGCCGGAGCCAGACAGAGATCGCAATGGCGGCACAGCCCAGAAAGCCGGCATTTTAAAACAGCCAGTTTTTTCCTGCTGCCGATTTAGGACAATTTCTTTGCGGCAAGCAACCCAGAAACAGCAAAAAGCTGTCTTAAATTCTCTCTTTATCCTTTTTAAGCCCTCTCAGGTTTTACGTGGAGTTCATTAGCACGTTGGGTGCCACTCTGTAGTAACAGGGGCGGCTGGGCTGCGTCCCCGGCACCCAGCCGCCCACATGGCTAGCTTTGTGCCCGAAATAATTACACAGAAACGGTATTCATTTAAACACTGCCTGGCCCGTTATCTGTAGCCTCTTATTGGCTAGCTCTTACATATCGATCTAACCCATTTCTAGTATCCTTGTAACACCACGAGGTGCGCTTACCAGGGAGGATCTTAACCCGCATCTGGCTGGAGTGGGAGCATCATGGCGACTCTCCGACTCAGCTCCTTTCTCCCCCAATCCTGTTCTGTTTACTCCACCCATCTAAGGGTTGGCCTATCAAATGGGCCTAGGCAGTTTCTTTATTAGTTAACCAATGAAAGCAACAGATAAGATACAAGACCCACCTCCATCAGTTATCCTATTATGTAATTCTGAACAGCGTTTATATTTGATGTGACTGAGTTTCTATTTTGTTTGATGGCTTTGATGACTAATACAATGTTAATCTGAGAGTTTTCTAGGCTAGGTAGATAGGGAAAGTCTATTTCATTTAGAGCAAGATGAGATTCAGGAGTCTTCTGGGAAATTCAGGAACAGCTGCAGTTGCCTTCTTCGAAGTCTCTTCTTGCTGCATTGCAATTGTGGATGGCTTTGGTTTTTGATTTTTTGGAACTAAGGGCCCTGGGATTCTGTGTTGGTAATTTCTGCATGCTGTGACAGGGTGTGAGAAAGAAGAAGCTTAAGGGAAGAAACTCTCTTTTGGCTCATAATTTCAGAAAGATTCAGTCCAGTCCAGGGCAGGGAAGGTGTGGTAGAACATATGTGCAGACATTCCTCATATCATCACAGGCTGGGAACCAGAATCCAGCTGTAACCTTCACAGCATACCTATAGTGACTGCCACCAGATGAGTTTCACAGCCAAACCTCCCCATCCCCTACACACACACACACACACACACACGTGCCATCTAGTGGGGAACAAGCATTCAAAATCTGAATTTGTAGAGAACATTTAAGATGAAATCAGCAGTGTCCTGTGAACCAGTTCTTAGAAAAATCTAGTTTTTTAAAGCAACTCAATTATTATTCTAGCCAGAGAAGTTATTTTATTAAGGAAATCTACTGGTTTACGAATTTAAATTTTATTTTTACATTTAGTTTTATTATGTGATGTTATGATATCGTACATATAGTTATATGAACAACTACAAGGATATATTGCATTAAACATGTTTTTTATCAAAAATTTGACAGTCATTACATGGTATGGTTTTACGCACAGGTATTCTACACTGTTGTTAAAAGAAATTAAACTGTCACTTACAAATATGATCTTTGTCAAACAGTCTCTTTTGTAAGGGTGATAAAATAGGACATGTAAATTCAGTAGCTTAGTGAAATTTTAAAATAAATTTTATTTTTATTTTATGATTTTATTTTTGGTATGTGGGTACCATTAATACTTTTGCTCGAAACTTCCTTAAGTAAACCCTTCTCTTTTGGAGACACATGAAGTTCAGTTTTAATTATAGGGCAAAGGGTAGAATGATTTCTACTACAAAATTTACTATGAAGATACTGAATTTCAATGGTTCATTTAACTCATTATACTGTCTTTTAGATTATTAGAAAACAGTTTAAAAAATGGGGCAGTTCTTAGTCTCCTTTAATCCCATTATTTGCATATGAGAAACTAATGGAAGAATGAGCTGGTAAATGAAGGGATCAAGAACCAAACCCGTTAAACGATCCCTAGCTTGTGTCATGTGATACTTCAAAACCTATATATGCAACAGGAAACTATTCTGATATTTTCCTAGTTTCACACTTTCCTACAGATTGCTTGAAACAGGAGAGCCTTTTGTCCTGGTGTGTGCGTGTGTGCACGTGTGTGCATGTGTGGTGTGTATGTGCATGTGTGTATGTGTGTGTCTGGTGTTTCCATGTTTACTCTTCTATGTGGTGGGTGTGAGGCCTAAACCATAATTAGAATGCCTTCTGCAATCATTTCTTCATCATTTTGTTTGTTGAAACAAGGGCTCTCACTGAACTTGTCATTCAACACCTCTACTAGGCTGGTTAGTCAGTCAGCCCCATTTATCCTCCTGTTATTTTTGCCCCCAAGTTCAAGGGTTATAGGTGTGTAGAGTCACTCTCATCATTTTTCATGAATTTTGACAATCTGACTTTGGGATTCCAACCTTAACTTTCAATGATGTTGCCTACTGAGCCTCCTCTCCGCTCCCATCTTTGTTATACTCCTTAGGAAAGAGTTTCAGTTCACCTGTGGCCCAGAGTATTCTAGACTTAGAGGCCTTTCTTCTGAATAGGGTATAAAATCCATCTCTCCCATACATTCAGATATGTAAGGAGTACTTTGCCTTACAGTGACAAATGGATATTATTATGAACACTATGTCTTAATAATTGGTTATAGAACCCAATTGCCTGTACTAGGAATAAGAAGTCTACCAATCTTGCTTTTATACCCTTATTTTAAAAAAAAAATCAAAAGCGAACAAAATAATAAAGCTATTCAAAATGATTTCAAGAATATAGAAATCTTATAAACTCTACCTACTCATTTTGCCTTATTTCTTGCATTTTACATTTAACTGGTCACTTGTCAGTGATATGGCACTTTCTCTTTGTTTTGAAGCATGGTATCTAAAGCCTACTTTATTTAAACACATTAATTATAAAGTTATGCAAGTGTAAGAAAAGTATTTAACCTTGCACAAGTCCCCCACAATTTTCCAATATTATTGAGGGAGTCAATAAAAAAAGATATCTTACTACACTGGTAGGAATAGCAGTGAGGAGTTGTCCCATTAGTGACAGATCTCTTCTCATTGCCTTCTTCTCAATAAGATAGGAGCAATCAGTTAATTAACTTATACAACACAAACAAGTCCTTCTGCTAGCAGAAGAATGTGGCAGAGCAGATGTCCAACATAAAACAAACTCAATGATACTTTTGTAGTCTTTTTTTTTTCTTTATATTCTTTGTGTGCCTTTGGTCCTTTTGAGCTTTTGCTTATATATTTTGTTATATGGTATGGTTTTGGATTTTGTGTTTTTGTAGGGGTTTTGCCTGTGTATGTATGTGTCACTGAAAGCATATGGATGAGTGTGTTTGTGTGTGTGGGAGGGCTCTGATTCGTGTTTTATGGATTCTTTGGAGTTAATTTTTAATTTTTATTTTTACTTTTACTTTTTTTTTTGAGACTGGCTCTCGGTTATGCAGTTTTTGCTGTCCTGGGACTGGCTAGGCAAACCAGATAATTGTATGCATTACCACACTGGCATGGTGCTTTGTTGTTGTGTGTTTTGTCTGTCTACCTGCTTATTTGTTTTCGAAAGAAAGAAAGAAAGGGTGTGGAACTGGGTGAGTGGGCAAGTGGGATGATCTTAAAAGAGTTTGGTGGGGAGAAATTTATAATCAGAATTTATTGTATGAAATAAATTAAAGAACAGCATGTGGTAGAGAAGAGTCTTTGTGACTATTCAAAATGCCAAATGTTACCGTGTTTTCCTGAAAGTATCAGCAGGGAAGAATGACCAGATGGAACCTCCCATGTTTAAAGGCACTATGAAGACACAACTTAAGGGCTAGGGGCTAAAAGCAATTCTAAAAAATGGGAACACCATACTTTGTGTAGAAGATCATCTGTTTTGGGTGAGTGGCAAGAAGGATTTTCTAAGCAGAGGACCGAGTAGAAAAGCTTTCAAAGACCATTGAAATCTTCTCAAAATTATAAGTACTTTTTTTGTTTGTTTACTTTCAATCCTACATATTTTTTAATTTTTTTTATTTTTGAGAAAGGATTTCTGTACAATTTTAATTTTCTATGATACTTTTTAAAACTATTAAGTGAACAGTTCTAATCAATCTTTACTTGACAAAACTATTTGCACACATTTGTTTAACCTGATTAATATGATCGTAGTGGTCATAGTCAGAACATTTTTAGAGTGAGACTTTTAACTTTAAAAATAAGTCTTGTCTTACGACAAAAATATTCTCTCCATGGTTTCACATTCACTATTGCTGCTGTTCTCATTCCCTTGCTTGAAGTGAGTAAGATGATCCAGATTGACAAGCCCAGACTTCTCTCTTCCTGGCGAAGGACAAATAGAGACATTTCAAGCATTTTTCCAGGAAGAATTAGTAGTTTCCCAGGGAGTGCTGACCTTCTGAAAGTAAAGTCAAAATAACAAGAAAATGCCATGAAGTATTAATCAGACCAAAAATAATATCCTTGCATATCTGAGTTTCCCCATTTAAGTTCTAATTTTTTATTGAAAACATGACCGCCATCATTATTATAAAATATGATAATGTTTCTTATTAATGGGACAAATGTTTATGAGAACTAGATAAGAGAACTATCAGCATGGGCTTTAGTTACATTGATAAATGGCTCAGTGTAAGTAGGTCCCAGGTCATATCTGCAAAGCTATGCATGCAAAGACGGCTCTGCAGATATGATCTATTTCTATTTCCTTCTTTCATCATTTTTGAATCTATGTTTGTATTGTATGGATTTGGAGAGACATATAAGAGAATGAATTCCCAGACACATTTCTGTGTTTTCACAGATCTATGTTTTTTGTTTTTGTTTTATTTTCTGATTTCTACTCTATCAAGATTCTATGGGCATATTCACTGCTTATAATCTTCTGATCACCTAGACATATAACCAGATTACCCAGATTACTACAGTTATGCCAGGTCAACTGATTTGATTCCTACAAAAGGTTTTCATATGCATCAACAATTTTTTGCAGCAAAAGCTTGTAATGTAAGTTTCATAAAGCTCTTATTCAGAAAAAAAATTCTCAATCTTGTCTTACCAACCACCAGCCACCTACTATAATTTTTAGATGACTTTCTGCACAGTATATCTTCTGTGCTCGATGACTGGTTTAAATTGTTGCTCAGCCTGAGGTACAAAAACTCCTGATTAGCCGTGTCAGATGCAGCCTCTTGGAAGCTCTGCACAGCTGCACATCCGTTCTTCTATTATGACATTCTTGCTAAGGGTTACACAAAGTCACCCAAAGAGCCTAATGATGTATGAGTAAAGGGAAAAGCAAGAGAAAAATGTTTGACAAAAATCTGAAGAAGTTAATAAAGAAACTGCAGTTTAATTTTTGCTAGGTGTCATCTTTTGAACAGGGTCAATACTCGCAGAATTGGACAGCTTTTTAACCAGTTTGAGTATTACTTTAAAAGTAGCAAAATGTTTATGTTGACTCTTTAAGTTACTGGATGGTAGATTCCACCTACACTTGTCAGGCAAAGAGTTACAGGTTGAGGATGCATGCTTCCTATTTTACATAAGCACATCAAGAGGTTTTCCTTATTAAAAGAGAAAAGAAATTAAAAGATTAATTTTACTGAAGAACTACTGCTTTGAAATCATTTTTTGACATCATGATAATTGAACTAAAGGCTCTATTGGCACAAATTTGCATATAATTTTTCATTTTTATTTCAGCTGTACTGAAGATTTGTTCTAAAGATTCCATTTGTCTTTTTACTTTAAGTAATTTTAAAAGCCTGTTCTGATTGTCTTTTTTATTCTTTTTCTTCCTTTGCTTCTAGTCTCCCCTTTTCTTATCTTTTTTCCAGCTCTTTTATTCTTCTATTTAGTCTTTCATGCTGATTATGAAATTAAAATTAATTAAGGAAGGTGATACCTTTTAGATGCAGAACTCAAAGTTTCACTGTGCACCTAGGATAATCTAAGTGTGTCCAATTGCTCCCAGACACTCCTACATAAATAAAATGATATGCTGTCAAGTTCACTTCAATTGGAGATGTACAGCTTTATCAAAGGAAGAGCACATACACATATGTATGTACATATATACATACACACAGATACACACACACACACACACATGAATGAACACACATTATAAGGCAAGCCATGATGTAGTCACAGTGTTGACATGGAATTTCTGTCTTAAAAGATTTCTCAGAGCCTAAGCTTAGGCAATTATTTTATTTATTAGCTATTAAGCATCTTTAATAACTTGATGTTTGTCTACCTTCCACATATTTGAACTATACCCCAAGCAGTCATTCCTCATTTTCTGTGAGGATTGCATCCCAGGACCCTGTGAATACCCAAATCCAACAATATTGAATTGCTCCATGTTAAAGGGCAAACCATGTTCGCAGAAAACAAATGCATCACTTAAATCACCTACACAATTAACAGTTCCAGTCACAATGGAAATTCCCTATGAATTATGGTTTAGTGTATTTTTTAGGAAATGAGGAAAGGAAAATTAAAGTTTGTATAAATGTTCAACATAAATGAAATTTCAAATATTTCAGTCTACGTTTAGTTGGACCATTGGTTATTCGAACCTCCATAGAATGGCATGTGAAGGAACCACTGGCCTCAACTTGTAGCTCATGAAACAAAACAATTCCCTCTAGAAGACCACCCCATTCTGCACTTATAAATTTCTCCTACCCTCTTGTTCTGTCTTGGACATTTATAATGATATTTAGACATAGAATAATGAAATGCTTCCCTCCTCATGGAAGAAAAGTAGATGTTTTTATTCCTATTGCCGTCCTGGCTGGTGCCTGCATTCTGCATCACTACTGCATTCTTGCCAATAATGACCAGCATTCATGTCCTAAAACATTAGAAGACATGAATGTGGTATATGCCTTGCTCACCCTTACGTTTATAGTTTGGGATTTATAATACCTTTGCTTATTCATTAATATGTTGAATGAATGTTAAGTTGCTACATTGATTACATTTAACTTTATAATGTTTTAGATGTTTTATTTCAATAAAAGTAATTCCCCAGTCAAGTATGGACATTTTTATTAAATGAAACAAAAACTAATGCTCAGAGGTGATAAGTGATTTTCCAAAGGACCCACTGCTGTTTTTCTGACAAATCTGACATTGGAACTCAGAAAAAAAGATTTTATGGCAGGTATGGTAGAGCAGCAATAAAAATTTAGCTAGCGACATATGGCTTTCCTATCTAGTTTGTAAGATTCATGTATCTTCCTATGGTTTATGCATTGCTAACTCCAGCTTTGCAGAAATTAAACATTACAAGCAATGTTTGTTTTATTGCTTAATCTGTGGCCTTTCTTTGGTTGGGGCAGAGAATCAATGTCCTTCTATTAGTGTCCATGTATTGTTTTATGTGTCCCTTTCTTGAAAAGTCCTATCTCTGATAAATATTTCATGTTAAATATCTGGTGATATAAAATGAATGTGTGGCTCTCAGGGTACAAACACTGTAAATATGAAACAATTAAAGGTAACAAACAAGTGTTCTGTAACCCACATTGAAACCAGAGTGAAACTGCTCTCACTTTCACTGAAAAGTCTAAGTTGAGCAAAGTAAAACAAAAAAGCAAGGTTCACTTATTTTAAAGAGATTTCATCTTATGTTTGCTTGAATGGCTAAGAACAATAACATGCTGGTGAGGATATGGAGTATGAGGAAGACCCATCCATGGATGGTGGGAATGCAAAGTTTTGTAATCAATATGGAAATTATTTCAGTCATTTCTCAGGAATATAGGAATTTATAGTAGATCCAGCTAATCTACTCAGGCATATGCCCAAAGGACACCTCATCCTATCACAGAGACCCTTGCTCACCCATGTTCCTTGTTCATTACTGTTCTATATGTAATAATCAGATGCCCCTCCAACAGAAGGATAAAGAACATGTAGTACATTGACAAAATGGAGTATTACACACCATCTAAAAAATGACATTTTGAAATATGTAGTATGGATATATACATATGTATATATCCGAGGAGAGAGAGAGAGAGACAGAGAGAGAGAGAGAACAAGAAAAAATCATTCTGACTAAGGTTTCTCAAACCCAGAAAGATAAATGAGGTATGTGTTTCTTTATTGTGTGTATTAGCAATTAAGTCAATGATAACTAAGATATACTTCATGGAACCACAGAAGTTAGATATGGAGTGAGGGAATAGAGTAAGCAAAGAGTTCTTTTTAAGAAAGGGAAATAAAATAGATGTGTATGGTTGTGGGGGTGCTATTGGTAAGACTGACTAGTAGGGAGAGGAGTGAAGGGGTTATACAAGGGAGTACAGGGAGAGACAGCTAAAATTAAGGGGCATTTGAGAGATAATATGGAAACCTAATAAAATAAAAATTTCCTAAAATATAGAGTTACATGAAGGAAATATAAATGAAATTTCTAGCTAATGGGGAGACAGAAACTCAAGTGCCCATATCTTGTTACATAACAAAACTTTCTTACATTTACTTGAGTTGTTGGCCAAAGGGACCCTATGGAATCCCCAAAGAACCCAGGCTGTTGTAAAGACAACAGGTTGCCATCCACAAACCGGCAGCAAGGCTCTATTGCTGAAGACAACCCCCATATTTGAACATGGAGATACTCAGCTGGTACCCACATAGAGAAGTCACTCTTTCATTCTGCCATCTTTGATACAAGAAGTTACTTTGCTTGCTAACAAAAGAGAAATGTAAACAATAAACGATTAACAAATGCTTTATCTAAAATGATGTCTTGCCTGCAAGGTATGCTAGATCAATGGTGATACAAACTTGTGCGAGTAAACCACAGAGAAACCCTCTCTCGAAAAAACCCAAAACAAACAAACAAACAAACAAACAAACAAACTTGTGCGAGTAAACAGCCAATAACTGGTTTCATTTAAGGCTCCTACCACAATATGTCATATTTGTCACTGCTTGGATGACCAAGAACCAGAGACTAGATGGCAAAAGACCTAGGGAAACCAAATAATTCTGAGAAGGAAAAAAGGTAATGGTAAAATGAATCCTAGTGATATTTATCAAAACTCGTAGAGTTTTTTTTTTAAGCTCTCACCAGAGAAGCTTCCTTCCTAAGCAGATGGGAGCAAATATTTATGTCCATACCCAGACATTACATAGAGAATAAGAGACATTGAAATACTCATCTCTACATGGAATGTCTCTGCATATGTATTAGAGCTTCCAGCTTAATGCTCTTCATGGACTTTCTGAGTGAGTAAAGGAGTGGGTCTCTGATTCTTGTTCCTTATCTTGTACTCTTTTCCTTCAGTTGGTTTGTCTTGTCCAACTTTGATGTGATAGTCTTTACTGTATCTCATTTATTTTATTTGTTAACTTTTAAAAATAATGAACAAATGAATGAATGAATAAAAACCTAGCTATTAGAACAAATGTTAACAACTGGACTGTTGCTGATACCGGCTGGGAAAGGGAAAACAAGTTCTCTCCAGACTAACACTGGTATGTCACCCTTTCCAGAAGAGGCCTCACTTTCAGGAGTAGTTTACATACATATAATGGATTCCGTAATATTTTTTTCCTTAAATTTATTCTATCTATCTATCTATCTATCTATCTATCTATCTATCTATCTATCTATCTATCTATCATCTATTTATCTATATTTGTGTTTGTGTGTGTGTGTGTGTGATTTTATTTGGTTGCACTTTGGTGGGTTTCTGTTTATTGGTTTTGTTTGTTTTTTGGTTCTATTTTAATTTCTTGGTATTGGGTTTTATTGTTGTATTGATTTTTTTTTTCAGAAAAACCCTTAAAGTAATTGGTAGGGACAGGGAAAGAGATTGGAAGAACTTGAGGGAGAGGAAGAATATGATGAAAATATAGTTAAATTTAAAAATTGTTTTATATAATAAAATATAATGTAATAAAAAAAGAAAAAAAACAAAATTTTGGACATTTTCATCATTAACTTCAAATAAGAATTCAAATAAGAACTTTCTTGCCGGGCCATGGTGGTGCACGCCTTTAATCCCAGCACTCGGGAGGCAGAGGCAGGCGGATCTCTGTGAGTTCGAGACCAGCCTGGTCTACAAGAGCTAGTTCCAGGACAGGATCCAAAACCACATAGAAACCCTGTCTCGAAAAAACCAAAAAAAAAAAGAACTTTCTTATAAAATGTGAATAAAAATAGGTAATTTGAAGCTTAGACAAAGTAAAAAGTATGAGACCCAATTTACAACAATTCTGCAAGTCTATACACATCACTGCAAGTTAAAAAATAGATTCTTCAGCTTTTGCATAATTACTTCTATCATGAAATTAGCAACATGAGCTGCATGACTGAAAACCTAAAATTTCTAAAATAGGAAATTAAAATAGAAGCATAGCAAAATAACTCTTTTAGAAAACAAAAACAACAGAAATTAATTATATTCAAATTGAGTCATTTTTCTGGGAAAATGTATTAGATATTAAAATATCTACAGCATAGCACAATTTCGTTTCATTAATTTAAAAGACGCAAACATAGTGTTAATTGTGCATTATCTCTGAAGCTATCAATTTTCACAGTAAATCAGTTATCTATTTCTAAATTTTTGGCTTTTGCTTTAAATTTGTAGCTTCATGACCTTTCAGTGCCTAAACTTAAGTAGTCCTGTAGTCCTGTTTCATACTCTGTGGACATTTTGAGCCTCAATATGTCTTGATTCACTGGGTTATAGAAGAGTGTCCTTTTAATTTATACCATAAGTCAATGAAGGGACAGCCAAGAAGAATTTGGTAAGTCACTATGATTAGGTGATCAAAGGTCAAGACTGTACGAAACAAGGCAGAGGTTTGGATTATCAAAATAAAAATCAGTGCCTTATGTTGCTATGGATGCAGCAGAAAAAATATAAAGCTCCATCAATGTCACTCAAAAAAATAATACGGATTCAGAAACAGGACTGAATGCCTTGCAAAAGTGCACTCTTGCTTCTAAGATTCACAGAGTTGGTGTCTGTGTTAGTGTGAACAAATATAACTGTAACTCCAATTTTTGATGTTTAAAGAGATTATGATTCAGTTGTAATTCAAACTCAGCATATGATTGCTTTAACACAGTCTTCCTCAGGATATTTTATACATCATAATGTTTGAAGTAACACCAAAAATATGTTCTGTTGCCAAGAAAGGTCATCTCTAGATCTTCAATCCACTCAAAACTTTCTCATACTCACTATATATAATTTTTTAAAAAAAGATCACATACAAATTTTTGTATTATTTCTATGTGCTATTACAAATAATAATTACTTAGAAATGGACTTAATTGGGAATATCATTAATATTAAGTTAAAATGAGCAACAATAAATCACTCTCTAATTTTAAGCAAAAGATAAAACTAACCAACAGTTAGTTTCGTAACAATCCTGCAGTAATATCTAATGAGCAATTTATCATTTCTATGTATCCCTTCATCCCTTAGAATTCACCATTTCTCCTACACCTCCTCTCCGACTTATAAACTTTTCTCCTGTATACTGTACACCCCTCATCCCGACACAAGCACATCCCCGCACATAAAAGTGACTATCCATTTAGCGTTGCTAATATGTACATATGTTTAGGGCTGACCACTTGGCAGTAGACTGCCTATAAGGGGACTCGTCCCTCGAGGGAAGTGTTTTCCACCATCAGCAGTCCTCTATTGTCTGTAGCTTTCTGTCTATTGGCAAGACCTTGAGAACCGTATCCCAACATTGGCATGTTGACTGGTGTGCTCCTTTTGCAGGTCTTTTAAAAGACACGATGAACTCTATACTTGTGTTACAAAAAAAAAGGGAAAATTCAAATACAGGTACCCTTAATTTAATTGACACTCTAAATGTGTGACAGAGAAAGTGGTCTTAAAATGATTGAAAAGCAATCATTAGCTACTTCAGAATCATAGAATGAAACAAAACTATACTTTTAATGTACACTAACCCAAGTACTACTTTGAACATTAATACAAGCTTATTGGCAAAATGGTTTTGTGTGTGTGTGTGTGTTTGTGTGCGTGTATGTGCGTGTGTGTGTGTTTGACATTTATTTTCTCTCTGTCCTTTTGAATAGTTTGGGGATTTTTTTGTATTTGATAATTGAAACAAGCCTTTATTTGGAGTATTTATTTCTGACATAATCTATGTGTGTGTGATAAACAGGTATGTACATGCAAAAATAATAGAAAAATTACATGGAAAAAGAGATATGACAATGAAGAAAGAAAATGCACTGAAAATATTATGTTAACCAACATTTTATTTATTAAGCTTTTTCAAGGAAACATAGTAAATTGTTAAGAAACTTTTAACCCTACTGAAAATATCTATACATTAAAGATTTGGATCTCTCAGACATGAGAAGGGTCTTGTGGCTCACAGCTTTGCTTACACTCTCTTGTGTGTACAGGTACAAGCTTATGTGTGTGGAACCCAAAAGTCAATTTTGAGAATCATTGTTCAGGATATCTTTGATTTTTTGGGACAAGTCTCTCTCTCGATGGCCTGAGGATCAAATAGCCTAAATTAGCTGAAATTTAGGCTTCTGATAGCTTTGAATTTTGACTGATAATATGTCATAGTTGCATGCTGTGGGAGAAATAGTTTCTCATCAAATGAAGTGTCTATCCCTTGGACAAGACCATACTCCAGACTTTTGAAAAAAAATTATTTGACTACTACAAGTATTTGAGACACATAAATGGGTTCTATGAGGTTCACTGTGTACACATGATTTCTTTATGTGGACATGAGGGTTACCATTTCTACAGTAACTCATTAAACTTCAGTTTTATTTACTGCCTCAAATATCTGTTGATTTTTATTTACTTTGTTTTTTTCTCAATGATAAGGGATTCCCCTCTGTATACTGTGGATATCATTGGTTAATAAAGAAGCTGCTTTGAGCCTATAGCAGAGCTATAGTGGAACAGAGCTAGGTGGGGAAAACTAAACTGAATTCTGGGAGAAGGAAGGTGGAGTCTGAGAGAAACCATATAGCTCCACCAGAGCCAGAAGGAACTTTACCTGGTAAGCTACAGCCACGTGGCAATACACAGATTACTGGAAATGGGTTAAATTAATATGTAAGAGTTAGCCAGTAAGAAGCTAGAAAACATTATTTTGAGTGAGGTAACCCAGACACAGAAAGGCAATTATCACATGTACTCACTCATAGTGGTTTTTAAACATAAAGCAAAGAAAACCAGCCTACAAACCACAATCTCAGAGAATTTAGACAACAATGAGGACAGTAAGAGAGATTTACATAGATCTAATCTACATGGGAAGTAGAAAAAGACAAGATCTCCTGAGTTAATTGGGGGCATGGGGATCTTGGGGAAAGATTGAAGGAGAGGGGAGCAGAGAAAAATGTAGAGCTCAATAAAAATCAATAAAAAAAGAAGCTAGAGCTAATGGGTCAAACAGTAATTTAATTAATACAAGAAGCCAGGAACAAACAGCAGCCTCCCTTCAATACCACAATGTTTTTTTTTTTATTCCCTTACTATGTAGCCCAGAATTAGAGGGTGACTGAACCTTGGTCCTCTTGCCTTCACTTTCCCAGTTTCCCAGGGCTGTGTGTTCAGTTGTGTGGAACTGCATGCTGTTTATGTGACTTGGGAGATAAAACCCAGGGCTTCAAGCACGATAAGCAAACACTCAAGAAACAGAGCTACAGCCACTTAAAAGAAGGCTCCACATTCCCAGACTCTTTCTTCTTAAGGACTGCCCAAGTGTCTGAATTTGAAAATATTAAGATGGTAGGAAATTATGTTGCTTTTACCTTTGTCAGCACAATTCAACAGATAAGAAAAGAGGTGGCAACTCACATAATTTTTTTCACAAATGAGCCAATATTTTAGAATGTAATATGCTTATACTTAATGTCTAGGACATTTGTGCAAAATAGAAAATATAATGCTTCAGATGCTTTGAGATTATTGTCATTATGAACTGTATGAAGAGATATTGATCCATTTTTATATATTTAGAGTTTTAGGCAATATGCTAGTCCCTTTTTATTTGTTCATTTTTAGTATCTATGAAACTATTCATGTGTGACAGATAATTCTACAAAGCCAGATAATTAAAATAAGATGCAGTTCCCACATTAGAAAGAATATAGATATTAAACACAGCATGGCAAACAGTGAAATAGATTATGTTATACTGGGTCTTATTTTAATGGATAGAAAACTAGCTACAATGGAGCAGGGTGTTTCCTAGATAATTTGAAGATCCAGCTGACCTTAGAAAAACAAATACAAAAATTTTGCAGAGAAGAGGGTAACATTTGAAAACATTTTTCCCTATATACCACTGCTTATCCCAGAACATTTGAAGTAAAGCCTAGACTTTGTGTAGAAAAGGATGAAAAACTCTCCAGAGTGTGGTCAGATGGTGATCATTCCTGAGTCTTAGGGAAGTGATTTATATTTAGTCTTGGAAGTTTGGAAGAGCTTTGAAGGAGTTAAAGTAGAGGGATAAAATGATGAGACTTGGGTGCTGTAAAGAAGAGGCTGAAGGCCAAGTGTTATATGTCTACTCTTCATTTAGAGGTCAAATGTGTAATCACCCAATGATATTTAGGGTCATCTTTCCCTTAAGTATATTTTTCTAAGTATAAGTGACATAATGCAAATGGTTCTTCTCTCCCAATCAAATGCCCACTCCAAGGACAGAGGTTGTGGACCTAATAGAGCATTTTTCCTTCTTTGAAATAAGGTTTCACATATCCTGAAAAAGTCTCAAACTTCATACATAGTGAAGGATGGCCCTGAAATTCTGATATCCTTGTCTCTCCTATTGAGTGCAGTGATTACAGGTAGCACAGAGTTTGTGTAGTATATGAGATTCAAATCGAGGGCTCCCTGCATCCTAGCCATGTACTCTACCCGATGAGCAACATAGCATTACCAAAGAAGCCTGAAGCACCTCTTGGCTTTGATTGGGAAAACCTATCATTGCATGTGAAATTCAATGCTCAGTCACTGAAATATAGTTTGTTGCTATTGAAAACAATACAACAGGGCAAAACAACAGCCTACAGAATGGGAAAAGATCTTCACCAACCCTACATTCAACAGAGGACTGATTTCCAATATATATAAAGAACTTAAGGAACTATACATTAAAAAAAATCCAAAAAATCCAATTAAAAATGGGATACAGATATAAATAAAGATTTTTCAACACAAGAATCTCAAATGGCCAAGAAACATTAAGAACTGTTAAACATCCTTAGCCATCAAGGAAATGCAAAACAAAAGTACTCTGAGATTTCATCTTATGCTTTTCAGAATGTGTAAGATCAAAAAACACATGGGACAGCTCTTGCTGGAAAGAATGAGAAACAAGGGGAACACTCCACTGATGGTTGGTGTGCAAGCCTGTACAGATACTTTGGGTATCAATATGGTGGTTTCTCAGAAAATAGAGAATTGATCTATTTTGAGACCTAGCTATATCAAAAGAATTTTTAATCATAGCACAAGGACACTTGCTCAACCTTGTTCAGTGTTGGTGTAATCATAATAACTAGGTATTGGAAACAGCTTATATTCCTTCAACTGAAGAATGGATAAAGGGTTGGTGAAATGGCTTAGTGGTTGAGAGTACTTGCTGTTCTTCCAGAGAACCTGGGTTCAAGTTTCAGCTCCCATGTGGCAGCTCACAACTGTTTAAAGTTTCTGTTCCAAGGTATCTGACATCCTCACACAGACATACTGCATGTATGGTAGAACACCAATTTCATAAAACACAAACGAAAACTAAGAAAAAAAGGATAACAATCCCCAATAAGGCTTTTTTTTTTAAAAAAATGATGGATAACGAGCATATACAAATCATTAAAGAAACTGTTGTTGTGCTGTTCTCTTGGTTGTTTGATCTGCTTCCTGTATCTAGGGTTCGATATTACATATTAAATTTACTTTTCATATATACAACATTTTGCTCATGGAAGAATCTTAGAGGAATCAGATGTCATTGACTTGGGCTCAAAAAAATATATCTTCTTGTGATGAGTAGTCATTTTACCAACTTGACTGGGTTTAGAATTCTAATCTAAGCACAACCTTATTGTGCCTTGAAGGATGTTTCAACAAAGATTATATCAAACAGAGATAATCCATCCTGAATGTAGGTTAACACCATCACATGGACTGGAGTCTTAGAGTAAATAAAAAAGAAAGAACAAATTGAGCCTCATAGTTTTTCTGTCTGTTTTGTACTACAGACAGAATGGGTACTTATTTTACATATCTGTGCCCATTCCTTCTCTGCCATGATGAACTGATTGAACCTTCAAACTGTGAGCCAAACACTTCTGTAATTTAGGATATTTATTTATTTAAAGAAAACAATCCTTTTCATTTTACATACCAATCCCAGTTTCCACTCCTTCCCCTCCTCCCATTTCCTCCATCTTTTCCCCCATCACACCCCCATCCACTCTTCAGAGAGGGTAAGGCACATTGATTTGGGGAAGGTCCAAGGCCCTCCCTACTATATCTAGGCTGAGCAAGGTATCCCTTCAAAAAGAGGTTCCCAAAAATCCTGTACAAGCAGTACCGATAAATCCTGGTGCAACTGCCAGTGGCCCCGCAGTCTGCTCTAGCCATAAAACTGCCACCCATTCAGAGGATATACTTTGGTCCTATATTGGGTCCTTCACTCTCCAGGTGGAGTAGGTGAGTTTCCATTAGCTCGGGTAATTTGTTTCAGTGAGTGTCACCATCTTGGGACGAGCTAGTCGAGATGGAGGAAGGATAGAGATGAGAGCAAGGAAAGAGATATTTTGATTGAGGGAGTCATTATGGAGTTAACAAGAAATCTGATACTAGCCGGGCTGTGGTAGCCCACGCCTTTAATCCCAGCACTCCTGAGGCAGAGGCAGGCAGATCTTTGTGAGTTTGAGGCCAGCTTGGTCTATAAGAGCTAGTTCCAGGACAGGCTCCAAAGCTAAAGAGAAACCTTGTCTTGAAAAAAAAAACCAAGAAAATAAAAAAAAAAAAGAAAGAAAGAAATCTGACACTAGAGAAATTCCCAGTAATCCACATGGATGACCCCAGTTAAAACCCTAAGCAATAGAAGAGAGGGTGCCAGAACTGGACTTGTCCTGTAATCAGACTGATGAATATCTTAAATGTCACCATAGAATCTTGATCCATTAACTGAAACAGAGGCAGAGACCCTCAGTGGAACACTGGTCTGAGCTCCCAATGTCCAATTAAAGAGTGGAAGGAGTGAGAACATGAGCAAAGAGATCAAGACCATTTAGGTCATTTTGTCACAGTAATAAGAGTCACTAACACTCTTGCTTCCTGTTGTGCTCAGGCAGACGAGATGGGTGGGGCTTATACCATTGTGAATTGTTGGTGTTAGGAGGTAGCTCTCATTTTAATTCTGTGTCCTTGACTTTAGTTCAGGTCCTGTCCAGAATGTTTACTCCTTACTCTTAAACTGACACTGGGGGACTTCCTTCAGAACCACAAAAGTTTATTCTTCACCCTCCAGGTTCTTGCCTTAGGCAGCTCTAGAGTTGGGGAAATATTTTGTGGACATGGGCTTGCATCCTAGTACACACATTCTCCTGTGCTCTTGTTTTCTGATTGTGGCAATACTGGAAAAGATTCCCTCAGCTCTTAAAATGACGTCAACTGAACTATAAAGTAACCCCACTATATTAGCACTCAGCAAGGTCCCCCCTACGTTGTCTTTTTCTCAACTGTCAGACTGAACTCTCTAGTTTTGAAAAACAACAAAATATTTGTAGTGGTCTCCCAGCTGAATCTTTCTGCCCAGGTGGCCAATCAACTGGAAAATCAGCAGAAGATGGGTGAGCTAAAACTTCCTTCATCGTTTTGGTAAGTTTCTCTTCCCAGTACTTATAATTTACCTTGTTATTACTCCTTTCAAAATTATTTGATATTTAAAATGTTTAGTTTCACTTTGTAAATTTATAGCTTTTCTCAAGTTTTTTTTTTTACTTTGCCTTCTCTATTACTTGCAAGAACAACAAATCTAAATGTAAAGAATTCTCCAGATAAGTTTAGCTCAAAGCTTGACATTTTTTTAAAATTTAATGTAATTTAATTTAATGTCCTTTAACTTTAAAATTGCATAATGAAGAATGCTATAATACCTTCATTAATGCTTTTAAATAAATTTGAATTTTAATAATCACAACAGAATTCATCAACATCTGAAAATTAGCATTGCATATGTTATATTTCCAGATAGAAAGAAATGCTTTATAGTGCATAGACTCATAAAATATTTGAATTATTACAATTTATAGATTAATACCCATATATTAGGTACTAAAATATAAAAATTCAGTATACCAATCAACAATTAACCACATTCTTAAAATTCTACATATAAATGTAAAACCATTACAACTTCCTCACTAAATTTGTGGCCAAATACTATGTTTTTGTCATTTTTGGAAATATTTTAGACTTGGAAAACTAAATTTAATGGCTTACTTTTATCTACAGTACATTATAAAACAATAAATATCATATTTATTACTATTAATCTGCATTTTACTAATAGGAAATAGATAAATGGAGGCATTCTAGAAATGGTATATTATACCTACTTCTCCATACCAACTTCAGGACTCCTTGCTTCTCTGGTTTAAAGTGTTGTTACACTAAACCAATGATTTCAGCATATCTGTGTGCTAGGCTTTGCCTTTCTGGATTCCTGATTTCCTTAGTGTGATAAATACTTAGAGGATTTGAAAAATCAGTTTTGGGTTTTGTAAATATGAGTGGGAGATGGTACGAGAGAGTCTTGCCGTTGGGTAAATGCTGGGAACTGGTAAGACCCAGGGTAAGGGCATTCTTCTAAGAAGACCCCTGTCATCCATGGTGGGATAGTTTTTGGTAACATAATGACCTACAATATTAGTTTAGAAAAAAAGGCAACAAAATTCCTGCAGCCATGGCACAAGGAACAATTGAGGAAGATCATAGCAAGGTAAGAGCTAGAGGGACAGGAAGTCTGTTGTGAAATGTGTCTCCTAAAATGTGAGGGAAGCTAATGTCATGATACCAAAACATGGCTACCTAAACATGAGACAAATGATCACAACACCTGTAAACGTGCTGATGCTCTGGTGGAGAAATATTAAGGCCCCCATCCCTAGACACAGAACTACAGGTAGTTGAAGAAAGATGAGAAAGGAGAGCTAATCTTCCCTGGTGATGAGCACCTTCTCCTCCTTGGTTAGGCAATATCAAGTAGTCAGCCCTGAAATCATGTGCATACAAAAAAACCTAATTGATTCAACAATGTTATTTATGTGTTTATGCATAAAAATACTAATAAAATAAAAAAGGGAGTATGAGGGGAGGGTGTGGAGGGAGAAAGAGATTTGGGAAAATGATGGAATGATATTTTAATTTAAACACATAATTATTGAGTGAAAGAAAGACAATGACTGAAGATGTATTGAATGTGTGAATTCCTGCTTGGTTCCATATCTATATGGATGTCCACAGAGACCCATGATACTCAGGAAAGAAAATCAGTGGCTAGCAAGGCAGTTTGACTGTCCTGCCCTATCATTTTAGGAAGAAACTCAGAGTTGACCAAATCACAAAACTGACAATGTTTTCTTCTTTAATTTGAAGATTATTTCAAATCCATCCACTAAATTCATTCATACACAAAAAAGTTGCATAATTTTTCTTAGAGTGTTTTATTTTCATGTTTAAAGTACCAAAAGAGATATTATAAAATCAAATGATTTATTAGGGTAAAATGGCCAAAATAGATGTATATCAGATGTTTGGCTTCTCTTCCAAATTTGTCATTTTTCAAACAAACAAACAAAAAACAGAAAGAAGGAAAAAAAGAAAAAATCACACACACACACACGCAAACAAATATCCAAAGAACTAACAAAACATTATCTATTTTGAGGGGTACTCTGAATTGAAAACTATAGAAATTTTAAATATTTTCAGAAGTTGCCCAATGGAGACTTAAGATAAAGCTAATTAAATGTTGCTTATATATGAAAATTCAGTATCACACATGATCTTCCTACTGATGAGAACCTCATGAAATATCACTCATAAGCCTATTAACTAAAGCGAATACTTCATAACTCTTCTCACACACGTCTTTCTGTAGCCTAAGGTGCACACATCAATTCTTGATAGTAAGATGGTAACATTTAAAAAGTCATTGTTTCTATATTTAAAAAAATAATGAAAGGAGTTTTCTTGTAGGAAGCTATTTGCTAAAGTAAGTCTCACAGCACAAATAAGGATTAATGTATTAATAAGAGCATAGTCAATGCTTCCATTAAGCAGCTTTGTTGTGCTAATTCACTTGTAAATGAAGAATAGAGTGATTCGCCTCTACTGAATATCATTCTTGAGGGCTTGATTTAGAAAAATAAAAATGTCCTTCATGATTGCAGATGATTTACATCCTGGTTCAGCAGTCTGAAAATCATTTTATCTTTTTTTTTCACATTGCTAGGCATCCATAGAACTTCAGAGTTAGTTATACTTAATTTATAAAATTTGCAAAGAAAATATCTAAAGGGTAAAGAAGCAACGAAGAAGACTTTACAGGTTATAATTGTCATGACTGCCATTCAAATTTCAGAAGATGGACCACAGAGCAGATAACTGAGAATAACACAAACTCAGAGCATGCAAATGAGGTTAAGCAGAAATTAAATATTCATGTGGGTGTGGTACAGGCCTATAATATCAGCACTCAGTAGCCAGAGGAAGAATGATGAATTCAAGTCCAGCCTTGGGTACAGAGTGAAACACTTTACTTCAAATAAATAAAACATCACTGAATATTAAAATTTTTGACTCCTTACTTATACTTCTCCAGGGAAAGTGAGCATTAGTGACAGCTTAAGAAATAGAACTTCTAAGATACCAAATCTCAAGTAATGCCATGTTTTATTTGATGAGAAGTGGTTACTCTTTACTGGACAAATAAAGTTAAGCAAGCTGTGGATACCCATTTCATAGTTACAGCAGAAAATGGTACTTAGATCAGTTTACCAGGTTCAGATGAACTTACAAGATAAAACTTACAATGGAACATATTAGGACTTGGCAGTTTGTAACATGAATAAAACACTCAGGAAACTAATTGTACCTAGCTTGAATAAACAACACACGAGAGAGTAGCAGTCTAGAATGTTAAATGGAGTTTCGGGAACTACTCTTGATCCTAATTTTTAAAAAATGACTTGTTTGGGCTTTGAAAAGAAAATCTATGCTTGTCTTCACATGCGAGTTCCTTCAGGTATTCCAGGTGATACAAGCAATCCAATTTTTATAGTAAGCTCCAGCCAAAATCTTCAGTTATGCAGCTGAATGATTGGAGTCCACAATTCCTGCTCAGTTTGTGTTAAAGAATTTCCTTTGAGAAAACACAGTACAGTCTATTTAGTTTTACTAAAATCACTCTCTATAAAGGGCAATGAAGGGCTCATAACACTGAGATACTGTGACCCTCATGATCTGAACCTGTAAGGGGGTGTAGAAAGGGAATGGGAGTGAAGGAAATGAGGGATAGACCAGATCAAAACACAAAATATGCCAGTACAAAAATGTCAAATAATAAGAAATAAATATTAAAACCAGTAAATGTTTTCTTACTTTGCACTTTTGGAAAATTTAAATGCATTTGTAACTGATATGGATAGTGGATTGCTGGTGGGAATGCAAGCTGGTACAGCCCCTTTGGATGTCAGTGTGGCAATCTTTCAGAAAATTAGGAAACAACCTTCCTCAGGACCCAGTAATACAAAGACCTGTGCTTGATTATGTTCATAGCATAGCTATAAAACATCATTTTGAGTGAGGTAACCCAGACCCAGAAACACAATTCTCACATGTACTCACTCATAAATGGTTTTAAAACATAAAGCACATGTACTTACTCATAAGTGGTTTTAAAACATAAAGCAAAGAAAACCAGCCTAGAAACCACAATCTTAGAGAACTTAGACAACAGTGAGGACCCTGAGACATACATAGATCAGTCTACATAGGAAGTAGAAAAATACAAGATCTCCTGAGTAAATTGCGAGCATGGGGACCTTGGGGAAAGGTTGAAGGGGATGGGTCAAGCAGGGAGGGGAACAGAGAAAAATGTAGAGCTCAATAAATATCAATAAAATAAAAAATAAGATAAAAAACAAAAAAAACCCTGCATAGTACATTTCCAAAGATCTGATTAATCAAAGGCACAAACACAGATATCAGTGTAGTGACCAGTTATAGCAGCTCAATTAGCAAATATCTCATACTACTTGGTGTTTTTTTTTTTTTTTTTTTTTTTTTTTTTTTTTTTTTTTTTTTTTTTTGGTTTTTCGAGACAGGGTTTCTCTGTGGTTTTGGAGCCTGTCCTGGAACTAGCTCTGTAGACCAGGCTGGTCTCGAACTCACAGAGATCCGCCTGCCTCTGCCTCCCGAGTGCTGGGATTAAAGGCGTGCGCCACCACTGCCCGGCTCTACTTGGTGTTTTTTTTTCATGAAATATTTATTGTTTTTCTCAATGCCACTCTAGAAATTAATAGGAACCTTTAATTCATCTCTAATCACAGTATCCACCACTTGAGTAAGGAAAATCCAGTAACATGAAACTGGTTACTAAGTTTGGGAAAATGCCTTATAAAAACAACGTTAGAACTGATCAAACATTTAACTACAGGAATTCCATTCATCATTTTTTTTTATTAATTTTTATTGAGCTCTACATTTTTCTCTGTTCCCCTCCTTGCCTCTCTTCTCCCCTTCAACCCTCACCCAAGGTCCCCATGCTCCCAGTTTACTCAGGAGATCTTGTCTTTTTCTACTTTTAAAATTAGCCACTTCCATGCTTTTTAACTCAGCCACAAATTGATTGATCAAACATACAAAAAAATTAAAGAATTTAATGTTCTTAACTTTATATATCACAACAATGATATTGTCTCATTATTATTAGGAAATGTTCTGATTAAACACTCAATTTGAAAATAAACTTTATGACTTTGAGCAAATCATAGCAATCCTTATTGAGTAAGTTCCTCATTCAGAGAAAAGAAGTATCCATAGTATCTAACTCCATGGCTCCTGTTAAGATAAAATTTCTTTCATAAATTATTCAGAGATGTTCAGATAAAAAGTGATCCCAAATATTGAATATTATTAATATAATTTTCAGCTACAATTTTTGTACTATTAAACTCAAGGAACTGTATACAATTTCTAAGAATTTCAGCACCTGAACTTATAGCTTAAACATGTGACTTTGTACCAGTGGTTATAGTTATAAGACACTTGTGCATTATTTATCCATTTGCCCTTTAATCTGCACATTCAGCTACACACTTATACTCTTAGTAACCAAACATTATGAAAAAATCTTTTTTCCTACATTCTATTTGATTGAAAACTCACAGGTAGGGATGAATGAAACTGTGTTGCAGAGCTATTCCATTTTAGAGTAAGCTCACTTCAATGTGCTAAGCAGGGCTTTGAATGGGTTTCATGGTGTACTAACCTTTGAACCTCAACATTCAGTATGAATGGAAATATGATGAAAGACATATATAAAAGGCAGAAAGAAGTTGGGCAAAGTAGCCCAGACCCTAAACCATAGACATTCTATAGAAATATGAAACTTTGAACATTGATCATAACAATGTAACTAACCACCATCAAATGTAGCTCAATTCTCAGAAAGAGTCATTTCCCCATCAACCACAGAGCACAAAAGAAAATGGGTAAAGTCCAAGATGTAAAATTTATTTTATTCAGTCATTATAGAACATATTAATCTGTTTATCATTATGAAAATCTGTCAGGTATGTAATAAAAGAACCAATATTAACACACTAATAGAACTCAACATAAAGACTTAAACAGAAAACAAGAGCAGGAAATTTAAACAGAACTTAATATTATTGATATGATGTTAAGTGGTATTGTGAAAAGACAAGACAATATGTAAAATTAGATAATTTTATCAGGATAGAAAATATTTGAAATGTATGGAAGCATAAACCTGCTGTAACAGTGAGGAAGAATGCCTCTAGTAGAACATATTTAAACATTCAAACACACGAAAGATGTATTAAACATATGAAAGTCATTAACCATTGGGAAATGTAAGTTATAATCATAGTGAACTATTATGTCATATCTGTCAAGATGACGGAAAGAAAAAAGTACTTGAGAAAATGAGGACAGAAGAGAACTCTTGTTTAAAGTTGATGGAAAAAATAACAAGGCATAGATTTTATGAATAGGATATTGAACTTTCACACATGAAAGTGAAATCATATTGCAAACCAGAACTTTAGTTTTCATATTTATATTGAATGTAAGCAAAATTCACGCTTTGTAAAGGTATGTCCATTTCCATGTTAATGGTATACATAGACACTACAGCTAAAATATGGATGTAGCCTAAATGTCTATTGAGAAATACCTAGTTAAAATATTATAAATATAATAGAATATTGTCCTACCCTAAAATTAAAGAGATGCTACCATTAAAGTACAAGCTCGAATCTAGAGAAATAGATAACTAAAGGGAATAAGCTGAAAATAGAAAGGAAAAATGGCATGAAATCGCAGCATGCATATAATAGCAACATGCTGTGTACCTTAAATACATACTATTGTCAAAAAAAGCTATAACATAAGATACAGACTGGGACAATTATTTCTAGAAATGTTTTCATCAGGTTTTTGTTTAGGCTATATGAAGTGATTATTAGTTCACAATAAGTAGTACACAACCATGTTAAAGTGAGGTATGTATGTCTTGAAAGAAATTGTATATGAGAAAATACAGAAGGGAGCAACATTTACACAAACAGATTTTTATTCTTTATTATATCCTTATTCACCAGGCATATTCCAATTAAAACTATAGTAATAACCATCAGAATCTTTCTTTCTTTAAAAATGTTATAAGGGTGGGTCTGGTGGCACACACCTTTCACTCCAACAGCTGGAGGCAGAGGCAGGTGGATCTCTTTGACTTAAAAGCCATCCTGTTCTACATAGGGAGTTCCAGGGCAGCCACAGACAGTCGGGAGATCCTATCTCTACAAGCTTAATTAAATATAACTAAAATAAAATAATATGCAAATGGAAAATACTAGGTCATGGCTAGATGCCGCTGTTCTCTTGATTTTGCTTTCCCAGCATAAGGTAGGGAGATCACTACTGTTGAGGTAACACAAGCAGCTTTCTATTAAATCAGAAATCCCAATACTTTTAATTATGAGATTGGTGAGGTGATTATGTTCAAAACTCCCACGAGAAGACCTCGATAGTTCACATTTACAAACAAGTTCTGAGTGCATGACAAGAAAACACTAAGTGATTTAACAAGCATGTCATGTTACACAAAATGGTAGACAGGAATGGCGATACTTAGGGTAAGAGTTCTTCACTAGAGAAATAAAAGAAAAAGAAAAGCTTGTGACCATTATATACTATCTCACATCAACTCACTATTGGGGTGCTCTTATTGTTTTCTAGGTGTTATCTTAGAGGAATATATGCAGTTGTACGGTTTCACAATTATTGCATGACACTGCATACAATCAGTAAAGGACTGTGCCAGAAGCTAGGTGTTTGTCAGTCCAAAGGACAGGACCACAGAGCAAAGTGCTGTTTTATTTTCCGGCTTCAGAAATACCTGATAAATATTCATGTGATTTGAACACACTGGCTTTGGGAGTTTGCTTTGTCTAGCACCCCATTCCATTACCGCATAAATAAAAGACTCTGTATGGTTTTAATACATACAATGTATTTTCCAGGGGTGCAATCTTCACTGAATCAACAGAGGATTTTGTTTCATGTATTTGCTATTTCAGTTCCTACTACCAGTAGCAGAGCTGATGTCTCCGGTGTCTTTTATCTGCATCATTTGCATTTGGAGTCCTTATATAAGTCACATTCTACATTCAAGTGCTAGCTACTTATTTTCTCAAATTTTCTATGTGTAAGCCTACTCATACACTTTCAAATTGAATGTGTGTTATTTAATTACATCTTATATTTATATTGCATTTAGGACTTTCTGTTGACTTTCTGAAAAATAGATGGTGCATAGGTTATTATCTGTGTATATATACTTCTCTGAGGACAGAAGATTGAGCGTTAAAGTATTTGCAATAAAAGAAAGGTGTGAGGCCTGCTACAGCCTAGAATGGTTGTTTGTTAAGTTTGGAAAAAGAACAAGATTGTGTTAGTAATCAGAGGTACATATTAATTGACTATAACTCAGTACACAGCTTGGAAAGTTCTGACAGTCGCCTGTGTAATTACAGACACACTAAAAGACCTACAGTATTGAAGAGGGGGATAGCAGTACCGTCAATGGGATGGGAGGACGCAAATAGGGTTTGTCATTGCACGTCTAATAGCAGCGTGTATCTAATAATCCCTTTGTCAGTTATCTTGTATACAAGAGCCTCAGCATGTATTACTGATTTTGTTTCTGTTCCATGTTGCCATCATTACCAATGCTTAAGCCTAATACCATAAGACGAGGAAACATGCAAGTTGACCATACATTTCACAAACATTAAAATGTCGGTGAATGTTAAAGACTCTATCAGTTGCCCAGCTGAATATAGAGACTGGCATAGATTCTGATTGTTGGGACAAAGGAAGGTCTTAGGGAAACACATGCGCAATTATTTTTCTAACAGGCACCACGGATGTCATTTATCTTCCTGTTTCTATTCCTGATTTTAAAGTTTAAGACAATGAGAGCAAGTATCACAGCAACAGAACAGGAATGATGACTTCAGTCTGACATCTGAAAAGAATTGTCTTTGAGAAACAGTTGCAGCTTTGGGGATAGATTGTTTTGACAACAGAGGGCATTGCTCTGCAGGTCTGATCTACTAAGTTTTGACTTTGTGATGTTTCCGTGCCACAGATGATTCCTTTGTTATCAAAGCTTAGAACTATTCACTCTTTGATCCTAATGGTAGCAGCAGGAAATTCTTCTTATCTCTGGTTTTCAGATGAGGAAACTCAAGCAGGTGGTTCTGTGATTCGGGTAATGTCAGTCAAGAAATCAGTGCGTGGAAAACAAATACTAGATCTCCAAAGGTTATCCTGCATTCTAAAAGGAAATCATGCAGAAAATATCAAAATTGAAAGATATATTGATGAAGTTATTCTTCCACGTTTGACCTCTTGATTATACATTAAAATAGGACAAAGGGGCATTGTGGAAACTCACAGAGGACTGATTACTTTATAATATATAACATGTGCAAAATATGGAAGGCACCTTCTCAATTACTTAATTCACATGAGATAGACCGGTTGAATTGGTTTTTAAAAGAGAATTTCATTTCTGGTATTAACACTAGCTATCTTAATATTATTTTGGTCAACTTAAATATTTAGTTTTCAAATAAGCCATATGATGAACACAAAATGAGTGTGTGTGAATGGTTTTTAAATAAAATATTTAGTGTGTAGTATATCTTCCAAAAATTAGTCTATTATTTGCTATTGCTTTAAAGACAGAAGTAAAAAGACAAAACAAACAACAACAAAAATATTAGTGATCTTCTTTAAACAAACTGTAACTTTCTTTGAGGATAATAGTGGGATATTTTATGCAATCTAAAAAATATCCACTTATAATGCAAACAATTTGGATATTATATTAGAAAGAACAAAATAATAACCTCATACTGGTCATAGTGTCATCATTGCTACTCTCTGTCATTCTTTGCCACCCTGTCATCTGTATTATTTATAATATATATTACTGTCTTAAATTCTTACCGTAGAATCCTATAATTGCATACTCCACAAAAGATTTCTTTCACCTTACTCTTTTATTATTGCTTCTGTCTTATTTCAGCTTGGAAAACTACTACACACAAGGTGCTTAACTAATTAATAGTGATTATATCTGAAGACTGAAAAAGATGGGAAGAAATGAAGGTAACAACTTTTCTGGATTCTGAGCTTAAGTAATATTTGAGGAAAATCCCAAACTCTCTTTCCCTGGCTATCTCTACACATTGATGTGTGAAGGATTTATTGTGTATCTAGCAGTAAAATATTGTGCTACTTCTTAGGCTGTGGCCCTAAGACTACAAGAGAGAAACTGAATTCAATTCTTAGACTGACAGCCTTATCTGGGATTTCAGAGGAAATGGCATAATAGACTTTCTTTACTAAAAATGTATTGTCATATCTGTATAACATTTGCACTTGATTTCAAATGCTGTTTTCTGTATTGTGCAGATTATGTGTGGATGTTAAGGCGTCTGCCTTTGAGATTATTGTGGAAACACTAAACAGGGATAAAGATGAAACACGCTAGTTCTAAATCTTTATAAAGTAGATAGAGTTCTTTCTGTTTCTTTCTACTCCTTTTTATAAAAGATAAGTTTTATAATAAGACTCCCACTTATTCTTCAATTAGTATTCACAAACTGTCTAAGGTACACATTTCAATTAATAGATTTTGTTTAAATCATTATTGTTTTCTTGAATATAATTTTATATTCTTAAGAAAACAAATATTATGTCAGGTCATAAGTACCATGTCAATAATTTTGACATAGTTTTTATAAATAATATAAGCATTCAGTTAGTGGAACATGAACAAAGGTAGCAGAAGAAGGGAAAGGAGGATGAGAAGGAAAAAGATAGAAGACAAAGATTTGGGAAAGACAGAGCAAAGAAGGAAAGAAAGAAGGAAGTAGAGACTGAAGATAAATAAATCTTCTATAATTAAAAACTTGAGAACTCTTAAGTGCCATTTCTGATTCAGGGCAGTGCAGAGTAACAAAGAGTAGATAGATTCATATTGCTGCTTTAGACAATGAAAATCATAGGCCATGAACAAAAAATGGATGACAAGGATATCAGGCTGCAGAGGCAATGGTAGCAAAACTTTCAAACATATAAGAAGAATCACTTCACCATGCCACTAGGGGATTCTAGGTTGTTGCACAGGAGAAGGACCACAGAACTGAGAATCAGGAGAGACAAATTCAGACAATGTGAATGCAAGATCCTGAAGAGGAGACAAGAGCTCAGGAGAAGTCTGGAGATCGAGAAAAGCTTCCCTCAAAGTGTTCAGCTGAGCACTGATGCATGCATACAGTTTATCTTCTGGAAGCTAGAAAATAATCACCTGGACAGGTTAAATGTAAGGGTGACTCTGGCTTACTCTCACATAAGATTGACTGTCTATAATGCCTATTTCCACCATCTGGAGAGACTGAAGACTTAGTGAATTCAGTGGGGACAGAGTATATCGTATTTGTTGTAACTACCAAATAGGCCCAGATTGAGTTCCTCTCAAGTTGCACAACACTTAGTGAAGCTCTGCAATTCCTGGTTCTATTCCCATACCCATAAAACCTAACCTGCACTTCGAACAACTATTCAGAATATCTATTAAAAAAATATTAACACTACATGACAAGTTAACATCCCCACCAGGATGCTTCCAACAAAAAATTAATAAACATAAAAGTATTAAACACCAATAATGAAAAATAATAAAAATTGATCTAGAATTGACTAGGCTATTAAGCATTTCAAATATTTATTTAACTGTTTCCCACGAACTTCACAAATTAAAAAAAATATATAAGAGGGATATTTAAAAAAAATCAAACAACCAAACTCTGAGGCATAAAATCTAAAATATTTGAGATGAAAAATTCACTGTGATTAATGTTAAAAGAAGCACTGCCCTGAGACCAGTAACCTATAAGCTATCACCATAGAAAATATCCGCAGGGAAGCAGAGAAGAAAGGTGAAGTAAATGAGCAACAATAGAAAACCACAAACTACTCATTACTTAATTCCTGCAGGAGTAGGTTTCCCTACTTAATAAAAGGGTCCAATATGTTCCTTTTGCACTGAATCCTACTATCAATGCAGTTTTCACCACTCAGAAGATTGATAACTGAGTGAGGGTGAGATGAGGTACAAGGGAAGTAATTTCCATTAGATAAGACATATATTGATTTGCGGGAAGCAAAATTCACATTAAGGTACTAATAGTAAAATGTGATTATATTCAAGCAGAGCAGGAAAAAGCTCGCGTCACAGAGGAGCGTGTGTGAAAATGATGGGGAGTAAGGCACATAGTAGGTTTAAAATCTAATCACAGGATGAGTACAAAGGATACTTCTAGTTGAAACAGACTGGCAAATTACACAGATTATGGGGAGTTAAGTATTTAAGCAACTTGAACCCATTTCTTCAGTGATGGAAAGATGGTCTGTTGCGTGGCTCAAATTTACTTATAGCAGGTTCAATTAGATTAATTTTACCCAGGAGTTACTGAGACAGTACAGGGCCATGGGGAAGTTGCTCTTTGTTAATGATTTTGTTGTTGCTGATTTATGTTGATGGCGTCTGAACCACAAAGCCCAAATCATGCTAAATAAACACTATATCACAGACTTGTGCTCCACTACCAATCTTTACCTTTTCTGGACACTAGGATCTTTCATAAGTATAGTGTATTCAAATGAATAGAAAATGAAACGATTAATTGTACCACAGAACCAAATTGAAAGTTGCTATATAAAGTTAAATTTTCATGTGATATGGACGTGCTTCTCAAGTTACCAGAGGAAACCAGAGACAGGAGGCTCGCAACTTTGGTAAAAATAATTAGATCTGTCTCAATAGAAAACTAAGAGAGTGTGAAAAAGAGCAAGAAAAAAATACATAGTAAAAATGATTTATTTCCTATATTTCTCCAATATTATGTAATACATTGTTTACCCATGGAAAAGGAATTTTATTTCCATCGTGTTGCAAACTTGAAATTTTCTGATTCTTACAGAAATGCAATGTGGAAAAGAACTAAGCAAAGCTTTTTAACTCTGTGGGGTAATCTATTCAGATCTGGGTGACTTCAGTTTCTGAAGACGGTGAATAACTGTGCAGGCAAAGGCAGGATGTACTTCCTTTACAGGGACAGAGGACAGAGAAAATCACCAAAGAACAGGGAAATGCAAATGTTCCCAATACTCCCTCCATCGTATCAGAAATATATTTAAAATGTTAAACCGTTGTCACAATTTGAAAGCATGAAAATTGTGTAAGCTGCAAACAGAGAAAGGAAATGATAACACAGAATGGCAACTCTGTAGATTTCCCTTCTTTTAATAACTCACAAAATCTTTGATCAGCTGGATACTGTTGTCAGACTTTTTTCTTTCTAAAACTGATGAGAGCTCTTATCTGTAAGCTACAAAACAGAAAGCTCATTCCAAAAAATAGCTATGAATGTTTATTTTCTTCTATGATGCAAGTTTAGGAATTTGAAATCTACACAACTGTGCAAGACAAAAGGTGCAATGTAATATGTATTATAGCAACATCAATTTATGGTCGCTATTAACATTACATAGCACATTCCTGAAATCAACACTGCTCTCCTCCATTCAGAAACGAATCTAACTGCTTCTATGATTTCACCCTAATAAAAATCATTCTGTGCAGTGTGAATTTCTCATAAAAGAATACAGAACACCTATTTAATGGAGACTTTTCCCTCGTGAAACAGTCGGAAATCCACATATATTGTTTCAGCGCTAAAACAAATGATTGAAAAAAACTGTTATGGTTAAAATAAGAAATGAATACAGAAAGAAAAGCAAAGCAAAAGCAAACCTAAGGCAAAAATGACAGTAGCTTGTTAAAATCTTCACGTCGCTAAAAAGATCTAATTATAACAGATTTTAACCATGTTTTCTAGAAGGTAGGTTATCCTTGCATTCATTAACTTAATTGGCGCAGTAGCAGGCTTAAGTGGCCTTTCACCTTGGCATGTGGGTTTAAAATTTTTAGCAATAGCTTTTAAAATCACTAAAATAATTCAGCATAATTTCAGGATTCTTCAGGCTCCATGGAAAGAACAGAGAGATCTTTTATGCAAAAGGCATCTTTAGAGTTTGGGCAAGGGAAGGCTTTGGAAATGATTACTGCTGTCCTGCCCAACAGTTCCAGCTAATGTCTTACACTCTGACTAGTATAAATATTAGATATACTATGTCTTAACACATTCCAGAATAACCTTTGATTTTTGAAATAGTCATAGATTGACATGAACATCATTAACTAGTGAAATAGAATCATTATTAAAATATAATGCAATAAAAGTCATTTGGATGGAGTCTGTCAACATAACATATTGTGTTGTGATAATCTTTCTCTTTTAATGATGTGAATTGATGTAATGCATACCTGTGTGATGAGATTAAACTATAAATGTTACTTGAACACAAGCATAGTGACAGCAACATGACCAGTATGATAGAAGACGTGGCTATTGCAGGATATTATAGTATTAATGTGTGGGCCTTTCTTATAACATCAATGAGCTAAGATAATTAATGCCCTTCGAAAACGATGGAACAAGATTTTATTATTGCCAGTCAGATGACACACAATTTAAAACTTATGAATTGTTCATTTCTGAGGTTTTCTTATAGCAGTTAGTGATCGACTGGAGGTAGCTGGAAGTACAGAAAGAGGAATTACAGATAAAAAGGCATTCTACAGCCAGTGCCTTAGAACTGAGTGTCTGTTTCTCATTAGGAGGTCAAGAAATGTTGATGAGAAAATTCTACAGTAGGATTATTTCCTTGTAAGCTGGTATGTATAGTACTGGATTTAATGATACTTTGCAGGCAAAAGATATGCCAAACAATAAGACACAGAATTTATCATTATGTTTCAAATACTTTCAAGCTTGTACAAATTTGAACACAGTGTTTTCATCCACAAAGTCTAAACTCTGGAGCTGCATAATCAACTACAAAAATATCACACAAACAAAAATATTTTCATAATGCTTTAAGTAAGCTTGCACATTTTTGGTGGGTTGTATTCATACCTATCCTTAGTCACTCATAGCCCAGGAATTCATAGGTACCTTATGTCTGAAATTTATCTACTCAGATAAACTCCAGTGATAAGAACAATGATATATACAGTATATTATAGAAGACATGGAGCATAGCCACTGGAATTTTATGCATTGCTAGTAGAGTGCAAGAAGTTTTATAATCAGCTTTTCTAAAAATTTTAGACAAAAGTAGAAAGTACAGAAGGAAATAAAGAAAAATAATCACAATGCTTGGTCATATCTCCTTTATGTATCTGTGAAGGGTGATGGGAACAAGAGCTATAAGATTGCTATAAATCTATCTGGATTAGTGCATTCTTTTCAGTTTTATCTGGGTGACTCTGAGATGGTTTTAGAATATTTTGGAGTCTCTAAGATTTTCCTATTTCCTCCATTATACACAGAGTTTTCTTCTTGTATTCAGAAGGATTCATTAGTGTGCCTGATTGGCATTTATGAAAAGCTACACTTTGTCTATTATGGACACTCCATTTTCTAGGCAATCGCTAATTACAGAAGAGGATTAATGTCATACATAATTTGAATTTCACTAACTGAAGACACTGAGAAGCAAACATTGGCCTTCTCTGCGTGGAAAATATAGGCTGTGAACATTAAAGCTATTCTTCTGCATATCTTATCTTTCTACTAAGGTAGGGGGTCACTCATCTCATCTTTACAGCATACCTTTAAACTTCAATTTCTCTTTTCCTAGAGATTACATCACCATTTGTTCCATTCTTTTTTCCCGTTTATTTATTTATTAAAGATTTCTGTCTCTTCCCCGCCACCGCCTCCCATTTCCCTCCCCCTCCCCCAAACAAGTCCCCCTCCCTCGTAAGCCCAAAGAGCTATCAGGGTTCCCTGCCCTGTGGGAAGTCCAAGGACCACCCACCTCCATCCAGGTCTAGTAAGGTGAGCATCCAAACTGCCTAGGCTCCCACAAAGCCAGTACATGCAGTAGGATTAAAAACCCATTGCCATTGTTCTTGAGTTCTCAGTAGTCCTCATTGTCCGCTATGTTCAGCGAGTCCGGTTTTATCCTAGGCTTTTTCAGACCCAGGCCAGCTGGCCTTGGTGAGTTCCCGATAGAACATCCCCATTGTCTCAATGTGTGGGTGCACCCCTCCCGGTCCTGAGTTCCTTGCTTGTGCTCTTCCTCCTTCTGCTCCTGATTTGGACCTTGGAGTTGTAGTCGGTTGCTCCAATGTGGGACTCTGTCTCAGTCTCCTTTCATCGCCTGATGAAGGTTAATATCCAGGAGGATGACTATATGTTTTTCTTTGAGTTCACCTTCTTATTTAGCTTCTCCATGCTCGTGCTCTCTCGCCTTCTGCTCCTGATTTGGACCTTGAGATTTTTGTTCGGTGCTCCAATGTGGGTCTCTGTCTCTGTCTCCTTTCATCACCTGATGAAGGTTAATATTCAGAAGGATGGATGCCTATATGTTTTTCTTTGGGTTCTCCTTATTTAGCTTCTCTAGGATCACTAATTATAGGCTCAATGTCCTTTGTTTATGGCTAGAAACCAAATATAAGTGAGTACATCCCATGTTCCTCTTTTTGGGTCTGGGATACCTCACTCAGGATAGTGTTTTCTATTTCCATCCATTTGCCTGCAAAATTCAAGAAGTCCTTGTTTTTTACTGCTGAGTAGTACTCTAATATCTATGTATTCCATACATTCTTCATCCATTCTTCCATTGAAGGGCATCTAGGTTGTTTCCAGGTTCTGGCTATTACAAACAATGCTGCTATGAACATAGTAGAGCATATACTTTTGTTGTATGATAAGGCCTCTCTTGGGTATATTCCCAAGAGTGGTATTGCTGGGTCCAGGGGTAGGTTGATCCCGAATTTCCTGAGAAACCTTCACACTGATTTCCAAAGTGGTTGCACAAGTTTGCATTACCACCAGCAATGGATGAGTGTACCCCTTTCTCCACAACCTCTCCAGCAAAGGCTATCACTGGTGTTTGTTTTTTTTTTTATTTTAGCCATTCTGACAGGTGTAAGATGGCATCTTAAAGTTGTCTTGATTTGCATTTCCCTGATCGCTAAGGAAGTTGAGCATGACCTTAAGTGTCTTTTGGACATTCTACCAAAAAGCAATCCATAGATTCAATGCAATCCCCATCAAGCTCCCATCAAAATTCTTCACAGATCTGGAGAAGACAATAATCAACTTTATATGGAAAAACAAAAAACCCAGGATAGCCAAAACAATCTTATACAATAAAGGATCATCTGGAGGCATTACCATCCCTGACTTCAAACTCTATTGCAGAGCTACAGTATTAAAAATAGCTTGGTATTGGCATAAAAACAGAGAAGTCGACCAATGGAATCGAATAGAAGACCCTGACATTAACCCACAAATATATGAACACCTGATTTTCGATAAAGGAACTAAAAGTATACAATGGAAAAAAGAGAGCATCTTCAACAAATTGTGCTGGCAAAACTGGATGTCAACCTGTAGAAGAATGAAAATAGATCCATATCTATCACCATGCACAAAACTCAAGTCCAAATGGATTAAAGACCTCAATATCAGTCTGAACACACTGAACCTGATAGAAGAGAAAGTGGGAAGTACTCTACAACACGTGGGCACAGGAGACCACTTCCTACGTATAACCCCAGCAGCACAGACATTAAGGGCCTCATTGAATAAATGGGACCTCCTGAGACTGAGAAGCTTCTGTAAAGCAAAGGACACTGTCACTAAGACAGAAAGGCATCCCACTGACTGGGAGAAGATCTTCACCAACCCCGCAACTGACAAAGGTCTGATCTCCAAAATATATAAAGAACTCAAGAAACTAGACAGTAAAAGGCTAATCAACCCAATTATAAAATGGGGCACTGAGCTGAATAGAGATTTCTCAACAGAAGAAGTTCATTTGTTGCATTCTTTTTTTTCTTTTTTTTTATTGAAAAAAAAAATCCCTGCTTCCGGCCAGCCTCCCATTTCCCTCCCCCTCCTCCCACTCCTCTCCCCCTCCCTCTCCAGTCTGAAGAGCAATCAGGGTTCCCTGCCCTGTGGAAAGTCCAGGGTCTTCTCCCCTCCATCCAGGTCTAGGAAGGTGAACATCCAAACTGGCTAGGCTCCCACAAAGCCAGAACATGAAGTAGGAACAAAGCCCCATGCCATTGTCCTTGGCTTCTCATCAGCCCTCATTGTCCGCCATGTTCAGAGAGTCTGGTTTTATCCCATGCTTTATCAGTCACAGTCCAGCTGGCCTTGGTTAGCTCCCAATAGATCAGCCCCACTGTCTCGGTGGATGGGTGCACCTCTCGTGGTCCTGACTTCCATGCTCATGTTCTCCCTCTTTTCTGCTCCTCATTAGGACTTTGGGAGCTTAGTCCGATGTTCCAGTGTGGGTCTCTGTCTCTATCACCATCCATCGCTAGATGAAGGTTCTATGGTGATATGCAAGATATTCATCAGTGTGGTTATAGGATAGGGTCATTTCAGGTTCCCTATCCTCAACTGCCCAAGGAACTAACTGGGGACATTGCCCTGGGCACCTGGGCGCCACTCTATGTTCATGTCTCTTACCAACCCTAAGGTGGTTCCCTTAATTAAGTTATGTGATTCCCTGCTCCTCTATCCAACCTTGTTTTGTCCCCAATCATCCAGTTTCCCCAAGTTCCCCCCATCCTCCCCTTCTTACTTTTCTCTCCCCATCTCCCCTTACCCCCATCCCACCCCACCCCCAAGGTCCCAATTTTTTGCCCAGCAATCTTGTCTATTTCCCATCGCAGGGATAACAACTATATGTTTTTCTTTGGGTTCACCTTCTTATTTAGCTTCTTTAGGATCACAAATTATAGACTCAGTGACCTATATTTATGGCTAGAAACCAATTATGAGTGAGTACATCCCATGATCCTCTTTTTGGGTCTGAGTTACCTCACTCAGGATAGTGTTTTCTATTTCCATCCATTTACATGCAAAATTCGAGAAGTCATTGTTTTTTATGGCAGAGTAGTACTCTAATGTGTATATATTCCACAATTTCTTCATCCATTCTTCCATTGAAGGACATCTAGGTTGTTTCCAGGTTCTGGCTATTACAAATAATGCTGCTATGAACATAGTTGAACAAACGCTTTTGTCGTATGATAGGGCATCTTTTGGGTATATTCCCAAGAGTGGTATTGCTGGGTCCAGGGGTAGGTTGATCCCAAATTTCCTGAAGCTTACTTTAAGAATACGCACTAACATAAATATTCTTTTTGACCAGTTTCAGAACAGCATAAAAACATACTATATGTTCTTCTATGCATTTGAAAACATTTCTTTTGTAGCTGAGTGTAGTCTTTTCAGTGGTGACAGTTCAGTTAGATGAGAGTAAAGACTCTAAGAATATGTTAACTATGTAAGCAATCGTATGTATGTTCTCATGGTGACACGTAAGATGTCAAGAAAAAATATTTTCATTTAACCTTAATAATTTTGCTATTAACTATTAGACTTTTTTGTCTTGCTGTTTCTTTCAAACAACAATGATCTCAGATTGTTCTAACAAAGAATTAAATTCAGAATACCAGAAAACATAGTATTTTTCCTGGTAGATGGTGGTTATTTTTATTTTTGTATTGTGTTGTTTCTTTGAGACAAGATTTTATTTATCTTAGGCTAGCATCAAATCCAGCATATAATGTAGATTGACCTTAAGCTCGTGATCTTGCTGCCTGTCCCTCCCAGTGTTGATGTTCCCAGTGCCAGGTACTTCACCTGGTCCTACTTAGTGATGTTAAGTTTAAAACTCTCGGATTGTACACTTTCCATAACTCACAGTAACTAAATAAAAAATGCTTCACTACGTGAACTTATCTCATCTCTCAACATTTTATAACCACCCATCACCATCCTAATCATAGAGTTGATGGACAGGCAAAAATAATTTTGAAATATATATCCAGTACGACTTAGGATCCCCCAGGCAGTCTGAATCTAAAGTTTCTGCTCCAGCTACTATTCTACACTTAGCCGTCAGGACTTTTCAAACTACTCACCTCCTCACTCGTTCTGCCTTTACCCCTCTGTTAATGTGAGGAATTATGGATGTTTTCTTGCTTATGTTGATTTAGTCAGAACTCTTTGATCCAGCATATAAAGGAAATGTTTCATTACCCTCAAGTGCAAAGCAAGACACTAAAATGAATATGTATCTGAAATAATATCATGGACTCTATTATACTTTTTTTCTAATAATTTTTATCTTTGTCTTTCTGTTAATTTAATTTTGTTAGAATTTTCATTCAGTGACCACCAGAAAATCATTAAAGACTTCAAAGCCGTATTGGATTTAAAACTATGGGGACACCAACAAAGCCACTGACAGGTATTTTAGTATCCATTGCTCTGCCAATTCTCAGACAATAAAATTCATTTCCACCTTGTGAGACACAGCCAGCGTCAATCACTGTGGCCTATCAAAACAGTCAATCTGCATAATAGACAAATGCAAGAATATCAGGGCCAGAAACAGCTTTTTCTACATGAAAGCTACAGCACATTTGTTAGCATACCACAGCAATATCAGTGTGTATTTAGCAAATACTGGAGAAATATTTGTTATGCTCTGCCCTGTTTCCCAAATGAGATGCAAAATAGAGTTTGGGAAGTTAAGCTTTTTGCCCAAATATTTCTGAAAGAAAATAATTAGATTTTCCACCAATTCTCTTTCAAATCTCTCACGTGACAGAGTTTTTGAATCTACTATCCAAATAGTACAGAATAATATGCTATGTAGAATCTGACCGAATGTAGCTTTGTTATGGATTAGATCTTTAATACCACACGGTATCCCATGAAGGTTTTGCTCTCAAATGGTGCTACAGCTAGGAGATGGCCAAACTTTTCAGTGGTGGCAGCTAATAGAAGTGACTTTGCTCATTGAACACATGTCACTGAAAGCAATATAGGGACTCCGGGTCCTTTCTTTTATTTCCCAGTTTCCCAGCCTCTCTGATAGGCAGTTTCCTCATTTCCCCAGTCATGACCTTTCATGATTCAGAGTATACAGTCATATTTGCAAAATAAAAACAACAAAAAACAAGAAAACAAACAAAAAAATGGTCAAACACAGACCGTGAGCTAATCAGAAAAACAAATTCTTTATTCCATCTCCCTCTCTCTGTCTCTCTCCAACTCTCTCTCATCTTCCTCCAGATCCCACTATCTCTCTCATATGTGGATCCTGGGACTAGTTTATAATGTGTGTGTGTGTGTGTAGATATATCTGTATGTGTGTATGTATATATCTGTGTATATATGTATGTATATAAATATATGTATATCTGTGTATGTATGTATACATATGTGTATAGGATATACATGAATGTATGGATATGTGTTTGTATGTATGTACCCTTATGTGGGTGAGTATCAGTAGAAGTCAAGCAAACAGTGACCTGTGAGAGAGAAATAGAGGTTTCATGGAGTGTATAGAGACAGCAATAGAACATATAAGAAACAAAGTGGAGAAATAAGGCCATGCTGGATACTGGGGCAGAGAGGTGAGGAGAGGTAACAGAAGGATGGGTAGAGGAGCAAACCAGGGAAAGACAGGCCAAAACTTAGTGTGCATGAAACTCATGAGAAAACTTGTTACTTGAGATTATAATTAAAAATTAAAAAAAAAGACATTATGGAACGTTTATTCTTTCTAAATGAACTGTTTCAGGTGCTTTCTTCACAGTATAGGAATCATGACTAACCCAATGCCTCCTATTGCAATCTGTGAATCAGCATAGAAATCAAATTGTTTGGCAATATTTAACAAATAAATAGTATGACTCTCCAATGAATTCCTGCTTGCTGGCTCTTTTGGAAATAAGGTATTAGTTTGCCTTGCAAAATTCAGGTATATGTTTGTTTTTGAAGTAATTACCTAGTAAGTAGCCTGGATTTTAAGGCAAACAAATTGTTTGAGGAAAAAACTGGAGAGGGAAATGTTCTTAAACTAATTGAGTTTTAGAATTCTAAGGTCAACATGCAAGCATCAGCAAAAACTAACATATCTAGTTCAATAAAACAGATAGCAGTGAACTTGCCCCAGCAGGGTTCATAAGTCTTTGGAAGGAATGGACATTCTTAAATGAGGAATGAAAATTATTGAATCGATCTGATTTTTATATTACTACCACTATTTCATGTCAAAATAAGTCTCCTGTTTTATACTCATTTACAATTGTCTGTAATGATTGAGGGGGTCTGTGGGAGGCACTTTCTCTGGCAACCAGATGTAAGGATCCAGAAGAGGAAGTTCTGCTTTTACTTGCTGTCATATTTCCCTGATCATGATGCATTCTCCCTGTGTGACCACAAGCCAAAATAAGTCCTTTCTCCGATAGGTTGCTTCTGGCCTTAGTGTTTTAGCACAACAGCAGAAGAGCAACTGATACAGAATCTTTCAACATTTAAAAAGGCAGATGGGGAGTCATCACTATCAAAAACAGCTGAACAGTCCTATAAACTATTTCAAGTTATAAATAAATAAGATTATAATATAATGATATCATTTTATCCTTCACTTTTCTCGCACCAAATCCTCCCATGAATGCACTCTACCCTTGCTTTTTTTTTTTTTTGCAAATCTATGGTCTTTAACTGGTGTGAGTGTGTGTGTGTGTGCGCGCGCATGCGTGCACGCGCTAACGTGCATGTGAGTGTGTGTGTGATTAAATACATGAATGCAACCTGCCCATTTTATATATTGCTACACACACACACACACACACACACACACCAGCACTGATAATTTGGTATTGAATAACCAGTTAGTATGCTTTCCTGGGGGAGTCTATTTCTTAGTTGTCAGTTTCTTAGTTGCTAGTGCTGCAGTCTGGAGAACAATTCCAACTGACACACCCACACCACAATGCTTTCTAAAACTGACCTCAGAGGTCTAAAACTCAGAGAGCATTACAATGGGGCTGAAAGGCTTGTAAGAACCAGAAGAACAGGTAGTTGGCCATGATATTGTGTCTTTTAGAAATGTCAGAAGCTACATGCATGAAGTCTCACTAACGCGACTTTGTTATATATCAACTGAACAAGGATGGCAGCATTAGTTATGCTAAGCTGGTAAGGGAAAGTTACTAGAGATTTTGCTTAAGAGTCAAGGCCTCAGGACCATTTAATAAAACACTTAGCAAGGACTCAGAAGGGAAATTGGGATGGAGATCTATTTACAAGGAGAATGTTTTGTTACTCAGCAAGAAGAGAGACTAAAAACCTGAAACAGAGAAGGCGATGATCTTGTGCCTCTTTTAAAGATGTTGAACTTCTGTGCCCAGATCGGTAGATCTGTTTGATGTCTCTTCATCATCAAGTGAGGAAGTGAGCCCAGGAAGAGCATGAGTAGACAGTACACAAGAGCAACAGAGGGTGGGCTCCTTCTCTGCTATTTCTCTGCTTCTCAGGGGTCCTGAGAAACTGCTTTTTTTTTTCTTTTTACAGAATCCCTCTTCTTTCCCTCCTTTTTAAAATTTATGCAAGTTTGATACGGAGTCGTTTTCTTTTGAGTGTTAATTACTGTTGTGGAACTAATATTTAAGATATGTAACATTTGTTTATGCTGTGGAATATTTGTTTAATGATGCAAAGATATGTTGCATTCTTTTATGTTGCGTTTGTTTAATTCTTTAAAGCTGTGTTACTGTGCCTGTTTAAAATATCTGCTTGGTCTAATAAAGAGCTGAACAGCTGATAGTTAGGTAGGAGAGAGAAATAGGCAGGGCTGCCAGACAGAGAGAATAAACAGGAGGAGAAATCTAGGCAGCAGGAGGGAGGAGCAAGAAAAGTAGCAGGAGATGAGGATGTTTGGGGCGAGCTACATGGCCACACAGCCAACCACACAGCCACATAGACACACAGCCATACAGCCAACCACACAGCCAGTCAGCCACAAGGTAAGAGTAAAAAAAAAAAGGTGAAATGTAAAAGTACAGAGGCAAAATGTACAAAAAGAAAAACAATAATTTAATTTAAGTTAGAAAAGCTAGTTAGAAATAAGCCAAATTATGGCTAGGCATTCATAGATAAGAATAAGTCTCCATATATTTATTTGGGAATTGGGTGGTGGACCCCAAGGAGAAAAAAAAACTAACAGCAAATTACCAACTGTGTAGAACTGTGTATATATAAACATAAATCAAATAAACCTCATTAATGATGATATATTCTCTTTTTTTTGTGGCTTTTTGAGACAGGGTTTCTCGTGTAACAGCCTTAGTGTCTTGGAACTAGCCCTATAGACCAGACTGGCCTCAGACTCACAGAGATCCACCTCTGTCTTCTGAGTGTTGGGATTAAAAACGTGCATGACTACCATCTGGCAATGATATATTTGTATGTATAAGCATAAATAAATACAGAAGAAAGAAGACAAATGAAATGAAACATAACATCTAAACCATAGTATAAATTAAATGAACATTGCTGAGGAGTAAATGTGGCATCAGGATTGATCACCACTGTCTAAAGCAGCCACTGTCTTCCTGCTACAGATTTGGGCTAAGGAGTAACACCACCTACAGAAAAGAACAAATAAAAGCCTTGGAGATCCTTCTCTCTTTCCTTTTGTTCAGGGAACAAAACCTTGAGGCCCTGGGAAAGGAACATCAAATACCATCACCTATACATCGCAGCTGGAGATGCACATCTGATGTGGAAAAGAAAAAGTAAAGAGCTATAGCTTAGGAAAGCGAAGAAAAGCAACCATGAAGATGCAATTAGAGCATTCTGCAACGGAAAGAACAAGGTTCCTTCTGTAAGACCCAGTGTGTGTGTGTGTTTGTGTGTGTGTGCATGTGTGTTTGTGTGTGTGTGCATGTGTGTTTGTGTGTGCGCGCATGTGTGTGTGTGTCTTGTTATGCAGTTCCAAGTTCTGTGGTATTCACTATAGTCATGACTGCCCTCTAACTCAGCAATCCTCCTGGTCCTACATTCTGAATGCTATATTATATATTTTTTAGTTTGATTATTTTATTTTCTTAAATAACAATGAAAATGATCTGTATTCAGTCTCTTCACTTGAGTGTTTTTCTTTCTTTTTTCTTTCTTTTTATTAAAAATTTCCATCTCCTTCCCTCCCCCCATTTTCCTCCCCTTCCCCTCTCCCCCTCCCCCACCCTCTCCAGTCCAAAGAGCAGTCAGGGTTCCCTGTCCTGTGGGAATTCCAAGGTCCTCTCCCTCCATCCAGGCCTAGGAGGGTGGGCATCCAAACAGACTAGGCTCCCACAAAGCCAGTACATGCAGTAGAATCAAAACCCAGTGCCATTGTCCTTGGCTTTTCAGTCAGACCTCATGGTCAGCCACATTCAGAGAGTCCAGTTTGATCACATGCTCCATCAGTCCCAGACCAGCTGACCTTAGTGAGCTCCCATTAGATCAGCCCCACCATCTCAGTGGGTGGGCGCACCCCTCATGGTCCTGACTTCCTGAATGCTATATTTTTAAGAAGTTTTGGACAGAGTGCTACTTAAGCATCTCCAAGATTAAGTCACACAGTTTTGCCATGAATACTTGGAAACAATATTAGGTTCTCTTTTCTGCATTAGACAAACATGACCATTAATTCTAGTGGATGTTTTGAGTAGATGTTCAAGACAATGGCAAATTCTTCATCAGATAAGTCCAAATAAAGAGTGAGTGGGAAAAAAAAAAACCAAACTGAGTTATTTTGGTGGGGAATATTAGAGGTACTAATCCTGATGTTTCAAAATTAGCAAAACAATGTACCAGAAATTAATGTCTGATCCATCTGGCTGTCCCCTTAAGGGAATTATTTAATACATAGAATGAATCTTATGAAATGTAAAATGAAAGTTTCTGAGTTTTAATTTTTGTTTTGATTACCTTTAATTTTCACAGAAATTTATGTCAGTAAATAATGTGCAAAACAGGGTAGGGCCAAGTCTAAACCACAAGAGAATGAGTTGAAACTAGCTAGAAGTATAAACAGGCATCAGAGCCATTATACCCAGTCTTAAAAGTAACCATGATTATTATGCTTAATAATGTCAGAATCAATTTAGAGAATTTCACCACAACATTGTGATAATAAGCTAAAAGGTTTAACTTAAAATTATACATATCCTTCAATATGCTGCAGTAGACAAAGCCAAGCAAGGCAATGTGAGCAGATGTGACATTGGAAAATGGGCAGAAAAACACAGAGCACACATAGAGGGAGACTGAACATGTTATCCGACTCTCAGAAGAAGAGGAACTGGAAGGTGCAGAAGAAATGTGTGAGGACATTTTGCCTGAAGAATTCCAAAATGGACAAAAAAGTTCAAGTTATAATTTCAACAAATAGTGTAAATATGAAGCAAGATTAATCCAAGGAAAATCCTACTTAGTCATATCATAATAAAATCACAAGTTAGACTTAAAGGGCAATTTGAATTCAAAGGAACAGAAGTACATATGTTAGGTTCTTCCTCCAAAGACAACATTTATAAAGAGTTTAAGCCTTGTTTCAGTAAAAAACATAAAATCAAGAGAAAAAAGCCAAGGATTCCTCCAGGCAAATTTGAGCTTGTTTGCAAGGCTGTCAACAGAGTCATTTATATCTAATTCTCACAAGAAATCATTTCTTTTTTAGATTGAAGGTATAATTATTAAAGCTTGGTAAAACAATTCACGTTTAAAATATAAAACAGAACATAAAAATTCAATCATAAAATGTTTGCGTAATCTAATAAAGGGCAAAATGATAGAAATCAAAATAATGCAATCAATAGTAAAATAATGGCGCTGGAGGGATGACTTGGCAGTTAAGGTCAATTGCTGTTCTTTTTAGAATTTTATTCCCAGAAGCCATGTCAAGCAGTTCAGTTACTGCCACAATATGGCACGAAAAAAATGACACTTAAGAATGGTCCTCTGATTTCTATAATATTCTGTGGACTTTGGAATTGCTTATATTTATACACATGCACATACACATGTTCATGTTCATGTAAACATACAACACACACAACTATAATTTTAAAATGTGCCCAACATTATAACTTGAAGATAATACAGGTCAACAGTGACATTTATTTTCAGGTAGGCAATGTATGCTCAAGATACACTGAGAGAAGAAATTCTTTGCTTGTCTCTGTGGCTTTTCTTTTGTTTTATTGATTTTTATTGAGCTCAACATTTTTCTCTGCTCTCCTCCCTGTCTCTCCCTCTCCTCTTCAGCCCTCCCCCAAAGTCCCCATGCTCCCAATTTACTCAGGAGATCTTGTCTCTGTCTACTGTGGCTTTTCTATGTGAAATCTATAAATGTGTTCTAATCATGAGGAAATGATTAGATATCTTCCAACAGGCATGTATGCTACAGAATTCTTTCTTCTTCAAAATTATTAAAGTCATCTAAATCAAAGAAGCCCTGAAGACAGTGGACAATGCAGAGGGGTTGCAACATACGATATCAATTTGTAAGATAAAACCTGAAGATGAAATTAAGAAAACCTTAAAGAAATGCTGGTAAATTGTGGAAAAGCACTAATAACTATCTGCCAGTGTTCCTTGTTAATTGTGGTCAATATCTCACTGGAAAGTATGATACCAATAAGAAAAATGATATATCAGAACCTTCACTAATATCTTAATATATTTATATAAATCTAAAGTGGCCACCTTTTTTTTTTTTTCTTTCGAGACAGGGTTTCTCTGTGGCTTTGGAGCCTGTCCTGGAACTAGCTCTGTAGACCAGGCTGGTCTCGAACTCACATAGATCCGCCTGCCTCTGCCTCCCGAGTGCTGGGATTAAAGGCGTGTACCACAAGGAGAGTGAGCACGAGCAAAGAACTCAGGACCGCGAGGGGTGCACCCACACACTGAGACAATGGGGATGTTCTATCGGGAACTCACCAAGGCCAGCTGGCCTGGGTCTGAAAAAGCCTGGGATAAAACCGGTCTCGCTGAACATAGTGGACAATGAGGACTACTGAGAACTCAAGAACAATGGCAATGGGTTTTTGATCCTACTGCACGTATTGGCTTTGTGGGAGCCTAGGCAGTTTGGATGCTCACCTTACTAGACCTGGATGGAGGTGGGTGGTCCTTAGACTTCCCACGTTCCCACAGGGCAGGGAACTGTGATTGCTCTTTGGGCTGACAAGGGAGGGAGACTTGATTGGGGGAGGGGGAGGGAAATGGGAGGCGGTGGTGGGGAAGAGACAGAAATCTTTAATAAAAAAATGAAAATAAATCTAAAGTGGCTCTAAAATAAAAAATCACAAACTTCATAGTTTGTAAATCTTACCAAAATACACACATAAAAAATATATATATATAGAAAGTTTACATTCTAAAAGCAAAAAGCATTTTTCAAAAATAAATAGTATAAATATGCCTGACCAAAACATAAATGCAGGGTCTGAGTAAAGCTGAATACACATACCACAATGTCGGAGTATCAGTCAGCCTTGCTCAGTGGAGACAACACAAATGAGAAAATCTGTGTTGGCCAGGCAAGAATAAAATGAACTTCCTTTAGAATTTGAACTTGCACAAGAATGCAATCTTTACTTGGTAACCATACCAAAATATATTAGACTTGGATTTTAAAAGTGGTTGCAGGAAGAGATTTCATTGTTCATCCCTTGGGAATCTCTTTATAATATTATTTGTATATCATGTCCTTTCTGCATCATGTAATTTAGAATTAATTATGTCATATAGTGCAATATCAATCAAATGGAATAGTTTGTTATATTTAGATGTAAAACTATTTCTAGCTAGTGTTGATGGAGAAAATTGTCGGCTGTAGAAAATTTAAGCAAAAATCAAATGGAAACAAGACCTTTTGTGGCATTTATAAAACATAAATGTTACATAGGTTTCAATGAAAATTTAATGAAGACATGTACAATTGCTTCAAATATTAACAATCTTACATTACTTTGAATAATGCATTATATGACTGATCCACAGTTGATGTAGTAAACTGCCCTTTATTTCTTAATTTTTAATTTTATTCATTCTTACTTTATATCTAAATATCAAACATTCACATAGCTATCAATTATTTATACACAAGTGCTACAAAATTTATTTTTCCCACATTAAAAAAATAGGCCATTATATTTGTTAAGATCTTCTTAATTATATTTTTAAAAGTCTTATTTTACATACCAATCTCAGTTCCCTCTCCTGCTCAGCTCCTTCATGTTCTCCCCACCCCACCTTTACCTATTCCTTAGAGAGGGTAAAGCCTTCCATGGGGAATCAACAAAGTCTGTCATATCACTTGGGGCAGGACCAAGGCCCTCCCCACTGTATCTACACTGAACAAGGCATCCCTCTATTAAGAATGGGCTCTAGCGATTGGTTACACTGCTAGCAGCACCACAAATTGCCCATGTCACAAAACTGACACATTCAGAGGGTCTAATTCGGTCTTATACAGGTTCCACAACTGCCAATTCAGAACCAGTGAGCTTCTGCTAACTTGGGTCACCTTTTCTTGTGTCCCCATCATAGTCTCGGCCCCTTTGCTTATATCTCTCCTCCCTCTCTATGGCTGGATCTCTCTCCATCAGTTACTGGGTGAAGATTCTATGAAAACAGTTAAGATTTTCATTAATCTGATTACAAGGGAAGGTCATTTTAGGTACCCTCTCCAATATTGTTTAGATTCTTGGGTGGGGTCAATCTTGTGGATTCCTGGGAATTTCTCTATTGGCTGGTTTCTCGCTAATCCCAAATGACTCCCTCTTTCAAGATATATCTTTCCTTGCTCTTATCTCTGTCCTTCACACAACTTGAACTTCCAGGTCCCTCATTTTCTCCTCCCAGCTCCACTTCTTCACTCCCCATCCCCTACCACCCTCTTCCATGCCCCAACCTTTCCACTTTACTAAAGAGATCTTGTCTACTTCCCATTCCAGGGGATCCATGAGTGTCTCTTTTAGGGTTCTCCTTGTTTCCTATCTTCTCTGGGATTGTAGATTGTATTATTTGTTTTTATTTTCTAATATCCACTTATAAATGAGTACATACCATGTTTCTTTTTCTGTGTCTGGGAGTCTTCACTCAGGATGGATTTTCTAGCTCCATCCATTGGCCAGCAAATTTCAAGATGTCATTTTTTTAACCCCTGAATAGTACTTCATTGTGTAAATTACCACATTTTCTTTATCCATTCATCAGTTTAGGGGCATCTAGGTTGGTTCAAGATTCTGGCTATCACAAAAAATACTTCTATGAAAATACATGAGCAAATGTCCTTGTGGTATGAGTCTGTGAGGACCTGATTTTGCAACTCCATTTTAAAGAAGGGGCTTCATTTTTATCCATATAATGAGGTGGGGGAGAGCAGATGTCAGTTACAAAAATGTGCTGTGATAGCAGAAAATTAAACACATACCCTAAAAGTGGCCAACTAAGAAGACAGGAAGCAGAGCCATTAAATCTAATGAGGTCCAGATATTCTTCGGAGGCATCCTGTCCTGGAAGATACCTTGTCAGTAATTTATGGCTCTTTGTTAGGTTTTTGTATCCCAAAACTGACAAATGGGTTCAGAAACTACCCTATCCTATGTGCTCTTCACCCAACCCCGAGATAACAGGACTTGAACTCACCTGACTATGGCGTCTCCCCTTTAAAAGTTTGCCCCTTTTCCCTGTTCAGGGCTGCATTTCCCTCACTCACTGTGTTGGCATGGTGGAAGTGCAGTCCAAACTTGAGTTTGAATTAAAAACCTTCATGTAATTTGCATCAGAAATATGGCTCCGTGAATTCATTTGGCGACCAGAAACTTGGGCACAACAGGTTAAAATGTTTTGTGCATACACTAAAGAGTGCTATTGCTGGGTCTTGAGGTAGACTGATTCCAAATTTTCTGAGAAACCACCATACTTATTTCCAAAGTGGCTGTACAGGTTTGCACTCCCATCAGCAATGGAAGAATGTACCCCTTACTCCACATCCTCTTCGGTATAAGTTATCATTGGTGTTTTGATTTTTGCACCTCTGACAGGTGTCAGACGGCATCTCAGAGTCATTTTCATTTTCACTTCCCTAATGGTTAAGGATGTTGCGCTGTTATTTACGTGCCTTTCTGCAATTTAATATTCCTCCATTGAGAATTCTTTGTTTAGATCTGTACCCCCTTTTAAATTGTATTATTTGATACTTTAATATCTAGTTTCTTGAGTTATTTGTATATTTCAGAGATCAGTCCTCTATCAGATATGGGTTGGTTAAGATTTTTTTTCCCATTCTGTAGGTTGTTATTTTGTCTTGTTGACTGTATCCTTTGCCTTACAGAAGCATCTCAGTTTCAGGAGGTCCCATTAATTAATTGTCACTTTCAGTGTCTGTTCTACTGATGTTCTATTTAGAAAGTGGCTTCCTGTGCCCATGTGTTCAAGGCCACTTCTCACTTTCTCTTCTATAATGTCCAAAGTGGCTGGATTTATGTTGAGGTCTTGATCCATTTGAACTTGAATTTTGTGCATGGGGATAGATATGTATCTGTTTGCATTCTGCTACATGTTTATATCCAGTCATGCCAGCACTATTTGTTGAAGATACTTTCTTTTTTCCATTGCATAATTTTAGCTTCTTTGTTCAAAATCAGGTGTTCGTAAGTGTATGGATTAATACCAGGGTCTTTGATTTGACTCCAATTTGTCCACCTGTCTGTTTTTGTGCCAATATCAAGTTGTTTAGTTTGATATTGGCTGTTGGCTTCCTGTATATTGTCTTTATTATGCTTAGGTAAGTTCCTAATATCCCTAATTTCTCTAAGACCTTTATCATAAAAGAATGTTGCATTTTGCAACTCTGGGATGAAGCCTACTTTATCATGCTGGATGATTTTTCTAATGTGTTTTTGAATTTGGTTTGCAGTATTTTATCGAGTATTTTTGCATCAATGTTAATGAGGGAGATTGGATTGCAATTATCTATCTTAGTTGCAACTTATTTGGTTTGGCTACCAGGGTAACTGTTGCCTTATAAAAAGACTTTGGCAATGTTCCTTCTGTTTCTATTGTGTGGAACAAATTAAGGAGTATTGGTATTAGTTCTTCTTTGAAACTCTGGTAAAATTCTGTGCAATTTCTGGTAGAAACCATCTGATAATGGGTTTTTTTTGGTCCAGAGATCTTTGATGACTGCTTCTATTCTTTTTTTTTTTTTTTTTTTTTGGTTTTTCAAGACAGGGTTTCTCTGTGGCTTTGGAGCCTGTCCTGGAACTAGCTCTTGTAGACCAGGCTGGTCTCGAACTCACAGAGATCCGCCTGCCTCTGCCTCCCGAGTGCTGGGATTAAAGGCGTGCGCCACCACCGCCCAGCTCTGCTTCTATTCTTGTAGGGGTTATAGGTTTATTTAAATTGTTTATCTGTTCTTGATTTAATTTTGTATGTGTATTTTACATAACCAGAAAATTATCTATTTCCTTTAAATTTTCCAATTTTTTTTTTGGTGTACATGTTTTTGAGGTATGACCTGATGATCCTCTGAATTTTCTCAGTCTGTTGTTATGTCCTGCTTTTCATTTCTGATTTTATAATTTGCATGTTCTCTGCATTTTGGTTACTTTGGATAAGACTTTGTCTATCTTCCTGATTTTCTCAAAAAATTAACTCTTTTTTTTTATATTGAATATTTTTTTATTGAGAAAAAGAAAAAGAAAAAAAAGTTTCCGCCTCCTCCCAGCCTCCCATTTCCCTCCCCCTCCTCCCACCCTTCTCCCCCTTCCCCCACACCTTTCCCCCCTCCCTCTCCAGACCAAAGAGCAGTCAGGGTTCCCTGCCCTGTGGAAAGTCCAAGGTCCTCCCCCCTCCGTCCATGTCTAGGAAGGTGAACATCCAAACTGGCTAGGCTCCCACAAAGCCAGAACTTGAAGTAGGATCAAAACCCAGGGCCATTGATCATCATCAGCCCCCATTGATCGCCATGTTCAGAGAGTCCTGTTTTATCCCATGCTTCTTCCGTCACAGTCCAGCTGGCCTTGGTGAGCTCCCAATAGATCAACCACACTGTCTCAGTGGTTGGGTGCACCCCTCGTGGTCCTGACTTCCTTGCTCATGTTCTCCCTCCTTCCGCTCCTCATTGGAAACTTGGGAGCTCAGTCCGGTGCTCCAGTGTGGGTCTCTGTGACTATCACCATCCATCACAAGATGAAGGTTCTATGGTGATATGCAAGATATTCGTCAGCATTGCTATAGGATAGAGTCATTTCAGGTTCCCTATCCTCAGCTGCCCAAGGAACTAACTGGAGACCTCGCCTTGGGCTCCTGGGAGCCACTCTAGGTTCAAGTCTCTTGCCCACCCTAAGGTGACTCCCTTAACTAAGAATTGTGCTTCCGTGCTCCCCTATCCAACCTTCCTTTATCCCAATCTTTCTGTTTCCCCAAGTTTCCCTCATCCTCCCCTTCTCACTTTTCTCTCCCCATCCCCCGATACTCCCATCCCACCCCACCCCCAAGATCCCAAAATTTCTCCCCGGCAATTTTGTCTACTTCCCATAGCCAAGAGGATAATTATATGTTTTTCCTTGGGTTCACCTTCTAATTTAGCTTCTTTAGGTTCACCAATTATATACTTCGTGACCATTATTTATGGTTAGAAACCAATTATGAGTGAGTACATCCCATGTTCATCTTTTTGGGTCTGGGTTACCTCACTCAGGATAGTGTTTTCTATTTCCATCCATTTGCATGCAAAATTCGTCAAGTCATTGTTTTTTACCGCAGCGTAGTACTCTAATGTGTATATATTCCACACTTTCTTCATCCATTCTTCCATTGAAGGGCATCTAGGTTGTTTCCAGGTTCTGGCTATTACAAATAATACTGCTATGAACATAGTTGAACAAATGCTTTTGTCATGTGATAGGGCATCTCTTGGGTATATTCCCAAGAGTGGTATTGCTGGGTCCAGGGGTAGGTTGATCCCGAATTTCCTGAGAAACCAAAACACTGATTTCCAAAGAGGTTGCACAAGATTGCATTCCCACCAGCAATGAATGAGGGTACCCCTTCATTAGATGCTGAAAAAGCATTTGACAAAATTCAACATCCCTTTATGATAAAAGTCTTGGAGAGATTAGGGATACAAGGGTCATACCTAAATATAATAAAAGCTATATACAGCAAGCCGACAGCTAACATCAAATTAAACGGAGAGAAACTCAAAGCCATCCCACTAAACTCAGGAACATGACAAGGCTGTCCACTCTCGCCATATCTCTTCAATATAGTGCTTGAAGTTCTAGCAATAGCAATAAGACAACATAAGGGGATCAAGGGGATTCGAATTGGAAAAGAAGAAGTTAAACTTTCATTATTTGCAGATGATATGATAGTGTACATAAGCGACCCCCAAAACTCCCCCAAAGAACTTCTACAGCTGATAAACACCTTTAGTAATGTGGCAGGATACAAAATCAACTCCAGAAAATCAGTCGCCCTCTTATACACAAAGGATATGGAAGCAGAGAGGGAAATCAGAGAAACTTCACCTTTCACGGTAGCCACAAACAGCATAAAATATCTTGGGGTAACTCTAACCAAGGAAGTGAAAGACCTATTTGACAAGAACTTTAAGGCATTGAAGAAAGAAATTGAAGAGAATACCAGAAAATGGAAGGACGTCCCTTGCTCTTGGATTGGGAGGATCAACATAGTAAAAATGGCAATTCTACCAAAGGCAATTTATAGATTCAATGCAATCCCCATCAAGATACCAGCAAAATTCTTCACAGATCTTTAAAGGACAATAATCAACTTTATATGGAAAAACAAAAAACCCAGGATAGCCAAAACAGTCCTATACAATAAAGGATCTTCTGGAGGCATTACCATCCCCGACTTCAAACTCTATTACAGAGCTACAGTAATGAAAACAGTGTGGTACTGGCATAAAAACAGAGAAGTCGATCAATGGAATCACATAGAAGACCCAAATTTTAACCCAAAAAATTAACTCTTTATCTCATTGATTGTTTGTATTGCTTTCTTTGTTTCCATTTAATTGATTTTAGCTCTCAATGTGATTATTTTCTAGTGTTTACTCCTCCTGGATGAGTTTGGTTGTTTTTTTTTTTTTTAAATCTAGTTTTCAGATGTGCTGTTAAGTTGCTGGTGTGAGATTTCTCCAGGTTCTTTATGTAGTGCTATGAATTTTCTTTTTCTTAGCACTGCTTTCAAAGTGTCCCATAAATTTAGTTATGTTGTGCATTCATTTTCATTGAATTCTAAGAAGACTTTAATTTCTTTATTAATTTCTTCCTTTGACACAGGGCCGATTCAGTTGAGCCTAGTTCAGTTTCTATGCATTTTCTGGCTTTCTGCAATTAGTCTTTTTGCTGAATTTTAACTTTAAGTCAGAGTAGTCCAAAGGCACAGGGGACTATTCCAATATTTTTTGTGTGCCTGTTGAAGTTTGTTTTGTTACCAAGTATGTGGTCAGATTTTGAGAAGGTTCTATGAGGTGCTGAGAAAAATATTTGTGTGTGTGTGTGTGTGTGTGTGTTTGGGTGAAATGTTCTATAGATGTCTGTTAAACCTATTTGAGTCATAACTTCTGTTAGTTCCTTTATTTCTCTGTCAAGTTTCTGTTGGGTAGTTTTACCCAGTGGTGAGAGTGGGGTGTTAAACTCTCCCCATATCATAGTATAGGATTTGAGCTTTAGTAATGCTTCTTTAACAAACGTGGGTGTGGTGTAGGAGGTCCTTCTGTCTTTATGTTGGTTTCATTGGTTAATAAAGTAACTGCTTTGGGCTCTTGATAGGGCAGAACTTAGCTAGATGGTGAAGACATAAATGAATTCTGTGAGGAAGAAAGCAGAGTCAGAGATATGCCATGGATCCTCTGCCTGAGACAGACACAGGTTAGAATTTTATCTGGTAAACCACTGCCACGTGGTGATACATAGATTAATAGAAATGGGCTAAATAAAGGTGTAAGAGCCAATAAGATGTTAGAGCTAATAGGCCAAGCAGTAATTTAAAACTGTGTGGTTATTTCAGGGCTCAGCTAGCTGAAAGGCCAGGACAAACTAGCAGGCCCTCTCTTGTAACATGGGTGCCCTTGTATTTGGGGCATAGATGTTCAGAATTGAGACTTCATCTTGAGAGATTTTTCCTGCAATAATTATGAAATGTTCATCTTAATCTCTTTAGATTAATTTTAGTTTGGAGTCTATTTTGTTAGATATTAGAATAGCTACATAAGCTTGTTTCTTAGGTCCATTTTATTGGACAAATTTTCCCCAACCCTTTACTCTGCTGTAATTTCTGTCTTTGAATTTGAGGTGTGTTTCTTGATGCAACAGAAGGATGGATCTTGTTTTTATATTCATTCTGTTAGTCTGTGTCTTTTTGTAGGTGAATTGAGACCATTAATATTAAGATATATTAATTTTTTAATTAATTAATTAATTTATTAAAGATTTCTGTCTCTTCCCCGCCACAGCCTCCCATTTCCCTCCCCCTCCCCCAATCAAGTCCCCCTCCGTCATTAGCCCAAATAGCAATCAGGGTTCCCTGCCCTGTGGGAAGTCCAAGGACCACCCACCTCCATCCAGGTCTACTAAGGTGAGCATCCAAACTGCCTAGGCTCCCACAAAGCCAATACGTGCAGTAGGATCAAAAACCCATTGCCCTTAATAACCAGTGATAGTTAGTGCCTCTTTATTTTGGTTTTGTTGATGGTGGCTTCTATAAAGGCACACTACATGGACAAGTTCTTATAGGCAAAGGCATAGACATGTGATTTATGTATTTTCCTGGAAATTGCTGGGTATGATGATCTTAGCAAATTGAAATCTGTACTGTGTGCATAAAACTATACAGAAATAGTTGAATGAAAATATATTAATTGATATTTAAATTGTATGCACTTATAAAATGCGTATAAGTGCTTATAAAATACAGTGCCAATCTTTTTATATTGGCACTCATGGGTAGCCAATATCTCAACTTTTCATACTTTTACTTCCTAGCAGAACCTTTCCACAAAGTTTCAAGAATTATACTTGTAAGTTACTTGTGGTGCTGTGCTTTTAAGTCTCAGAGGAGTATACATTTTCTATTACTGTCAACTCTCAGATCCATTGAATTAGACATTCTTTTATTTAACTTAAAAAGTTGTTAAGGAGAGTTAGTTCACTTTGTTGAATCTAGAAAACTATTGCTAAGTAGTATAATGAGACAAGCAAAGATAGTATATTTTGAATTTACATTAGTATTTTTATTTGAAAGCATAAGTTTATATAATTATTGGGATATAGACACCCACATTCTGAATGCTGATCCTTGTCAGAAGGAAGATTGCTTATGTTTATATACATTAAACCTACTTCCAATATATCTTTATGTACAATAATAGATAAATCTAAACAGTTTTTTGTAACAATGCCCTTTACAGAGGCCAGACACACAGACACAAAAGTTTTAGCATTTTTGAGAACAAAGAATAAATATTCAGAAGTGCTTTACTTAAATATATATATTCTGAATACATATACATACATATATATATATACTGCTCTAATCTTAGGTAACTATGTATTAATAAGTTTTTTCAGGTTCTCATAACATTTATTATACTATATTGTCTCAATAGCTTAATATAAATTTTGGTTATTATTGTTAAGCTCTTATTGTGCTTAATTTACAAGTTAAACATTAGTACGTTTTATAAATATATTATAGCAATCTTCAGCAAATTATTAGTAAAATAATCCAGCAATACAATAAAATGTGACATATTATAAGCAACTTAGAGTCATCACTCCACTTCAAAAATTCAATCAGTATCATTTATCTTATCCATTGACGACAGTAGATTATAATATGCATCTCACTAGATGCATTATATCTTCTGACAATATCTAATACTCATCATATAAGATTTTTGCCAGATTTAAAAAAAGCACATAAATTTCCTAAATCTGATGAAGAGTGGTTACAAAGATCTTGTAACAAACTTCAAATTTAATGGTGAAGATAGAATCCCTTATTAAGAAGTGATGGAATGAATGAGGCAGGGATGTTTGCTTTTATTACCACTTGTAAATCATATTCTTTGGTCTCAGTCAAAGAATCACTGCACGCTGAAGTACTGAAGTGCTTTACAGCTATTAATGGAATAAGCAGGATTATTAATTGCTATGTGTGACATGTTCTCATAGAAAATGCTAAAATCTTTAGAACAATAAACTGTTAAAACTCACATGGTTTCATGACAAATCAGTACTACCTACAACTCATCATTTTCTTATACATGAGTTTTGAACAATTATGCAATGAAGACATTTCCAAAGTATGTGTGCAGAAAACAGTAAACATGGTAAACTGACAACTTACCGGCATGATTTCTGGAGAGGCAAACTTGTTTGTGGTATTGATTCTAGAGGACTCCAACTTAATCTCTAGTATTGTGATAAACACAAGGCAGAGAATTCCTGCCTGATGACTTCCCCAAAAAACCATAGATATTTGGAAAACAGAAAAAAATAACTTTATTCTGCTAGAATTCTATACATCCTGTGAGTCTAAATTAAGAGATGAGGTTTAGATTGTGATTCTGGTTGCTCTAGATTTTATTCTAAGTATCATTTACTTTGATTTAGTACTGATATTTTTCCTTATAGTCATGAGTATAACTGTATGCTATGTCTTTGAGTTAGCCCAGCAACTGATTTTCCAAAATGATCTTGTGAATGCTTGTCTCACAATTTAACTTAAAATAGCAGCCAAATTATAAAATACTGAAAACACTAATAAATTAATGCTGGGAAGTTTCTGGTGAAATTGCAAAACATGCCTTTAAGAACAGAACATAAACATCTATGTGCACATGTGTGTGTATATATACATATATATATATGAAAATCCAATATTTTATATGAATATTTTTATAGGTTAATGACAAAGCCAATAAAATATTCAACATTATACTTGATAAAAATTGACAACCCTGTTAGGGCCACTCAAGCATAGTTTCGTAATTTCAAGGATGGTGTATTATTGGAAAAGGAAGAGCCATATAGGTGAAAGAGAGCACAGAACTCTGTGACGATTCTACATATAAATTAACAATTACTTCTCAAAACAAGAGGCCAAGCCAATGAAATAGAAAAAAGGAAATCACAAAAGCTCAGTATTCAGAAGGGAACAGCAGAAACTTCCAATCTCACCACATGGAAAAGTTACTTAAAAACAAATCATAAAGCTAAGTGGAACACCTAAAATAGAAAACTCCTTGAGGAAAAGAGAGAAAGAGAAATCTAGGTTACCTGGAATAGCTGAACACTTTTTAGAAGGTTCAATAAAATAAGCATAAATTATAAGAGAAAGTAATTTAGACTTTTCAAAGTTAAAATACTCTTACCTTAAAATGAAAATACAAGAATATTTTATAGAGAAAGCATTTCATGTATATGACAGATTATTCTGAATATTTTAGGGATTTTGACAACTCAAGACAATACAAAAAACCTGCCTCATCATATATATATAGCCAAAAAATACATGGAGAGCTGTTCAATATCATTAGTTTTCAGGAAAACGCAAATAAAAAGTAAGTCAGATACTGCTGTCTACTTACTAAAATGAGTCAAATTTAAGTGACTTATTATAGCAAGAAGAGAGGCAATATAGTAGATACTTGGCGAGTGCATGTGTTAAGAGCCATGTAAAATTATATGCCCACCTCCCAAAATTGGTTCACTGTTATTTTAAGATTGCGTTAAGATTGTATGCACATCCTGAGCATGGAATTTCCAGTAATCAACAAATATATGTGTGTGTGTGTGTGTGTGTGTATATATATATGTGTGTGTGTGTGTGTGTGTGTGTGTATACACACATATGTATTTGCACAATATGAATAAAAAATCCTAATTTGTGAATTTTGAACTCATCGCTTTAGTGGAAGCAGCTAGATAAATGTTCATATTCTATTTGATGGTGTTTATTTTCATTGTGTGCCCATCAAAAGTGGCTGTAAAGGGATCAGTCCATTAGAAAGAATTCTGCTTATCAAAGGAGCATAAGGAATCTCTTACAGGTGATGAAAATATTTTTTATCCTGTTTATAGGCTGGGGTTATGCCTAACACAATTCACAATATTGTTCAAAATCTATGATTTAAGTTGATTATTGTGTTTATATTATTCATAAATAAAATGATTGTATAGATAGAATTCTTACTTAGAGTTGAATACCTTCCCAGAAATAGTATAAGGAATAATTTAATAATCAAAGATACAGGTTAAAGGAATGAAGACTGAAGAAACATCCATGCATTAAAGCATTGAAATACTAAACTCCTATTTGGTTTCATCTGTTCTCCCAGAATAATCCTACATTTTTTTAAAGCACCCTTCAAGAGAAAAATAAATGTCGAAATACATGAGATCATTTAAACCAAAATATTTAAGTATATAAAGTTATTTTGCACTTTTAGGCTAACGATGTAACTAGAAATATGCTAAAGTAAGTATAAGTTTTAACTGTGAATTTTATATTCTTAATGTTGCAGATTATTTGGAGAAGTAAAGATGATAGTAAATTATGATCCATGAATTTTACTTACATAATCTCTAGTATTGCATTCATTAATTACCATTTAATTCTATACTTCATTGATAAATTACACCAAGGTAACAGTATTAAAATTTGTACTATGTAATAAATAAGTGTAACATAGATTGTTTCACAATGGGCTAACATGAATTCAAAAATATTCAGTCTCTTTAGTACCATAATAATATTAACATTATTTGTAATTGCCTTATTTATTTCCCTGTAATATCAGTAAAATGTTTCAAGTTCAGTTGCGTACTTGGACATCCCTAAAGCAGAAGTATGAGATGAAGTATACTACAAAGATCATTAGAATGCAGTATCACATACAGAAGTTTGTGTGGAAACTTTTTACTATAAACTACCATTATATCTTACAAGTTAACTATTTTTGAAAGTGTAAGTTAATCTTGAAAGTACTAAATTTAATATAAATAAACATACAGATTTTGTATCATTTTAAATTAAGAACAGAGATGCAAAATACTAGAAAAACATGTAACAATATAAAAATATTCAGGTGGATATCTGCAGGAGAATATCTGTAGAGGGATAGCTACAGGTGGATAGCTGCAGGTAGATAGCTGCAGGTGGATATCTGCAGGTGGATATGTGCAGGAGAATATCTGCAGATGGAATTTCTGTAGGTGGATTGCTGCAGGTGGATATCTGCAGGTGGACATCTGCAGGTGGCTATTTGCAGGTGGACATCTGCAGGTGGATATGTGCAGGTGGACATCTGCAGGTGGATATTCTTTTTCACAGAATAGCTTATTAGTCAGTTCATGTCTTGAACATGAAAGTGGAATCCTAAATTCACTCAACGTTTTGTGTAAAACCCCCATTCTGATATTCTTAAATCAATTCTCATTCTCTTCACAGGACTCAGAAATACTGAATTCAATTGATAGAAGACATTGGTATTGAAAGCAAGAAAAACAAAAAAGCAATGAGATATGGACATACACACTGGACTTTGTTTTTCTTGCAGACAGCTGAGATTGGTCTATTCTTGTTGTAACATGAGGCTATTGTTGGTACTACGTGTTTCCTTGATTACAGTTGTATGTTTTTCACAGACAGCATCTGTGGTTATAAGCGGGCATATATAAGTTGATTGATGCAAAGACTCTGATAAAATCCTCACCCTATGCTACAGTAATTCATATCATGGACACATAGTTCTCTGAAGATAAAGAACACAAGATACCTGATTTTAGTTCCAACAAGTAATTTTTAAAGAGAAAATCAGAACTGTATTAGTTTTTGTTACTTACAGTGTATATCTTATGTCTACTTTGTTCACACTTTCATTGAAAATGATACACTAGCTATTTGCACATCAATACACTGAATGGAATGCACTAAATGACCTCAGCAGTTGTGTTGAATTGTCTTCTACAAATGTATGCTGGATACATTCTTGCAATTCAAATGGCAATATCATTATATTGTAAAAATTGTGCTGACTCCATCTCCAATATATTAACTATATAATTATTTAAAGCTATAAACAAAATGCTTTTTAAAACCCTCTTTTTTGACAAGACTTTCAAATAAACTTATTTTTATTTCCCTTGGCAACAGCGTGTTATGTAGGTCACAATAAGTGGATAACCTTTCCTTAATCATTTTAATGTATCTGGCACAACAAAAAAAGGACATAAGAAGAAAGAAAAACATGGAAATGAAATATGGAAAGTACATGCTTTGTTTTATCTCTTAGAATAATTTGTATTTTTCAGCAACTCTTGTTTCTGTCTATTGTTCCACGACTAACGCATAAATCTTTCAACAGAAATAAAAATTGCCTAAGTATATTCTCATGGACTTTGTGCCTGGTGATATAACAGCCGGTAGGATTAGCAAATAAGCACAGCAATGGGTTTGGACTATAAGGAAAAATTTTGATCATCCTGAATTTTTAAAAACAGAACAGCTCATCTTGCATTTGTCTTAGGAAGCTCTGTGACCAGATACTAAAGTAAAGTCATATTGAATTTCTTTATGGAAAAAAATTTCAGCATTTTTCAGCAAGCATAAGCAGAAAATTTATACTTTTTTGCCTTTTAATTTTTTCCAATTGTGTGTGTGTGTAGAGAGAGAGTGAGTAAGAGCGCTGGGTATAGGTGCTCTCAGAGAATGGAGGTTTTGGATGCTCCTTACCTATATAACAGGCAGTTGTAAGATGCAGGACATGGGTGATGGGATTAATTTAGATCTCCTAGAAGAAGAGTACTGAGCATTGAAGCCAGTCTCATGTGTGAACTGTGTGCAAGCACTCTCCCACTGAACTCCAGGCTAGCTGATTTTGTTTTTTAACTGCTACCTAACTTGTGAATAGAGTGCATGAATCATCTCTTGTAAAATGCAAACATTTTACTACAGCTTGATGAGTTTTTGCAAATGGTCTTAGGTATTTACCTATATCCAATTAGCTTAGTAGATTCTGGTGCTACCTTAAACAGCTTTTCTTCTGCTTTGTAACTGTGCACATTCCTTCACAAAACTAAGCCATTATTCAGATATCTTGCCCCAAAGAATGATTTTGCTGGCTCTGCCACTCAAGCAAGTGGGATCATGTAATATGGTTTGTTGTGTTTCTATCATTCCCCACTGCTGCTCTTTGCTTATAAGTTAAGTTTCACTGACAATCTCTGTGGAAAGCAGTTTCATGAAAATACATTTTCTTATTTAAATAAAATAACTTGGATTGTGTGCTAACTATTGATTTGTAGTCTTCTCAGTATCATACACAAATAGGCATTTAAAATGCCCTGTCCATGTGTAGGAAGCAGTTTTGTCTACAGAGGGCACCACAGACTCTTTGCTGGAGAAAGGTATCACCTAGTGGCTCCTACTCTCTCTCGGTGACTTTCTGTTCTGTGAACTTCTCCAACTTCTGGCTTGTACAACACTCGTAACTTCCTAGTTTTCTAACCCTGATTCTTGCCTTGTTTGAAAGTCAGCAGCAGTGGCCAACAGCTGTGCTAGTCGGTATACCCAACTGAGATTTGTGTGACTCCCACCATGGAGTCTCTCTTTGTGCAGCTGTATTAAACAGAGACTAGGTAAACTCCATGATGAGAATTCTCAAAAAATTATCTTAGAAGTCTCACTGTGTATGGTGAAGGCAAAACGCAGAACTGTGTTTTCTCAGCAAATTAGATAAATGCAGCATTGTCATATGCCTCAACCATACACACTGAGAATTCTTCTGAAGTTCCCTTCTTCCTGGGATTCTCTATCTCAGCCAAAGCGATTCCTAGGGCTGCTTCATATCCGTGCTTTTCCATATTCTTGGGGGTGGGGTGTGCGTGGAGAAAGCCTGTGGGCATTCACATGTGTGACGTCTTAGATGCCTTTCTCTATCACCTACTTTAGCACTTCGACAGGATCTATCTCTGAAGCTGAAGCTCAGGCTAGTCAGTGAGCTGTCAGGGTCCTCTTGTCTCTCTTTCGGGAGGTTTGGATTAAAAACATGCTCCTGTAGAAAACATGGGTTAAGCAGTAAAGGAGATGCTGGAAGTCTCACCGTGCCTGATTTCAAACCATCTACAAAGCTACAGTAATAAAAACAAAATCATATGGCATAAAAACAGACATATTGATCAATGGACTCAAATTGAAGACCCAGACATAAATCCACACACCATTGGGAACCTAATTTTTGATAAAGAGTCCAGAAATGCATCCTGTAAAAAAGACCACACCTTCAACAAATGGCGCTGGCGAAACTGAATATCTGCATGTAGAAGAATGCAAACAGAATGCAAATACCATTCACCTGGCACAAAACTCAAGTCAAGTGGATCAACACCTTAGCATAAAATCAGATACATATAAGCTGGAAGAAGAGAAAGTAGAAAATAACCTTGAGTACATTGCCACATAAGACTTTGTGAACAAAATACTAATAACACAGGCACTAAGATCAAAATTTAATAAATGGGATCTCATAAAACTGAAAACATCTGTAAGGCAATGGACACCATCAATTTGACAAACTGGCAGCTGCAGAATGAGAAAAGGATTTTTATAACCTTCATATCCAGTAAAGGACTAATATTCAAAGTATATAAAGAACTCAAGAAACTAGATGTCCAAAAACCAAATAATCTAATTTTTAAAAATGGGTTACATATCAAAGCAGAGAATTGTCAAAAAAGGGATTTTCAAATGGCTGAGAAACATATAAAGAAATGTTCAAAGTATTTAGCCCTGAAGGAAATACTTATCAAAACTAACAAGATTTTGTCTTATACTTGTCAGAATGGCTAGGATTGATAATACAAGATTCATAGCTTATGCTGACCAGGATGTGGATTAAGAGGAACACTCATCCATCTAGTGGGAGTGGTAACTTGTGCAGTAACTAATAAAAATCAATATGGCAGTTCTTCAGGAAGATGAGAATTGATTTACGTCCAGAGTCAGTGATACCACTCTTGGGACTATACCCAAAGGATGCTTCATCCTACCACAAGGACACTTGCTCAACCATGTTCAGTGCTGTTCTATTCATAATAGCCAGACATTGGACACAAGCTAAATGTCCCCCAATAATGACTGGGTAAATGAAATGGGTGCATTTGCACAACTACTCAAACTAATAAAATAAAATTGATATCATGAAATTGCATGCAAATAGTTGGAAGTAGAAAAAAAATCATCCAGGAGGTAACCAAGACCCAGAACAATAAATATGGCATGATTTCACTTATATGTGGATAATAGCAATTAAACAAATGACAACCAAGTTATAATCCATAGACCGTGAGGGATTAGATATAGAGAAAGGAATTAGGGGAGACATAATGATCTCCCTGGAAGAGGGAAGTAGAATAGATTTTATGGGTAGACTGGGGACAGGAGGTACAGAAACAGGAAGATTGTGTGGGGAGGGATAGGAGAAAGGGGTTGAGGGAGTGAATATAGGGAAAGACAGCTAGGATTTGGCATCATTTGAAGGGCAGAATAGAAACACTGTACAGTGAAAAGTTCCAGAAATAATGAAGGCAATCCTAATGAAGTTTCCAAATGATGAAGGTCTCAATTGGTTATCTCTTATCACCAAGCAGAGATTGCAGCATAGGACTGAGCTACATCCAATTGAGTTTTGGCCAAAGGAACCTCATGGAAATCTCCAAACAACCCAGTCTGTTGTCAACACTAAAGGTGATTCTCCACAAACTGATAGCACAGCCACACGTAGAGGAACTGTACTGAAATGTTGGAACATTAGGGAGGTTGAGAGTCACTGCTCTAGTGTGTTTGCTACAGAAATTCTGCAAGCTAAGAAAAGTAAAAAATAAACACCAGCCTAGCCACAGGTACATTTGACCTACAATGCTGTCCTGCTTGCAAAATATGCTCAAGCAATGATGAAACAAAGCTTGTAGGAGTAGCCAATCAATGACTTAAGGCCACTCCTCAAAATGGAGCCCATACCCAAAACAGTTTTGGTGATAAAGAACCAGAGATTAGCTATCCCACACACCTAGAATGAAAACAAAGGTCTTTAGGAAGCAAAAAGTATTGAAAAAATAACTACTAAGATTTTTTGCTACACTCAAAGATCAGTACAGAATTCAGTCATCATCAGAGAAGCATCCTCCTGCAGCAGATATAAACAAATACAAACATGCAGCCAGACATTGCTTAGAGAGAGTCTTTGGAACACTCAGCCCTAAATGAAATGACTCCGTCAAACCTACCCTCAGAGCTCAGAGAACTCCTAGGAAGATGAGGCTGGGTGTAAAAAGCAAAAAGGATGGAGAACACTAGGAGAACAAGACCCTCTAAATCAACTGAGCAGTGCTCATATGAACTCACAGAGACTGAAGCAGCAAGTACAGGGCCTGCACAGGCTTTCACCAGGTCCTCTGCAAATATGTTATAGGTTTCAGTCTAGTATTTCACAGATTCTCGAGGCTATGAAAGAGTGGGTCTCTGATTCCTGGACTTTTCCTTTGTGTTCTTTTCTCTCTGTTGGTTGTCCTTGTCAAACTTTGGTGTGAAGTTTTTTGTTTCTTCTTATTATATTTTATTTTGTTATGACTTTTGTTATTTTGTTATGTGTTGTTTTTTTTTTTTTTTTTTTTTTTTGGTTTTTCGAGACAGGGTTTCTCTGTGGTTTT